>NW_017547303.1:283934-483259 GCF_001854935.1 Bemisia tabaci
TTTTTTTTTTTTTTTTTTTTTTTTTTTTTTTTTTTTTTTTTTTTTTTTTTTTTTTGAAACAGGAGATGAGGTAGGTATGAACAATAATTACTGTAGGCTCGATAATATATAATTCTGATTTTAGATGCCTATGTTTTCGCGCATATTTAATCTGCCATACAGGAGAGGAGACAAAAGAAAAATATGAAAGCTGAAAGGAAATAATGGGATAAAGAAAGACAAGAACATTGATTTTATGATCGCTAAAGGTGCAGGTAAAAAAAAAGCACCTAAGTAATTCAAAAACTTACAGAATATATTCAGGTGAATTTGAATAAGAAGTAAACATGTTTTGCAATTTTAACATTTTTTAGAATTCATGTATGTATGGTTGTGATGATATCCGCACATTCTAAATGGTAATACTGTATGGACATACAAAATGGCACATTATCGTACTAGTATGTTCAATGAGCCTTCGATGTCAACAACATCACTTAAACTCCAGCCAATAAATGCAAGGAAAGCATAATAATAACACTTGAGACATTTTAGATTAAACATTACCTCACTAATACCATCTTAGCCTCTAATTTTTCTTTCAAGATCAACTGCGTGTAGTAACACTATCTAATTTATGTAGCGTGAGTGAAGGTCTGATAAGCCTACCTAGGTGTTATGTAAATTGGTGGGAAAGGGATCTACGCACGTGGCTGTACGCGTAATATATTTACAGCATTGCCAATGCCAACCCGCAAGAGTACAACCTTTAATATCAAAACATTTTAACGCATTTCATTTTAAGTAAGACCGTCAGCCTCGACGTATTTTGTTTTGGTTCTCACAGTACCATCTTCTTGTCAAACTTCATTTTATACTTAGAAAACTAATCAACGCAATATTTATAACAATTCCGAGGCTTTTCACCCAAGATGAAAAATGAATGCAGAAATTACACGCAAGAAATTTGGCCCAGTTTTCTTTTCAAAATTACTGCAATGGTAGATAATAATCGATGTACGATTTTGCAGAATTCAGTTATTGATATGAAAATGAAGCTGAAGCAGCACTCCCCTTCCCCCTGAAAAACATAGAAACCATAGAACGCTCTGTTCGAACATGCGTTAATAGATCAAGTTGATCAAGTGCAAGGTTACAATTGCGCGCAGTTGCATACTACCGTGCAATAAAAATGCATCCATGCAAGCCTCTTGCCCATTGGGCTTCCTGTCAAAGCGGCAGCCCTGCAACTATGCACTTGTCATTCATTGATGATAGATCTGTAATTAATGGTTGAATCATTGTTCAAGCGGACCTCTTGACCGTCATCAATTTACTATCATTTCCGTATGATTCAAGTAGCTAGGTAAATTCTGCGTCTTGTATCCGCACTTGAAAGGATTGTTTACCAGTTTTACTCACTTATTTTTGCGACTGCATGATTTACTTGGATCTTGCATCTAGTTTAAAGGAGGCACCTGCTCCAGTGGTGCTCTTATGCATTGTGATAAAAATTAGATGCGAATTTTAACCGAGGTTTAGTCTTACATAGCTGTGACGATGTGAGTGGCAACTTCCGCTGTAATTCAATTTTTCCAAGAACCTCACCATACACTACCAACTGGTAAGAATTGATAATCTATTTGATCAGTGCTTATCAATATTATACAAGTAATGGAGTATTTGCACAAAACAATTGTATTTCTTCGTCCGAGAGTCCCTAATAAGCTGAGTTTGTAATATTTTTATATTTTTTTTTGAAATTGTAGGTAAGAAGATTTAAAAGTGTGAAAATGTACCGCCTTGTGACGTCATCTGGTGGCATTTCCCATTTAAACACATGTATTTCAGCAAATTAGGCCATTATGTCATATTATCTACAATAATTGTTCAATTTAGAAACCAAGGATATTCTCGTGCACTGAGCACGAAAAAAAAGATAACTATCTTTTTTTTCTTTTTTTCTGTTTTTAACAAATAAATTTATTATGATTTTTACATGGTGGATGCTCAGTTATTTTATCAGCTCCATTTTAAACATAAAATTTAGACAATTTCAGACACTTGCTTATGCTCCAATGGAGATTATAACTTTTGATACAAACCAATATTCCAAGCTTACAATTAGTTGTGTGATTCCCAGAGGCATAGTTCAAAAGTCATGTCGAGCGATTTATCGTAGTGCCTCTTAGTTGTATTTTTACAATACCAGATCTCCATGGTTGAAATTTCGATACACTTACTCAAAAAAGCTGAAGTATGTTGGCCGAAACGTCTCGATGGTCAAACCGTCAATAAGCTTTCACAATGCGTTTCATCGTTCCATCCATGAATCCTGACATTTTGGTCACAACCAACAAGAATGGCCTTTGTTTATAAAGTATGTGCTTATATAAGTATGAACTGTGGTTACTATTTTAAATTATTGAATTTTTATAATTAAAAGTGGGTTTCAGGACATTTTGTCAACGATTTTTTGTCCGCGCACCTTTCTTGTCCAGTAGTTTACGCCCACACGTAAAATAAGCAACAGTGACTTGGTCTAAGCGTTATATGGACCGCGTTAAACAGAAAGGAACCAAGCCACATCAGCTATTGCCAAATTTAATTGGGCAATTTAATTTTTTACACGAAAACGGTTGTGCGGATGTTTGTGCTCTCTATGAATTTTCTCCATAATACAGAGCAAATTCCTTAAAATTTTCAAAAGAAATCTGAGAAAACGTTCTCTCGTAAAAAATTAAATTGCCCAGTAAAACTTGGCAATAGCTGATGTGGCTTGGTTCCTTTCTGTTGAACTCGGTCCATATTTTAGTCGGTATGTAAAATTATATTGACAATATGGAAATGAGAAATTGAGAGAGAAGGAGGTGTTGTTATGCTTGCTCATTTTCTAAATGAAATGTTATTACTTACTCCTTTTGAATCATCTTTTAAAATTGTCATTGGTGAATCTTTCGTTTTATTTCTATCCTTAAAATATTCGATGTACAATACACCTTATATATGTATAGGTGCTTATTTTATTTTTTTAATTTTTTCTTTGCGAAATTATTACTTCATTTTGAAAACATTTATATTTTTAAAACGTGACAAATATTTGTAAAACCTTTTCCAAGCGACACTAACCTCAATGAGCCGCAGTATTGCCGACAGAAACTGCAAAAATGAATAAAAGAGGAAAAACCAAGAAGCACGCAATCTTTAGTTTTAACCCGTTTGTACATCGATCTTTCAGAGTCAAATACGTCAAATTTTGAGCGTTTCGTTGCGCGTACACCTCGCTGCAGCACAATAAAAGCACAAAATGTAAAAGAAAAATTAAAGTGCTTTGGAAATCATTAAATTTGACACGGAACCACCAATATTTAAAAAAAAAAAAACACACGTTATATTATTATTCTCCTTTGATAAATTGATACATATTTTTTCCCATCAATTTAAATGAGAATAATCAATGCAGAGTGTGCTAACATTTGAAAATCATGAGTTAAAAAACGCTGACTATGCGAGTATAAATTTAAAAGCCGAACAGAGCGGAGCGGCATGCTGCCAGCGAGAGAGGCTCACAGGCGCCTACAAACCTAAGTGGATACCTCACGCATTGCACAATGCTTGAAGTATCCACTTAGGTTTGTAGGCGCCGATGCGTGTTCCGCGCTGGCCGCCCGCCCGCCCGTCGTGCGGCGGCGCCTGAAGCAACCATTTCACAACAGAGGTGTTGCACAGTATTATACGAAATTGAACGTATTAAGAATGACAGGCATCCTTGAAAAGTGTAGACCTTTCCTAGTAAAATAAATCAAGATACTTATCGTACACAAGAAAAATCTCAGAGCCTTTAGCTGAGGCAAATATAGAGGTTTATCCGGTTCAGGTATAACACGGTGGGTATTTCTTGAAAGATAATTAAGTCCTGTTACACCAAAGAGGTGTAGAGAGTTTTAGTGAATTTTGTCTCATGAAATTGACGCTCCCCCATTTTTACCAAAACTCTCAACTATATATTATTCTCCGTTGGACCAAACAGACAAAACAAAAAAACATGCAAACCCTCACTCTTCCAAGACATTATATATTTTCATCCAAAAACATCGCGAGCAATTGTTGTTTGTATTTACATGTGGGCCAATTAACATTGGGTCTCAACTGGCACGTGGACCAAAACTCCCGTGCCGAAAAAACGCGTAGACGTAAATTACTGGAAAAAACAGGTGCGCGGACAAAACATCGTTGACGAAATATCCTATAACCTTAAAGTTGGCTGGTTTTTCTGAATTCGAAAAAGCGGTACGAAAAACTGATGATCAAATCTAACAAGGAATCTTATTTCGGATTATGAAAAAATAGATAATTAAGTATTTTGTGGCGTACATTCTCCTTTTTTGGCGTACAGTCAGCACTGATTCCTCTGAAGTATATTTAAACGTATATTTCGACCAGACGGAACTATGCGCATTAAGACGTGAGCTCTAAGACCCTTAAGAATATATACATAACAGGGCTCACGTCATAATGCACATAGTTCCGTTTGGCAGGAATACGTCCATTTTACAAAACATGTTTAAATGAATACAAAAAATAAAATAAAAACAATTACTTACATCCATACCTATCTTTCCAACCCTAAAACTCTCTCTTCACACTGTAACTTCTCTTCAGATTCTTCAACTTAAATTCAGTCCGACGATGATTCTGAACCCACTGCTCGTCATATTGAGTGTGCTCTCCGGTTTAGAAGCGTACAAAATACTGGTTTTTTATCCTACCCCATCTTACAGCCATCAGCGTGCTATCATCTCTTTGACCGAGAGGCTTGTTAAGGATGGTCATCAACTGTTTGTCATCAGTCCCAACGTTGTTCCGGTAAGTATTCAAATTTTCGGGGATAATCATACAGCCGTGCTACACACACTACACTCTTAACAAATCTTACCCTAAATATAAAATCATTAGAGTTAAGAATATGATTTTGGAAATATCAATGCACTGTTGAAGTGCACTGTTTGAAGGTATCGGAAAAGAAGTAATAACGTTATATAACATGCAACTCATGCAACTTATTGATGTACTTGACTGGCGATCGTTTGATTGACTTCAACTACGATCAAGTTGTTATGAAATGAATATGAAGAGGCCAAATCAATCCTCTTGAGTGTTTAATTATAATCCTGAGAACTCAAGATATCAATGAATCTCGAGTAGAATATGTGAAGTTGTCATCATTCTTAGGTCAGTTCTTAATTTAATTGAACGTATTTAAATGAAAAGGAACTATCTTCAATGTGACATGAGCCCTAAATCCCATAAGAATACATGCAAAGTAAGGCCTGCGCCCTGGTAAAGATAGTTGCTTACATTTAGGTAAGTCCAATTTCCGATCTACTATCCTGATAAGAAGAGACAAAATCATGGAATAGAGCGGGAAATATGTGCAGGGTGCACATATTTGCCGTAGAGTATGAGCCTGATGTCATGGGTATTTACATCTTGTTCAGAGAAGTGTGTCTTAAAAGGCAGACCTTGAAACATGAAAACAAAACCAATCCACACTTTTGTCACAAATATTTTGAATTAGACGAAAGAATGATACTTTTACACTGGTAAACGTCATGAGGAGACCAGCGCTTATTGATCCAAACGGGGATGAGGACATAGGTGCTTTTATCTTAGTAAACTTTCAAAATTCTGACTTCATGAGATTGAATTCTAACTTGTTTACCCGTTTACATTGCCTGACTCCTGGCTTATCATGCCACATTACGGAGTTTTCAATGTAGGAACATCCACAAGCAAGGATATTGGTCTATTTCTCAGTTTGAAGGCGAACTTTAAATGTCTAGATATTGAAACTGACGCTGTAGCGTTGTCTCTACATGCATAGCCTCATACGGATCGCATTTTGCAAAAAGGAACTACAATTTCTGGCTCATCCGTAAAAACATTTACGTGCACAGAAAAAATAATGGTACGTTGTTTCAAAACTAGGTCACAATTTGCAGTTCATGCTCGCAAAATGTGGTCCAAATAGTAGAATTCACAATTTTACTATACGTATCGGGTCATATTATATTTCATCGGAAATTTTCTTATTCACAGGGCCTAGAGCACCACGAAAACTATACTTTTATTGATGTTTCATTCTCGTACAAATATTTTTCGGAAAAGGAACAAACCGATGAGAATGTTAATTTACAGCGGCAGTTGTCGAAATGGGACATTCCGGTCGTCTTCAAGCCATTTGCCGACATTGCAAGGAAGCAACTGGTCAGCGATCAGTACTTACAATTCGAACAGTAAGTATTCAACGGTTAGGATGATGTATCATGAACATTAAGGTTTTTGGATGAAAATTTATTCACCACTCCCCTTTGAGGGGACAATCAATTTTGGTCCAAATATTTTGATGAATACTCATGGCCGAGCATTCAATTAATATCTCACTGATAATTTTACTATCACTCTATCTCGTTTCAGTTTTTATCTTGGCTTGGATTCGCAAAATATGTTACGGATTGCTGTATTAAAGTAATTAGGAAGTGCTGTGAACAAAAAAAAAAAAAAATGAATAGACAGTATGTCGCATGTAGCCAACGTCCGTTACATTTCAGAAAACTGAAAATCTTAATACAGAGGAAAAAACTCATCTAAGCACAAGTTTCCCTCAAAGAGATACGCTGTTTGGTGCAACAATCACTGGAAAAAAAGTCGCTTGGATCTAGAGTCCGGACTCTTAAAACATGGACAAGAAAAAATACTCTTGATTCAATCGGATTTTTGCTTAAATCGAGAACCAAGTTTCTTAGTTTGAGCGGGTTTCCTTTTGATTCAAGCAAAAATAAGATTGAATCAAGAATATTTTTTCTCGTCATTGTTTTCAAGAGTCTGGAATCTAGATTCAAGCTACTTTTTTCTAGTGTAGTCACGAGTCACGACCATTTAGGAAGGCAACTGCAAACGCGTTTTGGGTCTAATTGGACCCATCATCAGTATAGCGCAGCTTCCTAAATTTTCTGCTATACCAAGCTTGAAGAGGCCGTGAAAACCAGCTCGAGACTTGGGCAAGCGTTCACTGGCGGCAAGTAAACGGTGACCGAAGTCATTAATAATTAATAATGTACGAAACTTCCGCAGTTTTTATGAAATACAATTTTTAAATGTTATAACTATAATTTTTGAGTAAAGCTTACAGCTGGAGCCCTACGAATAGGTACGGCATCGCTAGTCGCCGCGCGTAAAAACGGGAAGGTATGGCTTCGATCAACATGAATCGATCGATAAATGAAAACGTGATTCGATCGACTCGACCGGCAATCATGAATAAATCGATAAATCCGTGAATCGGTCGAATCGGTGTCGATCGAATCACGTCGATCGGCTCACATTTTATTTTTCGATCGATTCATGTCGATCGAATCCATTCCCTCCGTACACTAGTCTCAGAAGCGCTGGGCAAAAGATCCTCGAAAAGTGACTTCATCGGCGCTCCAGTACATTCCCAGATAAGACAGAAATATTTAGCCAACACTTAAACAATATTGTTCGAATATTTATGCAAAAATTGGGTCAATATTGGTTAAATATTGAACCGATGTTAAAAACGTACACCATAATCCCTTTTGGCATAAATACTGTGCCAATACTGTGAAAATATTTTTATAATATTTTGGGTAAACGTATTATTTTTAAAAATACTGAATAAAGATTCTTTAAATATTTTTTTTAAAATAATTTTCATTAAAATATTATCAAAATATTGTCAGTATTGTGTAGATATTGCGACAATACTGACAATATTTGCCCAATATTGTAAAAATATTATGTCTTATCTGGGTTGCGACTCCATTGTTCTTCCATGTATTTTCTTTCGTGCGATTCAACTTTCGTCATAACCTCTGATTCCAGGCGTGTGAGGCTCGAACAGATCAGCTTCGACCTGATCATCGTAGAGACGTTCTTCCTTCCGTTCGCCTGCGCCATGTCCCGACTCTTCCCCGGATCTCCACCGATCATCTCGATGTCGACCCTGGTCGTCGACTTCTACGCGGAGGAGGCCCTGGGGAGCCCGCCACACCTGTCCTTCGTGCCAGCCGTCTTCGACGGCTTCACCGATCGGATGACTCTGTGGCAGAAACTGGAAAACTGGTTCTCGCACCACTACCTCATGCACAAATTCAGAGACGGGGTCGAAGAATCCGTGAAGAAGTATCTTCGGGAGACTTACGGTGATGGCAATGAGACTCTCGCGGATGCCTGTTGGACCAATGTCAGTCTGGCGATGCTAGCGTCGAATTCCATGTACTTTTATCCCAGAGCCATGGGCCCGAATATTATCGAAGTTGGGCCGCTCCATCTCAAAACCCCTGCACCACTGCCCAAGGTAATGTATCAGCGGGCTGATTATTGAAACTGATAGACACAGCGGAAAAAGAAGACATAAGGAGTATGGAGCGATCCTACCGGTTGAAATGGTCGGTTCTTCTAGACTGAGGGAAAAATTACAGACTAACTATATCGGGTCTCTCATGAGTTGATGTTAGTTAGTATTATTTACTTCCTTTGTCAATTGCAACCGCCCACTTCTACCAATAGGAACCCTCCATATCCTCTTTGTCTTCTTTGTCTATCGCTTCATCTTTTAATCTGAACAATCAGCCCACAATTCGAATATATGTTAGGTACCATAATTTCTGGCTCATCTGTAAAAAAACACGAGCAAAGCACGTAGCACGTAGCAAAAATCACCTAACCTGAGGCGAAACTAATGGCACCCGTGTTTTTCGTAAATCGAGCCAGAAATTGTAGTCCTTAAGTGCAAAATGACGTCCAGTTGAAGGTACAGTACCTTTGTAGAGAGATTCTAAACATTAAAAATCAAGAAAATCCATAGGATCTGAATAAATGGCGATGATTTTGAATGGAAGGGAGTAGTTTCCTACTTTCAACGATCATCACCTGCTGTACTTGTCCCCGACATAAAGGGGCCTGCGAAAACTGGCGGAGTGCGCGATTTGTTTCACGCATAGACTCTACATTTTCTCCTGAGCGAGAGATTAAAAATTTTCGTTACCAATCCTGAATAAAAACGTTAATATTTTAATTAGAAGCTTATTTTAGTTGAGTTAATCGCGTGAATCGTAATTTCGTGAACTCTTGAGGAGGAGACGTATAATAGAATGCTTAAATTCGTACCTTGCCTAATGGTCCATTTAATTATCAAACAAAGTAAGCGAAAAAAAAAAAAGAAAAAAAACCATTAAACTGGATTGATTGGTGCGGAAAATTTTATTGGTTACCACGGGTTTATTTTCATTTTAATAATCCTGCATCCAACGAGTTCTATGCGATTATTTGCATATCCGCAACATATAGAGTAAAACAATTATGCTTCTTATTTTTCAGCATTTGCAAGATTGGTTGGATGGAGCAGAAAAAGGAGTAATTTATTTAAGTCTCGGTAGCAACATGAAAAGCAAATCCCTGCCTGTGGAGGTCCGGGCCAACTTTTTGAAATTTTTCAAGCAACTTCCGTCGGGTTACAGAGTCCTGTGGAAATGGGAGCTGGACGGAGCAATCCCAGGCCAATCTGATAACATTTTAGCACAAAAATGGCTTCCCCAGGATAGCGTCTTAGGTAATATCCTTAACACGTTTTGAGGGAGGGGTAACTGGACTGCATTTTGCAATTTGGACCTACAAATTCTGGCTCATCTGAAAAAACACTTATGTGCATGGGGAAACTAATGGCACATACGTCGTTTTTAAACTGGGCCGGAATCTTTAGTTCCATTGCAAAATGCAGTTCAATTTTGCATTATAATTTACTTCCATTCTCAGAGGTTAAGTTTTTTAATGAGAAAATTTTAAATTTTACTGTACGGAAATACCGATATTTAACTGGATAACTGAAAGAAAATGAAATGAGGATACAACATAAAGTGTAAAATTTCACGGTAAAATACAATTTTACCGTGAAATTAGGGACGACTTTCATCGCCATAAAGGTTCGCATTGATTATTTCGTTTTGTAGCCAAATTCAATGAACTTTCTGAGCTCAGTATCAAAACTCTGGTTCATCGATTTTGTCTACTGACCCATTTTGTTGCTATTATTTACTTATTATTAAATATTTGAAGGCTTCAATGGAATTCTATCTACGATTTTGATGACGTTTTGTCTGTTGTTAAGTATTAATATTGAAATTAAAATGCCTTATTTCCAGCCGTTTATAACGAAGAAAACATTTAAATACCAGTTTTATCAGTTGGACCAGATTATTGATCGGTCTGACTAAATGATTTACTCGACAGGCTTTCCATCAAACTTTTTGTCTTACATTATGTTCCAAAGTACACTTTTCACTTATACCTCAAAATATTTGTTTCTCATTACAGCTCACCCAAAAGTCAGAGTCTTTATAACACAAGGAGGGCTACAAAGTTTCCAAGAGACAGTCCACTACGGTGTTCCTACAGTTGGTATCCCTTGGTTCGGAGATCAGGAATGTAACGTTGCGAAA
The DNA here is from genome assembly GCF_001854935.1 of Bemisia tabaci. Lineage (NCBI taxonomy): Eukaryota > Metazoa > Arthropoda > Insecta > Hemiptera > Aleyrodidae > Bemisia > Bemisia tabaci. Next base: position 294,434 of record NW_017547303.1, read on the forward strand.
ATGGTTGACGCTGAAATTGGAGTGCTACTTCCTCCCAAAGAGCTCACGTCCTATGAGAAAATCAAATCAGCTATAGAGGCAGTGCTTTATGATGAGAGGTAAGCAAGATAGATGAATGAAGTGGAAAGTAGAAGCAAAATTCAACGGATTAAGATGGTAGACAACGATCCATTGAAGAAAAACGGCACTTAATCTCTATACTAAAAGCTCTGAGACCTCCTAGATTTGCATATCAGGAATCTAATCTAAATTGGAAAGCAGAAGCAAAATTCAACGGATTAAGATGGTAGACAACGATCCATTGAAGAAAAACGGCACTTAATCTCTATACTAAAAGCTCTGAGACCTCCTAGATTTGCATATCAGGTATCGATAGGTGATAGTTCCTAGATGAGCCCGTTATAATCGGTTTTTGAAAATAGGACCCAGGTATTTCTATATAAGAGTAGACCAGAGAGCTCAGGAAAAGGGGCAAAATTTGAAATTCCCACTAATAAAAAATGGCGGGAATTTCAAATTTAGCCGCCAATTGAACTAAGCGGAAAATTTTGAATCTCGGTCTGTTATAGTGCGATAAGTGAATTGAAGGTATGCTCCTTTTCTACAGACTATCAAAAAGCGACGAAACGCTCCGTTCCGTTTCGTTTCAGTCTTGGCGTGAAGTTTGAAATAAATGCTGATTTGCTCATACGATTCTTATTGCTCCAATTGTTCCTGGCATAGAGAGATTGGACAAATGAGGGTCGGGCGTGAAAATCTTTTCGTTTTTTTTTGGGTCATTCTTTTGTCGAAGCAGGCTTAAGAGAGCGCGAAGGGGGCATATCCCCCTAGTTCTGTTTAAATTTCAAGCGATACAAAGTTGGCTTATTTCTCCCCGGAAATTTTGGGAGGCTCTTTTCTCTCCGGATCAATAATTACTTATTGTTAGTGCAACGTAGAGAATTATTTTCTCTCCGGAGAAATTAGTTAGTGTTCCGAAGAAAAATATTTGCTCTTCGGAGCGATAAATTATTGCTACAGAGATAATTATTTTCGCTCCGGAGAAGTTAGTGTTCTGGAGAAAAATATTCTCTCTTCGGAACGTTCAGTTATTGCTCAGAAGAGAAAATATTTTTCTCCGGAATACTGACTAATTTCTCTGGAGAGGAAATAATTCTGCTCCCTCGCACTGTTTAGTGAGATCAGTTTAGTTTGATCTTGTTTTCTTATTTCGTAACTGATTTGCATTTTGTCTTTAACTGAGCGAAGAATATTTCGAAACATTAGAATAAGCGAATTTTTGCGATCGAATGTCATTCATCAAACGAATTGATCAGTGCTGAGCGATGCCGATGATCGGTGATGTCAGGAGCCAATCAGAGCTCAGATTTTTTCCTAAGTGAAATTCAGAAGAAAATAAGAAAACACGAAACACTAAAACACAGAAATTGCGAAAACACCAGACTTGAATTGACAAAACACAACAACAGAAAGAGATGACAGAACAAAAATTTTGGTGAGAGATGAAGTTTCTGACATCGATTGCATCAATTCAAAAATCGAATTCAAGTCCCGAGGTGAATTCGAAATTTCAAATTGATGGATTTCAACGGTCTCTGGTGAGACCAACAAAGAAGTCGAATATCGTTGAAAAAAAATGCACAATCGTCGAATATCATTCAACGGTGAATGATATTCGATCGCGAAAATTCGCTTAATAAATCAATTTAAAATTCCATTAAATTAATTCGTCTCCAGGTATTACAAAAACATGAAGAGGCATTCAGCAATATCTCGTGACTTCACCGCGCAGGGTATGGAGAAGGCTGTGTTTTGGGTGGAACACGTCGCGAAGTACGGTGGAGCATCACATCTTAGGCCCTCGACCGCCGACGCATCATTTTTCCAATATTTTTGCTTGGATATTCTCTCTGTGATATTAGGTTTAAGTTCTCTTCTTTTATTTGTTGTATACTCTGTTTGTAAATTATTCATATCAATCATATTCCAAACTCCCCAAAAGAAAAAGAAAACTTCTTAGTCAAATAAAATGAATCTGCTTTCAGGGCAACCTTGAATATTTTTGAATTCCTATATCGACGGTGAAAGTCGGCAATTACATAACTCGGTTTGCGACGTCGCAGACTTCCTGTCATACTTTATTTTTCAAATAGAAAACTACTTAACGGCAATTCTTTAAAACTGTCATGATTTTTCTTCTCAATGCGAAGAAAATTCTGCAAAAACTTCAAGAAATAATATCAATTTGTTCTCCTTTAAAAAAAATGACGTAGAGGCGGAGATTTTCAGACACCGCAAACGAGTTATGTTATTGCCGACTTTCACCGTCGATATTTTATCCTAACCTTTGTTTTGTTATTTTTGTAAATACCATTTTAAACGGCTTACCAGAGTTTCTAGTCTTCATTTGAAACCTCGAGGGTGAGTGTTTGTGGTTGGTAATCACAGTTGGCTTCGATTTCTAACTAAGAAAATTATTGACCTTTTACTTAAAAACTCGTTCATTTTACAATCCTTTGCAGTTTTAATTTAAAGAGCGTGTTAAAATATTTAATTCTCGGGGAAATTCAACCTTTTGTTGTAGAGCAATAATTTATTTTTTTACGGAACGAATGAGCTCTGGAAAGATTCTATGACAATTTTTATTCTTAGTGACCGTCGCATGTTCGTTGAAGTCGCGCACATAAAGCGCCTTCAAATTCGCGTGCTGCAAATATTTACCTTCGAGTATTTTTTTTACATTGCAACAAGGTACTCGGTGCAGGCGAGGAGGGAACAAGACTCTAAATATTTCAGAGAAGTTTCTATCATTTGAAAAAAATTATACTTTTGTTTTTAAAATTATTTACGAGATTTTTTTTTCCTACAAGGATATCAACGTGCTCAAATTTAATAACGCAGGATAAATATTTACAACTTTAATGAATATCCGAAGAGCCTTTTCAATTAAGATTCTGCAGTAGGGACTATTGTTGTAGGCCGGCCGTTGATGAAAACACATGTACATTATTTTTGCCTGTCTATTTAAAATTGTTCCCATTCAATTATGCAAGTTTTATGAGGGCACAAGATTGTGACCTATATGCATGAGAGTCGATGTTACAAAACAAAGCACTAAATACAATTTAATGACAAAGCTTGGGTGAAAAACACACCAACTATACCGGTAAGCGCAAAAGAAACAAATCTCTTCAGTAATACTACCGTGTTAAGGAAGACGCCGTATAAACATTCGAGAGTTGCCAAATTTCCTTCGATAAAATGTTTCTTTTATAGGAAGGTTATGAATATTTTCCCTTGTAATTTTCAGGAGCTTCAGGTGAAATTGCGAACAAATTTATCTGGAAAATTGGAAGAAAAATACATATGCATAAGTTTACCAGGAGATTCTTGTCTTATCAGAGGAAATTTGGCAACGCCTGAAGGTTCATACGGCGTTTTTCCTTGGTAAGGTAGAGTTGTCGTTCGTGATGAACAGTTTTTTATGCTGTATGAAGGGAACCAGGACTCCTTCAAAACTGTGGTGATTGCAAGTAACATTTTCAATGGACTATGGACCACCAGACAAGGTACGAATTTCAGCATTCTGATACATGTTTCCTAATCAAACTTCCACGTAAACCACGATGCGCACAACACAAATTACCGAAATCAACTCCTTACAAAGATATTTAATGATTCCTGATGTGTGAATTCAAACCACCGGCTCATTGAAACTCAATGCTCTACGTGATTCACGTGGCGCGCTAAACATTATCATGATAGTCTCTGCGATATAAAAATCTGGCAACCTCAGTTTTGACGCTTTGGCTCAGCTATAGCAAATTGCTTATAGTTTGAACGACACGATGGGAAATGAACATTGCTCGATTGAGAAGCTTGCTGAAACCGTTGTAGTGCACGATTTGACTCACGTAGAGCTTTGAGTTTCTTGTGAGCGGGCAGTTGAAATTCCTCGTAACAAATGTAAAATAAAAACGTTAATCTTCATTAGGAGTTAGTTTCAGTAATATTCGTTGTGCCAATCGTGTTTTACGTGAAATTCTGGTTAAGAAACTTGTATCAGATTGCTCAAATTCGTATCTTTTCTGGTGGTCCACTTTGATGATAATAATTCTTACCGTGTTTACAAAAGCAGTTGCGCACAATAGTGGACGATTGCACATGTGAACGTAATTTCGACGACTGCGGATAGCTTTACGCGGGCGGTAACTATTTTGCACTTAAATTTTCAAGTCCCTCCTGGGATAATATTCCTTGTAAACGCCTTTCTTTCAAGTGGGCGGAATTGAGTCAGGAGCAGACTCGTGACTACAATTTCAGGTTTCTAAAAAAGGAACATTACGGTGTAATTTTCAAGTGCGCCCGTATGTTGAGAATATATCATTTGCCTCTTGATTTGCAACAAATTAATAAACTTACTTTAGCACCTTAGAAAACTAGATAGTACATCGAAAGTAACATCTTCTCAGTGCTCCATAGCTCCCAACGATCGAAACCGAACCCCGGGAAAATTATTAGTTTTTTTTACCCTTTAGCTTCCTAGGAACCGCGAGAAAAATGTTAAATACCAAAATTAACGCTCATATTAAATAATAATTTTGTTCAAGTCGTAAGTTAACGGTTTTTTAAGAGAAAATATTGAATTTCCCGTCGAAACCTCCAGTCGGACAAAACTCTAAAAACGGATTACATCGTTTCGTCGAAGTGTTCTGGCAATACAAGTCAGGATAGTGAGAGAGAAAATGATTTTCGCAAAATGCTATCTTTTAATTTTAGGTCTAGTTTGCGGCTCACATGCATATAAAATTTTGGTGTATTACCCCACACCTTCTTATAGCCATCAGCGTGCGATTCTGGCTCTAACCGAGCGGCTGGTCAAAGATGGCCATGAGCTTTTCGTAATCAGTCCGAATGCTGTACCGGTAAGTAATTTTTCATTAATTAATATCCTTCAAATGTATTAGGTATTTTTTCCATGACGATTCAGCGAGTATATGGGCTTTTCATCGAGATGTTGAATATTGGAGGGGCCAATTTTCATGGCGACTGTGTAACTTTGATGAACTGTAAATAATTGTAAAAAACTTTTTTATTCACCCCATTTTAAATTATTCTGCTTTTCAGGGACTTTCACATCATGAAAATTACACCTTCGTGGATTTATCATATTCGTATAAGTATTTCTCGGAGGGAGATACAGACGACACTGTCAATTTACAGAGACCGTGGTCTAAGTGGGAGCTGCCGAAAGTTTTCGAACCCAGCTATGAACTCACCAAAAATCAGCTTCGAACCGACAACTTTTTGAGATTCAAACAGTGAGTAGTGGAATCCATATTACCAAGCATTTGAAACTTAACACAGTAAATGTAGCGCTGAATTACAAAATTGAACTTTTACTTATTCGCCGATTTTCTTACTTTAGCTAAATAGTTTTCTTTTGTTTTCTTTAATTTTGACTCTAATTTTAATTTTTGGTATTTTCTTGGCTTGTTTCCCGGCGAAATGGTGTGGATCCAGCACCATTTCTCCACCTTGTTCTTTAGAATAACATTCTTCGGTTTCAGGTTTGTGAAGTCAAAGCGCATCAAATTTGACTTGGTTATCGGGGAGTCCTTTTATACCCCCTACACATGCGGGCTAACACGAATCCTCACCGGTGCCGCACCGATCATCACAATGATAACACTGACCGCGGATTATTCCTCGGAGGATAATTTGGGGAGCATAACCCACCTGTCCTACGTGCCGTCCCATTTCGACCACTACGGATACACGTCCAGAATGACCTTATGGCAGAAAATAGAAAACTGGTTTTCTGATTACTACCTCGTTTCCGGATTCAAGGAGAGGATGGAATCAGCGGCCAGGAGCTACTTTAGCGAGACCGAAGGTTCTGAAAGTGAAAAACTGCTGGATGGGTGCTGGAAAAACATAAGTCTCGCTCTAGTTACCTCTAACCCTTTGTACTTTTACCCGAGGGCTCTGGGTCCAAATGTCATCGAGGTTGGGCCACTGCACATTAAAACCCCTCAAAAACTTCCAAAGGTATTACATTTGGCTGATACAGTTATTTTTAATTTGCCTTCAGCTGCATTCGCAGCAGTTGTTGGTACGAATACATTGAGTGAGCTGATTCTAGCTCAGTACATACTTAACTCTTAAAACGCGTATTATATGCGAAAGCAATGCGCCTTCAACTGCGTCCGCAGCAATTGTTGTTACGAATGTGAGTGCTAATCTCAGCTCATAACACTCTTGACTTTCTGAACGCATCGTGTGTGCAAAAGTAGAGCACCCTGTTGGAGAACAACAGAATTGATATTGAATGAATCGCTCAACCCCAACTTCGTTCATTCTTCAACAGATTGCCAACAATTCTGCCAACAGATTGACTCGTGCAAATAAATCGCCTTCTGGGAGTCGAGTATGTAATGATCCAAAATCAGCACGCACAAAATATTCAAGATCTCTTTTCTCAAGAATCAATTCATTTTTGGTATTTTTGAACGATCTCAATTTTTATAAAAACTGGCGGACTTTTTAAAACATTTTGAAATAACATTATGGCAATCAATTAATTTTAATTTATTAAAGAAAAGAAGGGAACTAGAGGATTTTTCGTTTTTTAAAGGTTAATTTAAGAAACGGTTATTCCCTAGAACCAGTCCTCTAAGGTTAAAAATGGTGGGTTGAAAAGTTAATTTTTACCGATTTTTGTACCAAAAACTCCCATATTCCACATGCTGGTAACTGATGGTAAAATATTGAATTATTATTCTAATTTATTTTTCTCTTCCCAAACTCTGATATTTCGATTCAAAATGTTTCTCCATCCTTGGCTCCCGTTTCGTGGACGATCACAAACATGTAATCTATAATAATGATGCAGATAAATGTTTGATGTTAGCATAAAATAGTACATCTTCTTTCTAGAATTTACAAACTTGGCTGGATGGAGCAGAGAAAGGAGCAATCTATTTCAGTCTTGGAAGCAACATGAAGAGTAAATCTTTAGCCGGAGATGTACGAGCAAATTTTTTGAAATTTTTCAAAGAACTGCCGCCAGGATATCGTGTGCTTTGGAAGTGGGAACTAGATGGAGAAATTCCAGGCCAATCGGAGAATATTCTTGCCCAAAAGTGGTTTCCACAAGACAGTGTGTTAGGTAATATTCTAAAATGAGATTTATGCAAATGAGGACTGAAATGTAACAACAGCGGTCGCTGACATCCGCCATTTTTAGGAAAAACGATTTTTTCGAATTCTGGAGCCCTCAAGAATGCCTGTGCAAAGTTTCAGACTTCCAGTGCAATTTTTCGGCGAGATATAAACTGAGAAGCATGTTATTTGTAAAAACAGCGGATATGAGAATCCACTGTTCTCCCCGGCCGGCGCGGCAGGACACCGTGGAGATTCAAACGCTCTTGCGATAACTGCCCGCGCCGGCCATTTTTCGTCCATTAAAAAATTTTCTCAGTAAAAATAGCGGACGTCACATTTTTTTTTCAAATCGCTGTAACTCCTTCAATTGTTTACTTACATTAATCGCAAAACGCGTGTTTTTTACAGGAAGAGTTGGTCTTCATGAAAATCTTTATAAGAGTCCTCTCAGTTCTACGGGCGGAAAAGTGCAAAGCTTCAAACATTTTAAACGCGATTTTCTGACAATGTGAAAACTCGACAACTGCTATTGTTACATATAAGTCCTCAAATATACATTCTTTGCATTTTCGAACCGTTGCTCGAAACAAACCAAGCTTTCCCTCTGGGTCACTGTAGTGACACTCATTTTCGTTATCTTTTATCTTACAAAAAATTCTTCACGAAAATACATTAATAAAGGAGCAAATGAATACAATGCAGACATCACATAAGTCAAATTCTCTCTTACAATCTTAGTTGTTTTTGAAGGTTCACCGGAGCGTTTAGGTATGAATCTTTCAGGGAAAACATGTATATTAAGAAAATTACCTTTCGACGGTGAAACTACCAAACCACGTATCTCGGTTTGCAACGTCGCAGACTTCCTGTCATACTTCATTTTTTAAATGAAAAACTACTTAACGTCCAGTCTTGAAAATTTCTGTGATTTTTCCTCTTTGTGCGGAGAAAATTCTGTGAAAATTTCAAGGAATGATATTGATTTGGTCTACTTCAAAAAAATAAAATGCGAGCGTAGATTTTTAAACACCGCAAACGAGATACGCGGTTTGGTAGTTTCACCGTCGCTTTGCTTTTGAAAATAAATTGTGACTATAGCGAACAATTAGGGGCCCAGCTTATTTTAACGTAGAATTTTGAAAACGACCACCTTTGATGCGGTGAATCTTTTCAACGCGTGCAACATTTTCACTTTGCACATTTAAAGGAGATTTGAAGTGTCTCTCCATAAGTGTTCGATTCACAGAAATTATAATTTTAACACTGGTCTTTCCTTCTCTTCCTCAGCTCATCCGAATGTTAAAGTCTTCATTATGCAAGGTGGAGTTCAAAGTTTCCAAGAAGCAGTTCACTTTGGTGTTCCAATAATCGGAATCCCTTGGTATGGTGATCAGTACATCAACACCGCAAAAATGGTGGACGCCGAAATCGGTGTCCGGTTGCTGCCGAAAGAACTTCACTCATACGATAAAATCAAATCAGCCCTTGAGGCTGTGCTGTATGATGAAAAGTAAGCAATCATTGGACCGAAATGATTATTTTTAGATTAATTCATCGAAAAAAGGAAAACAAAAATTAAATCAGCATAAAATGGTCACGATGAAAAAAAGTTTGGTCATTTTGCAATTAGGAGCTATGAATTCTAGCTCATTTTAGAAACAACGTATGTGCCAAAGGTTTCCATATGCAGACACGTGCTTTTACAAATGTGACGGATACTGCAGTTCCTAATTGCAAAATGAAGTCCAATAGTAAGTGTGGTGTTCTATATCGTCTGCACTATGGAATTCATATTGAATGATTACATGAATGGTTATATGAACTGCATGTATCCTTAATTCATGCAACCAAGATTTTTCTGTAGTTAGGTTCAGTTTGAAAGCTAGGGTACGGTTTCTACGATGTGAAAAATAAACATTTTTAGTTAGACTCTGTATAAGGGGATTTGTGGACAAAGCGCATATAGTCCAGTCAATCTGGCATTTTATTTTGCGAAAATCTGAGGAGAAAAAAGTAAGACGGATTCCTATGTAATTTGGGTCGCTGAATCCGAATCTGATGTTTGCCAACAAAAATTTTGACCGGAAATGGCCGCCATCTTGAAAAAATGGCGGAAAATCACGTTTTTTCCCCAAAATCCCCCAAAATCTCACTTATTTTGGGGTTTTCGACAATATAAGTTATCTTCACTTTAAAAGTACGTAAAATTTCCTATCAAACGGCTCTTAGATTTTTGAAATCGGACAATTAGGGTAAAAGTTATGGGCGATCGCGTTAGGGGTGGTTTTAGGGGTTGATGAATTTTTCACCAAAATTGCTGCGTAAAAACGCTGTAATGTCGTTGGAAGTGAAACACAAATTCCGAAAATGGTTTGCATATGTCCCCCTGGGTACCAGTGACTCTCCGCCATGAAAAAATCCTCATTCAATCCCCTCATTCAATGTGCACTTTTTTCAATTAAATCACACTAATTACAGATGCAGAAAATGTATGCAAAACCCTCATGGATCACTTGGTTTTCCAACTCCCATCACCCCCCTTAATCCCGTTATGACCCCCCTCACCTACCCCTCCCCCCTCAACCCCCTCCCCGCCCCTCCATCCCTCCACCCCAAACCCTTATTAGCCATATAAGAGCCACCGAACCGATTCTGAAAGCAAGATTTTTTTTTTTTTATTTTTTTTTTTACAGGTGGCGAAAATATTTTAAAGACTTCATCGTGGGCAGCTAGGAACTCAAGATGGATGTGTGGGATTTCCACCCACTAAAAACCCCTCCGCTTCTGGTGAACGAAATGAAAAAAAAGCACTGAATGAATGTTGTCTTGAATTGCTGTTTCTCTGTAACATTTTCCATACATCCGCTCCAACCCGGTAAATTCGGTATTATACTGACTGCTGAAATTACAGAGTGAGAAATCGCGTTGCCTTTTTTTTGGAACTTCGGTTTGCTCTTAACTTTTTTGTTATTTAGAATGATAGTATTGAGTAGGAGCTTCAGAGAATCTGGAATGTCTGATTCTGCGTTCTTAAAAAAATCATGAAATGCAGGATAGTTGTCTGTGTCGTAACCCTTCGTTCTGATATCCTCGAGAATCATTTTTGCAGCAGTTTCCACGATACGTAGCCTTTCAGCGTTTTTATTGCTTAAAACCTGATTTTACCAAGCTTCATTGAGAATCTTATCACCAAAAACGGGAAAAGATATCTCTCATTGGTTTGATTTGGTTATTTTTTTAAGAACGGAGAATCAGACATTCCTGAGTCTCTGAAGCTCCTACTTGATACTATTATTCTAAATAACAAAAAAGTTAAGAGTAAACCGAAGTTCCAAAAAAAAGTCAACGCGATTTCTCACTCTGCAATTTCAGCAGTCAGACCTCGGTCCTATAATTCGCCCATCCAAATCGGAGTTTCATTGTATGTGTGCTAAAAATTCAGATCGAAAAAATTGATTGGTGTATTGAATCTCTCGCCTACGTTGCACCGTACCATGAAATTTTGAAATTTGAAACCGCTGCTATTCTGCATGGATCCTGTAAAAATCAACTTCGACACTTTCTTTCAGTTCATATTCAATAACGTGGATTTGAATTGTCAAGACGCTTGATGGAATGAACACCTTCCATGCTATGGGCGGCGTAATGTGTATCAATCACACCACAATCATCAGTTTACCCTGATTAAGTAATACCTCGTAATTTATCTCAAAATCCGCCGGTAAAATAGCTCGGGCCTTTGCAGTAACACCCGTTGAAATTTTTGAAAAGAAACGCCACGATGGAATGAAAGACATCAAAATTCTTGATTTGCAGACTGTTAATAAATTGCCTGGTCGTTATGAGATCTTAACGCTGGATTTTTTGTGGATTTATGGACACTTGACTAAAATACCGAATTTACCGAGTCGGAGCGGATTTATGGAAAATGTCATAGAGAAAAAGCTATCCCTGGTAAAAATTATCAATAGGAGCTGCGTTATTCAAAATACCTTAGGAATTCTTATAGCTGGATATAGAAGACGATAGAAAATTATTTAACTGGCTGTAGAGAGCGAAGAATTTCACACAGCCGGGCTACACGAAGCGATAAAAAAATATAAAGCCGGGCTATGGTTCCCATCGCCAGGCTATACAGTATATAGCCTTGCTGTAGCTTTTTTGCCACGGTCTATAAAAGGCTATAAGAAATTGCATAGTCAGCTACAGAAGCTATAGGAAAACCGACAGCCGTCTGTAGGTCTATAGTATTTTGGAACACAGATCCTACTGCCAATTTTTACCAGGGATTCAAGACAACATTCATTCAGTGCTCTTTTTTTTAAATTCGCTCACCCAAAGCGGGGTTTTTAGTGGGTGGAAATCCCACATATCCATCTTGAGTTCCTAGCTGCCCACGATGAAGTCTTTAAAATATTTTCGCCACCTGTAAAAAAAAAAATAAAAAAAAAAAAATCTTGCTTTCAGAATCGGTTCGGTGGCTCTTATATGGCTAATAAGGGTTTGGGGTGGAGGGATGGAGGGGCGGGGAGGGGGTTGAGGGGGGAGGGGTAGGTGAGGGGGGTCATAACGGGATTAAGGGGGGTGATGGGAGTTGGAAAACCAAGTGATCCATGAGGGTTTTGCATACATTTTCTGCATCTGTAATTAGTGTGATTTAATTGAAAAAAGTGCACATTGAATGAGGGGATTGAATGAGGATTTTTTCATGGCGGAGAGTCACTGGTACCCAGGGGGACATATGCAAACCATTTTCGGAATTTGTGTTTCACTTCCAACGACATTACAGCGTTTTTACGCAGCAATTTTGGTGAAAAATTCATCAACCCCTAAAACCACCCCTAACGCGATCGCCCATAACTTTTACCCTAATTGTCCGATTTCAAAAATCTAAGAGCCGTTTGATAGGAAATTTTACGTACTTTTAAAGTGAAGATAACTTATATTGTCGAAAACCCCAAAATAAGTGAGATTTTGGGGGATTTTGGGGAAAAAACGTGATTTTCCGCCATTTTTTCAAGATGGCGGCCATTTCCGGTCAAAATTTTTGTTGGCAAACATCAGATTCGGATTCAGCGACCCAAATTACATAGGAATCCGTCATACTTTTTTCTCCTAAGATTTTCGCAAAGTAGACCCCTTTTTTGGGCCAGATTGACTGGACTAATAAATGCAGTAATTGAAAACATCTAGATATTAATGATTTCAAGTAAAACTAGTCTTAAGGCATTTAAGGCGTATTCTGTGAGAAGGTCGCTCCCATTTGCCAATTTTTAAGCATCAAAAAGTCAGTCTGAACTTTACTTCTGCCATAAGGATCCACGTGATCTTGAAACTTCAAACACATCTTTCTCGAAATTGCAGAAACTGCACTTATGCGCCTTGTATCACTACAAGCCCCGTATACGTCTGACAAAATCTGGACGAAAAAGCAGTAATTTTTCGTTAAAATTTTCACCAATAGGGCAGGATTTGGTCTGAAATTCCAAGGAAATTTTATCATAATAAGTGTCTTATTTCGTTCTAGTATTTTTGTCTACAGTGCATGTCCGAGAGTACGCAGTCACTAATTGGCTCGCCCCATATAGAGAACCATGCTTACAGTTCGTATGACCAAACAGTCTCTCTTATTGTAGGAAAGTGAACAAGAAATACGGGTATAGGTACTTCGGAGACGTGATGCTAGAAGATGTAAGGGGTGTTTTGGGCATGTTTTATTGGATTCTTCCCTGTGCGAAGAAAGACATAAAGACAAAGGGTTGATTCCAACGCACGGACGTTGGAGAGCCTTCACCATAGGAACCTTTTAATTTTTACTAGAATTTACTTGAATTATTATTTAACATATATAATAACATCATTACCTTTTGACGCAAGAACGGAATGAATCACTAAAAAATACACAAAGAATCTATAATAATTAATAGTATCAGCTGTTTTGGTACGGCATTCTATTATACAGTAATGTATTGGGTTCATTTTGAATAGTTAATGGGTATGAAGGTACCCAAATAGCTTTGAGCAAGATTTTTTGCCACTACGCATAGTGTTGTGAACGCTCAAAATAGAGAGATATTAAAAATTAGCCTCCTTAACAAAATCTGAGTTGTTTGGTCATTCGTTACTTCTTTAAGTGTACTCTCTGCCCACGATATACATTTACTGTTTTTTCAAAAAAACAAATTTTACTTTCTCTCTGGCAGGTATTTAAGAAATATGAAGAGGCATTCAAGGATATCCCACGATTTTACATCTCGAGGCATGGACCAAGCCGTCTTCTGGGTGAATCACGTGGCGAAACATGGTGGAGCATCTCATTTGCGGCCGGCAACTGCTGATACCACTCTGTTCCAGTATTTCTGCTTGGATATTTTATCTGTGATAATAGTTTTAAGTTTCTCAGTTCTACTTTCTTTGTATTATTTGTGTAAAGCAGCATTTTCATTCGCCCTCCGTAAACTGGAATCGAAACTGAAATCTTCAGAGAGGAGAGCAGGTTCATTTTCGCACAAAAATAAATAAAGTAAATTCTGAAGTAAACGTATGCAAATGTCCATTGATTGCCTATTTAATATCAGTTTCCATCGATTTTAGAGATTAAAAAAGAACATAATATCCGAGAGAAATGGAATATCAACGTACTTAGAGGATTTAATCATATCCTTTACGACGCTGATTTCATTTCAATTTTTTGTAGCATTAGTATATAATGATTTTACCATCGCTCTGCCAAATTAATGTATTTAAAAATTGAAATAAACATTGCACGGACTTTTTGCTACAGCATTCCTACAGTCTTGTAGGTCCTAATATGCGTTTCACACCAACTGATCGACTGCACTGCGTTTGATGCAATGCGAGAAGTATCCATGCAGTTTTGTAGGCGCTAATATGGGCTGTGCGCCGACCGCACTGTTTGGCGCAATGCGTGAAGTATTCCTAAAATCTTTCAGGCGCTATTATACGTAAGACGCCGATCATTGTTCATGTTTTCAATATAGAAATAAAATAAAATTCAATACTTGTTAAATAAAAACCTCATGAGATATATAGCTTCTAACTATATTGGGGTAACCCAGTTGAATAAAGTTTTAGACTAAATGAAATAAAATTTAGTTTACATTAAATAAGCGCAGTTAGATTTATAGAAAAAGTGATAGACAAAGAAGACATGGGTAGTATGAAGCGATTCTATTGGTTGAAATGGTTGATTCCCAGACTTCGGGAGAAAATGATGGACTAACTAAATGGTTTCCAGTTGCCGTGAGTTGCCGTTAGTTCTTCCGTGCTAAAAAAGAACGCCGTGTGAACATTCGAGTGTTGCCAAATTTCCATCAATAAAACATGTATTTTTGACTCAATTTAAGCATATATTCCCTAGAAATTTTTAGATAGTTTAGATTAAATTGCGTGCCAAATTGTCTAAAAATTTTGAGGGAAAAATATTTACAGTTTTCCCAGTAAATTTGGGTTTTCCCGAGGGGAACTCTGCAACGTCTGCAGGCTCATACTCTCAGGCGCTCTTCTTTAGCACGGCAGAGTTAGTCTATTACCTACCTGCTTTGTCCATCGCAACCACCCGCCTCAACCAATAGGATCCCTCCATCCCTTTTGTCCTCCTGCGGCCCGATTATTGAAACTATGTCAGCCCGACACGACAAGACATAGCCCTATCTCAACTATGCAATATATCGCAATTCGATGTCTTATCGGGCTGGTTTAAATTTCAATAATCGGCCCGCAGGTCTATAGATTTGTCGAACAATTTCCAAAATCAGCCCTCAGGACAAATCAGCTGGTTTTCTTACCCCGCCTTATGTTCCTCTACTAAGCTCCTTTTCTCACTTTCTATATCCATGTCGAGAATATTTCCGCGGACTCTGTGTGGTTCTTTTTCTAGGAGAGTTATTCCCACTCCGTCTCTTTTCCTCCTCTCGTCCCACGTTCCTCCTCCCTCTCCCTCGATTGCCCCTGGGGTGGGGACTGGATCCCCCGCTGCTCGATGAATCCCAGTCACTGAAGGAGCCGTCTGAATAGGGGGACTGATTTTCGTAAACTCCAGAAAATTGGTTCCGAATGTCATTTGGGAACTGATTGCCATAAGCTCTCGGCAGGTCCCATACATTCTCCACGTTCCTTCCATACCCATCCGGAGAGCCCCAACTAGGTTGTAAAGCCGCGAGCGTCCTGTCTGCTGATTTCATGATGGCCTGCCCAGCATTCGCATAGTCTTCTTGTTGTCCATTTATCCTTCAGAAATTAAATTCATTAAAAATTATGCTCCCAAGAGAGATATATACATTTTACATGCAGCACATGTAAAGTTCACGCATTGGGTACTTGTTCTTGTCTGTCTGTTTGGTTCAAAAATTGGATTTCCATATTTCGATCGAAAACGCATCCTCAATTCGAAAGAATAAGTTAGAAGCGAATCAGTCTATTTTTGTGTCAATCGAGGGCTTTTTACATTTAATCTGGCTTCTTCATATCCTGATTATGACAAAATAGGATTTTCACAGCTTTACCTTGAAATCATGTTTGCTAAGCCTCTAAATTTGTATCACCGCAGCTCCGGTTTATTTTTTAAAAAATCACTTTCTAGCTATTTACGAGCAGAAATGTTTAGTACGATACTCCAAGTTCTCGTCTTAAGAACTCAATTTTAAGTTTTTGTGGGCTGTAGTTCCTTACAGCTGGAGGGTCAAATTCGTAGCCCGCCTTTACGGCCAATCCGAAGCCTCGGTCACATACTCTAATCAGATCTTCGAATCAGTTCTTCGAGTGCAAGATGTTCTGTGCTCAGTGCGCCTCTTCATTATAAATAGGCATAAAAGGCGATGGCATTAGAAAGGCAAAATGCATTTTCCGCCCATCTTGCATTGGAAATACCTGCATAAAAATGTTGATTAACAGCCCTAAGTGTTGAAAAAGTGTGCAGCTTGTCTTGTACGGTCATTGTGCATCCCTAGGCGCTAAAATAACTGCCTAAGGAGGAAGTTACTTTAGCATTTACGTGATGTCTGATTTACAGCACGATGCATGCCGTTCAATTTTACAACAAAAAGAATGTTGCATCAACATTTCCTCTTTGTTGATTTGACCTACGTAGTTATGTTGTAAATCATATGGATCGCATTTCGCAAAAAAGGAACCAGCGCAATTACAGTGTTTTCAAAATCGTGCAACTTTTTCTTCTCTTTTAAAAATACTTAATGAATGTACAGTATTAAAATCTACACAATTATTTTTCTTCGAAACTAACAATTTTTTGGTTCAAACCGAAAACTATTTGCTATTCTGGGAGACTTGTTAGATCATTAGGAGGAACCAACATTTTTACAACACTGCAATTGCGCTGGTCCCTTTTTGCTAAATGTGATCCATATGTATGAATTCTTGCTTGTGTGTTACCTTCTCCTCTTATTCTTGAAGAATTTTTTCTCATTCTCATCCATTTCCCAGCCAATAGGGAGGTTGGTGTACCAGTAGCTTCCGTCCTCCCGTGTCTGGTAAGTAGGCTCATATAACTGACTCACATCCCCAGAAACCAAATGCCTGTTCACGTAAGCCTTATTCTCTTGGACCACGACATCTACAGGACCACGACTGACCACGCTCGCAATCACAGTTCCATCGTCGTAATCGACAGTGTGCCAAGATGACGAGCGACCCGGAGATTTTTTTTGAGTGGTTGCACGACTCAGAGTTTTCCTCACCCCGTTTTCGTCCGTTGAATACGAGCTACTCGTCATCGTACTTGAGCTCCAGCTCTGCGAGTTTTTGGATAGCCCGCGTTTTTGAAGGGCTATTTGGTCGTCTTGCTCCTCACTGTCTGTGGCGATCATCTGAATATTAGTTCCTGGCCTGTCAATCGTAACCGTAGCGATGGTGTCTGAGGCTGCTTGGTGGCCGGAACCGATGACTGAGGCTAGACTCGCCTGAGCAGAATGGGAAAGAATAACGTTTTTTCTCAAAGAAATGGATTGAGTGATCATGAAGTACTGAGTCTCACAATCAGTTGAGCTCAACTCTTTCGGGTTTCCTCAGAGACAGTTGTCAACTTGTTACATTCATTTGTTCACTAGGAATTAATTTCAAGTGTAAGGAGAACAAATTAATGTTGGCCTCAATTGTTTCCTGCCATATTCTCGCACTTAAATTTTTTTCCATGTATGTATGGCATTTTATTACAGCGGATCAAGTTAACCACAGAAATAATATATCACATGTACGTGAAAAAAAAGTTGTATGCACTAGAATACAATTAATGAGCCCTGTCTTATTTTGTTCTGGGAAAAATTGCCAATGTGGTTTACTTATTATCCTTCCAATGGAAGTTGCCGTCTTGGGGAAATTTTTCCTGGCGTTGCAAAAGCCAGACACCGATTAAGATTGGAGATGATCAAAATTGGACGAATTTCTATCAAACGGAACTAAGCGCCATAGGGGGAGGAAGCGAGAGGGGGGCTTGGATTGGCGGGTGTTGCGGAACGCGATGCTCGTTCCGTCCTATACTCGCAATGCTTTTCCATGGCGCTTAGTTCCGTTTGACAGAACGCGCTATCCAGGATTCTAAAATCCTCAAATGGAACTCAATTTGACGCTTAGTTCTGTTTGATAGAAACACGTCCAATTCATAGGATATCGGCAATATAACTCCATGACGTCTCGCATATGGAAAGCATCTATGCTATGCAATTAATTTGTTCTAAAATTATTGATGATGGTACACCCCTTTATTTGAAGGCGTTACGTGCCTTTGACAGCCTCTGATGGATCAAAAACTTACATACATCGCGAATGACAATGAATAGGCTTAACGAGACAAAATTAGGATAAAAATCTAGAGAAAATCTTATAAAAATAGAGAAAAATTGTCTCGTTATCAAGCAATAAACAATGAAGCCATCATTGCTGATCCCTCATTCTATTGCGACGAAAATTCGTTACAAATTTACACTTAAAAACGTTGATTGGTCGTAGGAACGGTTGATGACGTGAGCAACCTTGGTCTTATTTTATTTCGAGAAAAAGGACACACAAAATATGTTGAATTTTCCAATAATAAAAATTTAAATTTTCTTTCAATGAAAAGATAAGGAGATGTTTTATGATTCAAAGAGATTTTGCTCGCAGTGAAATGAATAACTAAATATGCTACCATATGCTATCGAAACTGACGAAATTAAATCTAAAAGTCATCACGATAAAAGTATCGGTTTCATATCATACTTAACAAGTTTTCAAGGAGCAATTTACTGTTGTAAGAGCTGCAGATTATGGCGATGAAAATTATATCTTACCCAAAAAATTGCCAGAGAAGCGTAGTGACACACATTGTGCAACTCACTGTGAGTGCACATGTTTTCTTCGGATTTCTATCACGGACTAAAAACTGCACAATCTGTGTTCGGCCTTGCTATGTCGTTGGCTTCACTTCTCAAGCAGGTGCGCTAACATGCCACTGACAGTGTGACATGCGCCCAAATTAACTTCCGTTTTTTTCCAGCGACATTTTTGGACAATTAAACCATGACTGCCGTGACAAAATCGTAATAAGTCACGCCTGGGATTTCAAATGATTGCGTTTCAAGAGGCGCCTAGGCGCGTGCAAAGGATGATTATCTCACCGCAAAAGCTGCGAATGACGTGTTTTGAGCGGCCGTTCAATTTTAAGGCCTGGTTACACGCTCAAATTTCCGTCAAATTCCGATCAAAATGATGACCAAGATGGCGGTCGAGAGTTATCTAGACTGATGAGTAAAATTAATTAGAACAGCGTGTTGATTGAAATAAGCATGAAATATGCACGGTTGTGTGGAAATCAGATGAAGGATGAGCCCCACAGATCCATCATCTACCATCAAATTTTTGCAGGCCGCAGAAATTTAATGGTAGATGGTGCGCACCAGTAACCATTTGATCAGAAATTGATGGAAATTTGAGCTTGCAACCAGCACATTATGGCGAGCAAGTCATACCGATGAGAACGTTTACGTATGTAAAAAAAACCCGAAAAATGACTTGTTTTCAAAAATAGCTGTAATATCTTATTACCGGAACGTCACCCTATTTTCAAAAAAATTAATTCCATCAAAAATTAGACGCTCTTTTGGTAATACAAACGCGAAAATAACTATGTAAGAATTTTCATGGAATATAATTGTGCGAACATAACTTGGATTTGCTCAGAATGATATAACTTGTTTTCGGCTCGATTTATTTCTCATATTCTTAATTCGGTGGCACAATTTTACATGCGATTGTTTTAGTGGGATTCGAACTCATTAAAATATTTATGGTTTCCAAAAAGGCATGCAGAAAGTTGGGTAAATTAATTGAATTTACATTTATGGATGGATTCATTATCATCCTAAAATATTAGCTTTTTTTCTTACAGCTAAAGTTACATGCATTAAAGTCGTTTCAGTGAAGTTTCTGTACCTATGGTTTCCCATGATCATAGAACAACTGAGGGCTTCAAATGTCGAGAACATACCTAAAATTCTACGAAAGTGGAAGAAAAGACGATGAATATTAGAATGTATAGGTACTACAAATATATGAAAGTAGATTTCACAGTTAATTTCCGCTGCAATTATCTTTGGACTAGGAGTCCCTTACATATACCTGCTCAAACAATTACGCAGCACCTGAGATTGTTCAACTCGTAAAATTGCTCAGCACACGAATTATCGCATAGATAAATGAACTGCATTTTGCAATAAGGAACTGAAATTTCTAGATCATGCATAGAAGCACCTACCCGCAAAGGGAAACCAAAGGCACATGCGCTGTTTCTGAATTGAGTCGGATAGTGTAGTTCTTAATTGCAAGATGTAAGTCCAAACGTTTGAATCAATACGCGGAGCAAAACGCGGATCTTAACGTGAGGTTGCTCAACACGCATATTAACATGCTCAGCGTGGCGTGCATTGCAATACATCGATTGATCTGTCATTCAAACCTAGGGAAAAAGATCGATAAACTTGGTGTTTGCAACGAACTTTGTAATAATCGATTCTTTGCCACAGCTTCAAATAGGGAAATATCGATAATCGATCATTAACACTGAATATGCCGATCTAAACGGGGGATCAATAACACGCGAAGATGCTGAAAAGCTTGGAAAATACTGTAAACATTATCTGGATTGGTTGCAATTTATTGTGAAAAGGATTTTTTAATGTAATTAATGTTATCATTTCTTTATTTGGGATATTTTTGTGAACTCAGCAATGGACACTGCAATTCCGCCTTCCAGTCGGCAATGGGCATAATTTCACACAAACTCTTCCTTATCCATAACGAATAAGACCTTGTCTGCTAGGCTGTGCTAAGGAAAAACGCTGTATGATCATGGTAAAGTTGCCAAATTTCCTCCAAAAAATGTTTATTTTTGAAGAAAGTCATGAATATACATCTTGGAAATTTTCAGGAATTTTAGATGAAACAACAACCGAGATTTTCTGAAAAATTGGCAGAAAAATATTCATGAATTTACCAAGAAATTCGCTTTTTATCAATGGCAATTTGGCAATGCCTGAAAGCTCATACGGCGTTCTTCCTTGGCACGGCAGTTGCGTTCCCCAAAAAACGTGGTGCCTCCCTGCTGACCGCTGTCCATTTCTCCTCTTCCTCAGTTCAATCGTGTAATCGCACTCCAAGAGACGTCTTCATTGATTTATTGAATCACTCAGCGAGTCGAATTGGGATTTTTGCACCGTTAAATCTTTTAATTTGCTCTCATCGATCTGAGGATGTTACAGCGGCAAATATAATATCCCTAGGCGGAGCTTACTCTCTAGCCTCTAAAAAAGATCGAGCGGAGAAAGTAAAACAATTAATCGGAACCCGTAAAAGTTTTTATCCCGGTTTGAATGAAACATTTATGACTCAATCCTCTTCTTGGTAGTGAGATGCCGTTCGGAGACGCGATTCGAAGGAAGAGCATGCAAATTAAATATCCTGTCCACCGGTCATGTGTGATTAATTATTCCGAAGTTATTTCATGGGTTACCTGATTACATTTATACGTTATGTTGACAAATAAACAATTGCTATTGTTTTCAGGGAGCTATTAAATCTCTCGCAATGATGCAACATCGATTTAATGTACCCTGGTGGTTCGTAACTTTAAGCTATTTCGATGAATTTGTACGCAATACCTGTAAAATAATATAAATGAATGATATATTTGTTTCATGACGAAGCTCATAAAACATTCTCATCATAAGTAGATATAATTAATGATTGAAACAGATCCTTCTCAAATCTCCAAATACTTAATTTTTTATGATAGCCCGTTCACATATCTGTTGGACACTTAATTTCATATACTTTTTGCGGTTATCAGTGCGTAGTAACCTCTATATGAGCCTCTCTCCTTTGCAGTTTTACGTATTAAAAGTGGCCCCTTGTGCTGAAAAAAGCGGCATCTGGAAGTTGATTCATCACGGGATGCATCCCATGTTCCAACATATTTAATACCAGCAACTAACCCGTGCCTCACACAGGACACTATATCGCACGCGATGAGTATAACTTTTTCATGTATTGAGCCTGGACGAATTGATTTAAGAGAAAGAAATACGAATTACCTTCAAATCGATTGATATGCGATATTAGCCACTCTGAAGTTAAAATAGTTGCATCGTTCATTTTGGTGCACCTGCAACTTTTAATGAAAGACAAAGTGACCTAGACATTGCCTTAGGGAGATATCATTACGATAATACGCCAATACAGAAGAATAAAATGTTTTCCTTGTTCGTAACTTCGCATTTTCTGGTGAATTAAACTATTAAAGTAAGACAAGACAAATTATTACCCTCTCTCCACTTTCATACCACGTATTCCACAGTGATCCCGGCCCCTGAAATTGGATATTAGTCACTATAAATTAAACGCAGCGTCATTGACCGGAAACATTTGCTCTTCAAAATCCCGGACTCGGCCCGTCTTTTTATGGAGGCACCTTGAATTTACAACCTTCAATGAACGGCTTGGGGATTATTATGACGTCACTGTCATGCGTATAAGCTCCGTTATTAAAGATTAATCCAAATTTTGTCACTTCAACAGCTATGGACAATACATCGGTTTATTAGACTGACCAGGCGCTGGGGCTAAGCGGGGAACCGTGGTAAGATAAACTTTCATCACGATTCCAATTGCCCAAAGCTGCGCAATGAGACGTAGTTTAACTACGTTTGGACTGCGTTAAGCAGAAATGAACCAAAACACGTCAGCTATTGCCAAAAATTGGGTAGTTTGATTTTTTACATAAACACGGTTGAGCAGATTTTTGTGCAAATTTCAGTGAATTTTCTGCATATTACGAAGCAAAATTATTAAAATTTTCCAAAGGAATCCGCACAAACGATCTTTTGTAAAAAATTATATTTCCCGGTTAAATTTGGCAGTGGCCGATGTGGCTTGGTTTCTTTCTGCTGAACGTGGTTTATTTCTTCTTGTCGTTAATATTCAGTTCGGTGTCAACGTTGATATCGCCACCCTCCGGCCAAAGTATCACAAGCTCCATGTGACGTTTAAAAATTTCGACCGCATCATTTTATTTTTTCCAGAGAAATTTTTCAACGAAGCGGTCCGAAAATTTCACTGAATTTTCTTTGTGTTGCCAATCAAATTCAGTCAAATTTTTAAACAGATTCAACCAAAAATTTCTCTGTAAAAAAATAAAATGGCCGCGGAAATTTTGAAATGTCGCATGACGCTTGTGATACTTTGACCTGAAGGTGACGATATATTGTCCAAACCACCCCCCCCCCTTTTTTTTCAATAAAGTTTGAAGCATATCGTAGCGCATCGTATTTCATGTGAAGATGTCAAATTTCCTATCCCACCTCACTAATTTACATAAACTAAAAAGACCTTAATCAGTTGCGAGGCGTGAATGATTTATTATCGATATATTCCTATTGAAGCTATGGTAAAGAATCGATTATTAAAGATGTTCCCTGTGAACACCCTGTTAATCGATTCTTTTCCATTTGTTTCAATGGTAGATCAATCGATATATCGCAATGTACGCCACGCCACTGACATCAATAGATCAGCCTGACGGCAGGCGCCCCTGATTCGTGCGTTCATTTGTACACATTTTATCTCCAACCCCTCGATGATACTGTTACTTCCGTTTCGTTGAGGAACCTCCTGAAAATCACGAAAGCAATAACGGCTAAAGGCAGACAGCAGTTACGACCCACGGGCTGGTAATTAAACATCGTCTCAGGATACGGAATACGGGATCGAATACGTAACACGGCTAATGAAGAACTGACTGACGTCTTCATCCTCGTGACAGCTCTTTACCCTATCGCATGTTGCCAATCTCTGCACCTAACATACAACGTACTCGCTATCTTTGCGAGGGACAAGTGTTTATTCGTAGGGTTCTAGCTAAACATTGTGGTTGCATTGTATGAAAATGGCAACATACGGTGTCCAAAGATATCTAGTTTATGCCCAATTCTTTTGTTTTCGCCCAAAATGGCAAGAAAAGTAAAGTATAAATTACGAATTAACTGTTACATTCTGACTATGAGCAAAAAATTTAATCTTACTATACGTGCCAATAGGTACATAAAAATAAAAACAAACAAGCTGCTGGTTCCAACACTACTGTGTTGGAGAGCTCGCCTTTGGGAAACTATTAACAACTATTAATGATTTTTTCTGAAATTGTATATGTATTAAATGAATCTTTACCCAATTATCAGAGGTTACATGCCGATGCAAAATGTTATGACGTAATTTCATATGACAAATTTTTCACATTACAATAAATAAAGAGAAATAAAGAGAGAGAAATGGAATTATCTTTTATGAATGTGATTTTGCGGCAAATGTTGCAATGGCTATTTTTGCCATCGCATTTTTGTTTCTGGCTTTCATCGTTGATAAGCTTTTTCTTAACTTGTCAACAATGTAATGAAATCATATGATTTAATTTTAATTTTTTTTTTTAAATCAAGTCGCCAACTTGAATTGCCAACTTGAGGTTATACTTTGTTAAGCTGGCAGTCTGGAATTCTGAATTTTTATCGGCACAGAGTTCAAAGAAACTATAATTTAGCACGGTTTGGAGGAACGTTTCTGCCATAATTCTTACACAATACTTATGGTATACACTAAGAGCTGAAAAGGTATTCACTTGAATTTTAGCGTGGAGCTCGAGAGACCACTTCAAGCCTTTGTATGCGAGTGGCTCAATGGAGCACATCACGCCTTTGTAGGTATGGGGTGGCTCAATGGAGCACCTCGCGCACTATAAATAGCACGGAGCTCGAAAGAGCACTTCATGCATCTGTATTTTAAGGTTAAAACGAACTCTAAAGAAACTCAATGCGAGGCTCAAACGAATTCTCAAGCATTCTAAATGCGAGGCTCAAACGAATTCCCAAGCATTCTTGATGCGAGGGGCTCAAACGAATCCTAAAGCATTCTTAATATGAGGTTTAAACAAACTCTGAAAGGATCCCAATGCGAGTCTCAACCGAGCTCTCAAGCATGCAATTATTTTTAGGTTAATTAACCTTCTATGGTACCAATAACGGCAATCTTAAGGATTATCCATTAATTATGCGCAAATCTCAATCTTAGTCTTAGTAACTTAAAATTAATTGAACAAATTATTAAATCACGTCGAGGTCACCATGTTTTTTATTTTAAGAAATAATAACAATTGCAAGTACAACTGCACACAAAAACTGCATTGAAAAGATAAGAGGATGATAACATACAATTAGGTTATTTGATATAAAACCATAGCAACATGCTATGATATGCTCGGCCACTGGAAAGTGCTGCTCTCTAGTGTAGCAAACGAGGAACAATTAATCCTCAGTTGAATGAGGGAACGGAAATGTTCGACGGAGGAAAACTGTAACCCGCGAAAATTCAACTTTTAGACCTTGAAATCAATGGGATTTTGGCCGTTCCTCCGACGGCAACGAGAACCATCCATTCGTCGCCACGGACACTACCAATGCTAAAAGAAATCGATCGCAAAGAGCTCTCCCGAGTGGGCGAGCTCAAAAATGGACGATCAAATCTGTATGATTAAATATTGATAAACCCTAATTACCCCTTTCTCCGCTACCACTTCTTCGTCAAATTTGGTTCTATTACATTGTTTTCATTGTTCTGCGCATTGAAGGAAAAAAGTTTAACTCAATTATTGATTCAGGCAGTTTGCGACTCATTCCATAGCAAATCCATCGCAAACTTGCTTTTTTCAGGAAATTTGGGGCAATGATAGGCGAGATCCAACTTTGGAAATGTTTCACTGTTTTTATGCCATGCAAGTTTAAACTTGAGCCAGAAACTTTAGAAAATTGCAGTAAGAAATATATTTTAGTCGTATATAAGTTTGTCAAACATGAGAAAAATTTTTCGGGCATCATTAATTCTTGACAAATTTTAGGGTAAAAAAGGCTCATTGACCAAGTGTCAAACATGGAGAAACATGGATCTGAATGTAAACAATTTCTGATGAATTTAAAATAGAGTGATATACTTTACGTTCAAATATAGCATTTATACTTATTTTTGCCCACTTGTTTTTAATCTATGGGGATACTATGGATCGTATTCAATACATCAAACAGGTGAGATTGTATCGATATCGATTGGTTCAACATGTAAGCATAGCCTCAAAAGTCAATAAAGTAATCTGAGGAAACGGGTTTGTTTGAGATAGATTTTTGCTTCTTATGAGTACAATATGGCAATGAAAAGTGAAATTATTGGGAACTTTCTCATTCTCGGCTTTTCCAACTTAAATCCTAGAATTTTTGTTTGAGGTTACCTTCCATTGTTTTGAACCAAACAATACATCGAACCATTATTGAATACGATCTATAAGATCTCCAGATCAGTAGGCTAAATATTTGGACCAATTTTTCTGAATGTTGGTGCGACGCGCCGGAACCACTCCGAAGCACTACTTCGGCAGAACATAGTGAATTATATGGGGCATCTCTAAACAGCTGTGACTATGCACTGGAAAGAAAGAACACATTGGATCTAGAGTCCAGACTCTTAAAAACATCGACAAGAAAAAGTATTCTTGATTCAATCAGATTTTTGCTTAAATCAAAAGGAAATCCGCTCAAATTTAGAGGCTTGGTTCTTAATTTAAGCAAAAATCCAATTGAATCAAGAGTATTTTTTCTTGTCGATGTTTTTAAGAGTCTGGACTCCAAATCCAAAGTTTTTTTGTTTTCAGTGGGTCCTTAGGTTGTCATTCAGTTTGCTAGTGAATCATCTGCGAGTGAGTATCCGCGAGCACCTGGGACGGACCCTCTGCCAAGCCGGCGACGCCATTTTATTACTCATAGACTTACTCCTCTTACCGCGGGAGGCGCTGAGGAGGAAGTCCGAGATTTATTTCCGCTCGTGAGGTATTTTGCAATAGTTAATTAATTGTTACCGGGGTCATATAACGAGTTTTAAATCCGCACCGAGTCCCGCACCAACGTAAACTGATACACCCAACTGACCGGTGCGCGGCGCGGCTAGCACTCGTGATCCAGTATCGGGCTTACGTAACCGATCGAACCGCCGCACCGTAAGTCCGTAACGCTACGGCTTATCACCCGACCCTCGGATTCCCCTCCGGAATGGAGGGTGAGCCCCCCCCCCTCCCCCCGAGGGGCCCGGGGGCCGGAGCTGACACTCGCCAATTGAGACGTTGATGAGTAGGGGGGCTTATTAAGTGCACTTTTCGCCGCACGAGTGACAGGTGCTCGGTGTTGAGGAACTAACGCGGTGCAGTTACTTGGGGGCGACGTGCTAATTACTCCAGGATGCACGTCAAGTATGCGGAGAAAGGTCTATGTTCCGTTGATAATGCGTGCAAAAAATACGATGAAAAAATTCGGCATTTGCAGGTGTCTGAATTTTGATGGATTTTATTCATAGCAGGCAATTGGGGAATGTGCTAATCGCAAAACCAGTCTCGCTTTCTGAATTGAAGGATTATCACAGGATGTATACCGAATGGTATACTTTTATTTAGAGTACACTGGTTAACTGGTAAATATTTAAATCAAATCGTGTCAAATCTATCATGTAAAACTTTGAATCATTATATGACGGGGGAAAATTAGAATACAGGACTGAAAATTGTAACTCAAGTTATCTCATTTAAAATTACCTTGAACTTTCACAGTCTGTGACACGGCAATTCGTTTTCCTTATTCACTACTGTTGATGGGTAACTAGGATGTCCAATAATGCTAAGAATTTTCATAAAGTTCTCTCGACGAAATCCGAGACAATTTACTTCATTAATGTTCGAAAAGCAGAGGCTTCTGTAAGGCAGGTTTCAGGACATTTTGTCAACGATTTTTTGTCCGCGCACCTTTTTTGTCCAGTAGTTTACGCCCACACGTAAAATAAGCAACAGTGACTTGGTCCAAGCGTTATATTTTAGTCGGTATGTAAAATTATATCGACAATATGGAAATGAGAAATTGAGAGAGAAGGAGGTGTTGTTATGGTTGCTCATTTTCTAAATGGAATGTTATTACTTCCTCCTTTTGAATCATCTTTTAAAATTGTCATTGATGAATCATTCGTTTTATTTCTATCCTTAAAATATTCGATGTACAATACACCTTATATATGTATAGGTGCTTATTTTATTTTTTTAATTTTTTCTTTGCGAAATTATTACTTCATTTTGAAAACATTTATATTTTTAAAACGTGACAAATATTTGTAAAACCTTTTCCAAGCGACACTAACCTCAATGAGCCGCAGTAGTGCCGACAGAAACTGCAAAAATGAATAAAAGAGGAAAAAAAAACAAGAAGCACGCAATCTTTAGTTTCAACCCATTTGTACATCGATCTTTTAGAGTCAAAAACGTCAAATTTTGAGCGTT
The DNA here is from genome assembly GCF_001854935.1 of Bemisia tabaci. Taxonomy (NCBI): domain Eukaryota; kingdom Metazoa; phylum Arthropoda; class Insecta; order Hemiptera; family Aleyrodidae; genus Bemisia; species Bemisia tabaci. The sequence goes on from NW_017547303.1 coordinate 322,515, forward strand.
TGGTTGCGCGTACACCTCGCTGTAGCACAATAACAGCACAAAATATAAAAGAAAAAATTAAAGTGCTTTGGAAATCATTAAATTTGACACGGAACCACCAATATTTAAAAAAAACACACACATTATATTATTATTCTCCTTTGATAAATAGATACTTATTTTTCCCATCAATTTAAATGAGAATAATCAATGCAGAGTGTGCAAACATTTCAGAATCATGAGTTTAAAAAACGCTGACTATGCGAGTATAAATATTAAAGCTGAACAAAACGGAGCGGCATGCTGCCAGCGCAAGAGGCTCACTGGCGCCTACAAACCTAAGTGGATACTTCACGCATTGCACCATGCTTGAAGTATCCACTTAGATTTGTAGGCGCCAATGCGCGTTTCGCGCTGGCCGCCCGCCCGCCGTGTGGCGACGCCTGAAGCAACTATTCCACAACAGAGGTGTTGCACAGTATTATACGAAATTGAACGTATCAAGAATGACAGGCATCCTTTAAAAGTACAGATCTTTCCTCGCAAAATAAATCAAGATACTCGTACTTATTATCGTACACAGGAAAAATCTAAGAGCCTTTAGCTGAGGCAAATATAGAGGTTCATTAGGTTCAGGTATAACAAGGTGGGAATTTATTGAAAGATAATTAAGTCCTGTAATTCGAGGTGTAGAGAGTTTTAGTGAATTTTGTCTCATGAAATTGACGCTCCCCCATTTTTACCAAAACTCTCAACTATATATTATTCTCCGTTGGGCCAGACAGACAAACCAAAAAACAAGCAAACCTTCATTCTTCCAAGACATTATACATGTTCATCCAAAAACGTCGTGAGCAATTGTCGTTTGTATATGTACATATGGGCCAATTAACTTTGGGTCTCAACTGGCATGTGGACCAAAACTCCCGTGCCAAAAAAACGCGTGAACGTTTAAATTACTGGAAAAAACAGGTGCGCGGACATAAAATCGTTGACGAAATGTCCTATAACCGTAAGGCAATTAATGATACAAATATTTTAACTCTGGTGTGAGCGGTGAAGTATCGCGCGAGATTGAAGGCGCTTTCGGCTGGTGACGACGGTTTGACGTAAGGCTCATACAACGGTACGTGCGTCGTATATAGATTCTATAATTCCGCATCCATCCTGCTGTCTCTTTGGGGACGCGTCAAGATTCATCAGGATACAATTCATTCGAAAGATTTGTAAATGTATCCCATCTTACACCTGATAGAAGAATTCATTCTTCTCAATCTTCTAGATCCCATATTTTGACTTGCTACCCATGTGTTATATTGCAACTGATGTCAGCGGTGTTTGTTTTCATGACATGCTGACTTTATATATACATTAAATTTTTGATCAAATTGTCAAAGGAATTCGATTTGGTTTTCGTCCCATAACAAAATCCTGGCCTCCTCAGTAGTGGCAGGGATCGCGATAAGTTGCAATTTGATCGGAGAATGTATCGCGATTTTATCGAAATCGATTTATTGAAACATTATCGGATAAAGAATTGCGATAAATTGCAATTTCATCTCATAATTATGCAATTTCATTACGGCGATTTATCGCAATATCATCGAACAAAAACTCGCGCTAAATTGAAATGAAATATCGATTTTATTGAAAGCGATTTTACAGAAATAAAATCGCAACAAGATTGAGGAAAGTCGCTCAAATATTCATGATCCTAACGATTTCATCGCCAAAAAATCGTAAAAAATTGCAACTTTATTTCATACTATCGCGTTGTTTCCGTCGAAAAATGGTAATAATTGGGTTTCAGGTTGCTTTCCATGTAAGAATACTTTGCGGTCACCTGGTTCCATTTGGCTGAACTTGAATGAAATATTTTCTGTCTTTCAGGAAGCTACAGCTCAAACTCACTGTATGACATCACTGACACAAGGGTTGAAATTGTAAACTGGTCACTGATTTCAAGCTCTTCTAGCTGGAACACTGTAGCTGGAGCATCACTAACCCAATTGTGGTTCCCCGGCGCAGTTAGTTCGACATGTCTAACCACAGGATTCTCAAGCGGCAGATATTTTGCATTTGCTTAGGCTCGTGCATAATTTAGTGGTAGCTTACACAATCTTGTAAGATAAGCACCCTCACAGAGAAGTAATATTACTCGTCGAAAACCCAAATATTCGTTACAATGCAGGATCACATTCTTCACATTCCAATGATGTAATGAGTGAGCAGTGTAAGAATCAAGATATTACTTTATACTCTTTGGACGTACAAGAGACAGCTCAGTGGTTTTGGAAAAGACGATTTTTGCAAATCGCATTTTAGTGTTTTAAACATCTATATTAAGAGACTCCTATCTGTAATTCATAGAAATTTATCTGTGCTGGAAAGTAAATTTTAGAGGAAATTTTGACATTTACCTCTGCTTATTTTACTGATTTGCTCGTGAAATGTTAAGATGCTTGTTTTATTTTAGAAATAATATTGTCTTTTCGCAATGCAAATTATCTAGCTTGAAAGTGCGTGAAAATGCATATTCAGCGTTCTCCTCTTAAATGAGGAACAGTGATCTTGGGAGGCAAATTCTAAAATTGATCAATTTCTTACGATTGATAGGCGTTTAAAACAGTATGATCGTTAAAATCATTCAGAGCCAAGAATGGAACTTCCCGAGTTGTGCGCTGTGTAACGGGCAAATCCAGATTCTTAACATAACCAGTCATGTATGTTTGCTCCACTCAGATGCCTGGACACAAATATCATAAAGTCTAAAAAACAGAAAATATACTTAAAAATGACCGTTTCCTCTCTAAGGTGGCACTGTGAACAGAGCCCCAATCGATAATGTAACTACGTCAATACCGGTAAATATTTCAAAGATCTCTCACACTTTTATACCCCTGCGTTAAAGTCTCTGACTCATATCGTCGCCTCTTCGGCTTTTTTCTATTTCCGTGTGAGTTCTGAAAAGCGTTAAGGTCTACGGGCAATAACGTTCTGCGTTATTGCCAAAAATACACTTGTGCTCTTACGCCAGAAAAGCAACAAAGTGCAAATGAAGAAACACACAGATCAAAAAATTCATCCCCTCAGAGTGACTTGTGGAAATGCTGTGGAATTAATCTAAAATCTACCATAGACAAACTCGATGGCGATGTTGCAGGTTTGCAACACTGTTTTTCCTCCATCCAAATTCATTAAAACGTCGATAGTATAAGCCTCCTGATAAACACTCGATTGTTTTACATGCATTCAAAGGAAGGAAGAACAGTGTTGCCAAATTTCAGAAATCGCCAATGCATTAAACTTACAGACTAACATCAGACAACAATCATTTGGCACCATTTGATAATGGAGATGTTGCATGTGTGAGGAATTTCCGATTTGACCATTGATTCTTCTGTAAAAGTTGGCGAGAAACACGATGGTGCCACTGGTTTTCTCTGAAATCATCTCCTAAGCTTAAAAAAAGATCTCAAGTTGAGGCCAAAATGGAGGGGATATCCCACCCTACCCTAAGAGTCCACCTCTACATCAAAATAAACTCTCCATGCAAAGATAGGGCGCAAATACATTAGCAGGGTTGCTACTTTATTTGGGGACTCCAAAACTGAAAACACGGCAACCCTGCTAATGTATTTGTTCCCTATCTTTTGCATGGAGAGTTTGTCTTGATGTAGAGGTGGACTCTCAGGATAGCCTGGGATATCCTCTCCATTTCGGCCTCAACTTGAGAGCTTTTTTTAAGCTTGGGAAATGATTTCAGAGAAAACCAGTGGCACCATCGTGTTTCTCGCCAACTTTTACATAAGAAGCAACAGTCAAATCGCAATTTCCTCACACATGCAACATCTCCATTGGCTGCCCTTTTAATGAGTCCAGCTCAATTGATAGGCATTATTCCGAGAGTGAACGTATTTTACGTTCATTGATGGACGAACGGGAGCGTATGAGAACGGTCAAAAGTTGGTCCCGGAACCCTTCGCGACGAAAGTTTGCAAATTCTCAGCAGAAATCAGTGAAGGGCGGGACCAAAGCGCAATCAGTTGCGCGTGCGAACCTTGCAAAACAACGCAAAAACATGTGCGAATCATTGCACTCGGAGCTACGTCGATCGGTGTCTGCGCCAGCGATGTTCGAGCTGGAATGCGTGCCATTTAGCAATGTTGTCACATCGGAGGGATTTCTCCGATTAATTCACTTAATAACTTTACAGCAAAATATTTATTTATCATAAATTATATGATATAAAGTTTAGCTCCTAATGAATTATTCCAAAAGTGATTGCGTGACTGATAACCATCATCATTATTCGGCTCTCTAGGAGTTTTCATAAATGTTTTTAAACTCTTCAAATTATACGAATTGGTTCACTGACTATGGAATCATCATCAGTAGAGAGATGCACAAATATTATCGCCGCAAAATTGGATTGCGAAAGAATAAAACCATTGAAAATTCGAGTAAAATAAAACTGAAAATGCGATGACTGCCAACGTCACTCCAAGAAGTCAAGCCAACCCTCTCTCCTAAGAAATATAGCGTAATTCAAGAACAGGTTTTTCAAGCCTAATGACAATAGCTCTCAGCAGTGGAAAATTTTTTCTCTCTATCATTTTGAGAAGGAGCCATTCAACACTCTAATCTGGCTGCATATTCAAGGTACACGATTACCAAATTACCAATTATTTTGCTATATGGTAATAAAAACATGAATTAACCCATTTTAGACTGGGCTCTTTGGATAATTAGAGAACGTTTAACACGAAAATTTCAAAATTCAATTTTTCTTCTCAACCCGACGAGAGTCACTCTTTTGAAATAAACATCGGTCATTCTCACTATAGATTGTTATGATGGAAGAAATTTGAGGATTCAAGAGTTTTATCAACGCTCCGACCCCCTATATTTTCATTGTCCGTCTCAATTCGTTCTGCAGTTGCACTGGGTCAATTTCCATAATTTTTGCACATGCAGATAGATAAGTTTCAATTGACTCGACATTTAATTCAAATTTTGGAAATATGACCAAATGTATTGTACATTACGTTAAGAAGGTGTGAATTCTCTCGTCTGAAGAGCGGAAATTGTTTTGGAAATACTATCAAAATTTTTGTACATTACGTGATGAGGTTGTCAATCCTCCCGTTTAAACAATGTAAATTTTGATTTCTTGACATAGTTCATGCTGAAGATGTACCGGGCAGATTCTCAAGCTTTTTGTGGCTGGGAGATAGTTCCTAGATGAGTCCTGTTTATTTAAAGTAACCAAGGCGGCACGTGCGGTACGCCCACTGGAGGTTAAGGTGATTCGATGGACGCCATATTTTGTGTCAGAACGGCATGCGATGTATCGCGTCAATATTGGTTCCATTTTTTCAGCTACTCGTCATTTTTGTCCAATTTTGAGATCGCAATTCTGTTGTCAGGAGACTAAAGCACTCACTTACCAATTTTAACAAAGAAATTCAACGTAATAAAGGCGTGGTTTTTTTTAGAGAGAAAACCTCGCATTCGAGTGCAGTTTCGATATCAGTATCGAATGCTATGTTTTCTCTCTGAAAAAAACCACGCCTTTTTCACGTTGAATTTCTTTGTTAAAATTGGTAAGTGAGTGCTTCAGTCTCCTGACAACACAATTGCGATCTCAAAATTCGAGAAAAATGACGAGTAGCTGTAAAAATGGAACCAATCGATGCGATATACTGCATGGCGTTCTGACAGTCTAACACAAAATGCGGCGTCCATCGAATCACCTTGATGAATAATGAAGGAATCTACCGCTCGATCCGACAACGAGGAGACTAATTAACGCTCGATCTACATACTAGCGGTCGTCGACGCCGCGCGGCGGCGGCCCACTCGGGCGTCGGGCGGGGCGGGGCGGGGCGGCGTCGCGGCGCAGCGGAAGGAAGCGGCGGGCAGCGCGAACCAGTTTTCAGGAGTTCCACAAATCCAGAGCGCCTCTTCGCGAGCGCTCCTTCCGGTATCCGGTCGGGCTCGGGGTAAGCTTGAATGGGTAATAGAAGTAATAGAACAACGCTGCTAAGCTCTGCGATTACCGCGGCCGAGGCGAAGGCGAAGGCGGCTCCGGCTGTGGGAAATAGTGCCCGGCCCGGCCCGGCCGTTTGTTGAGACTTCACGCTGAGCGATGGGCGCCTCCTCGCAGTCGGCCGCGCGAGCATCCGATTGTACGGGTGAAATTTTGAACTACGGCCAGGGAGAAAATATTTTAGGGCTTCCGTGATCCGAGCGATTTTTTTTGCAGGATCTGCCGATGGGTACGAGTTGGAGGATGCCGAACTGGCCAGGGTTTAGAAAGGAGCCAAGTCAATGGAGAATTTGCACACAAAAATTTTATTGCTTCATCTGAAAGTGCCGAATAAACTGAAATCGCAATATTTTTCATAATTTTTTTCTGACGTGGGAAACTGGAAAAAACTTTATTTAAATGTGAGAAAATGTGCCGCCTTATGACGTCATCTGGCGGCATTTTCCATTAAAACACATGTATTTCAGCAGATTAGGTTATTTAGTCATATTTTCTCCAATAATTGCTCAATTTAGAAACCAAGGAAATCCTCGTGCGCAGTTTCCCTAGCAGTATCATTTTCAAGATGAAATTCACAAAATTTAAGACACCTGCAAATTCTCCATTGCGGTATTTTCTAAAATCGGGCGATTTTTTTTACCATTAAGAAGACTAAAGCGACGGTGTAAGTCGGCAATCGCAAACCTGCTGCGTTGCAGACTTCCTGTCATACTTTATTTTTTAAACGGGAAACTACTCAATGGCAATTCTGTAAAACTGCCGTGATTTTTCTTCTCTGTGCGAAGAAAATTCTACAAAAACTTCAAGGAATGATGCCAATTTGTTCTCCTTTAAAAAGAATGACATGAAGGCGGAGATTTCCAGAGACTGCAAACGAGTTATGTGGTTGTCGACTCACACTGTCGAAATGCTTTTGAGTGATCTGAAAAATTGCTGTATTATAGAGCACACTAACACTAGTCCAGCGCTCATTTTGTTCAAAAAAGATTTTAGAGTTAGGTAGAGTCCACGCAAATTAAGCATACGCACTTTTAGACTGCAACAGGGGATGGTCTGATGTCACTTTTACATGTGAAGTGAATTCAAGATGCAAGATGGCGGATCTTGGTAAATACTGCTTCCTCGAAAACTGGAAACGCCGAGGAGCAGCCCGAGCAGCTCATAAAATACATAACGCTCTCGGTGCCAACGTTACTGGTGCCTAACAGGGAGAAAAGGAGGCGTTCAGGGCGCTGCATCATGTGACGCTACGATAGGTGTCCAGCGGCATTTTTACGAAAATTTAAGATGAAAAATCGACGGGAGAAAGTAAAATTTTCATCCAGAATTCATCAAAAAATAATGATCAGTGGTCAAACTTAGCTTTTTGTAATTTTTTTCGGGGGGCGTAGACCTGTGTATGGGTTCGTTACAAAAAGAAAGGGGGGCGTAAAAAAAAAAAGTTTATTTCCAGCGTTACATGAATGAACGGCCCCTAATAACGTTTGTCTTACCCAACATTTAATTAAAAATACGCCGTGCTGTGAAATTAAGTGAAGGTCTGTTCTTCCTCTTTGTCAAGTAGCCTTTAGCATACGAAGGACCAGGCATTTGAGTCGCGTAAAAAAAGGGTACGTATTCCCCCTAATACTTGCTTGAGATGACCCTCCTGCTTTGAAATGAGGTAAAGGTCTCCTCTTCCCCACTTCAGTAGCTACCGATGAATAGAATCCCGATTTTGGCGCCGGAGGCCTTTTGCGTACGCAGGACCGGATTTTTGAGTCGCGTAAAAAAAGGGTGTGTACACGCGCTGAGCTCCGTGCGTACCTACCACAACAATGCTTGCCAAGAAGAACACCGTATGATCCTTCAAACGTTGCCAAATTTCTCCAGATAAAACATGCACGAGTTTGATGAACATTTTTTGCTTTTTTTAATTTTCGCCAGTAAACATTTCTTTGTTAATTATTCTTGGATTAATTACTGTATAATATTTTAAAAATGAGCCGGAAATGTTCGTTACTTATTGCAGAATGAAGTCCTGCTGGTTCTCAAGGAAAATAGTTAAAAATCATGGCGAGATCTGAAAAAAGTCCCAAAAATTTATTGACAGACCAATTTTTCCCGATTAAATCTTTCTTTTTCGAGGAAAGTTCTAAATGCTTTCTCTTGAAATTTTCTAACACTCTAGAATAGATGGTTATTCTTTTAAAAATTTAAGGGGGGTAATGAGCACCTATGTGCACAAGGTATACTTTTTTCAAGTTCTGCTGTATAGATTTACAAACAATTTGTTTTGTTTAATTCCTAAATTTTCAGTTGGTTTTGGACGAGGGAAAGTTTGAAAATGAAAAAAAATTGATGTTTTCGTGAGTTTTTGAATGAACTTTCATCTAAAGGACCCTTTAAATGGATTTTTTTCTTGAGAGCAATAAGAGTAAACGTTCTCGTGTGTATTCAGAAAATAAGTTGTGAAAAAAAGCAAGATAAGTTTTTGAAAATCTATCTAGTTGATCCTGAGAAAAGTATTTCTTAAGTCCAAAAAACGCTGTTTTGAGAAAAACCTGTTTGAATGCACTGGCATGGTTATGGTGCCAGATCTCGTTACTCTGTGTGTCACGAAACGTTGCATAATTAGTCTCTTTTCTGGCGTAAGGGCGTACCTCACTTTCTGCATGAGTCCCAGAAAGCATGAATTTACATGTAAAATAGGGCTCACGGGGAAAATGAGATACACCCTTACGTCCCCTGGTAAAAATTAGCGGTAGAATCTGTGTTCCAAAATACCATAGGCCTACAGCCGGCTGTAAGATTTCCAATAGCTCCTATAGCCGGCAACACAATTTCTCATAGCCTTTTATAGCCGATGGCAACTAAGCAACAGCCTGGTGGTAAAGTGTATGCTAAACGTTACTAATTACGGATGCTAGGACTTAGAGAGTTTTTGGACTACCGCTCTCTTTTTGGGCCGCAGTATCTTGATTTATTTTGCGAGGAAAGCTCCGTACTTTAGAGGGATGCCTCCCATTCCTAATATGTTGGAGCGCCTTCAATTTCGTATGATACTGTGCAATACCGCTGGTGTGAAATAGTTGCTTCAGACGCCGTGGCACCCTGTGGCGCGGCGCGGCAGCCAGTGCGCCGCCGCTCCGCTTTGTGTTAGGCTCTTTATCGATACATGCGATTTTCGATACATGTGATAATCCATGTGTATCGCAGTTTGATGTGTAAACCAACATGTTAGGAAGAATGCTCCATTTAAGGAATTAATTTAATGAAGTACATTTTGAATTAAATTCAAACTCCTTTTCTTTAATTTCACTCATCGTTTTTCGGCTATTTCTCTTCGTTGAACATTAGCCAGTGTGCAGCAGCGTTTTTAAACTCATGACTTTGAAATGTTTGCATATTCTGTAGGAATTATTCTCATTTTAATTGATGAAAAAAATATGTAGTAAAGGAAAATATAATGTGCGTTTTGTAAACATTAAGGTGATTCCGTACAAACTTAAGGATTTACAAAGCACACGAATTTCTACACAATTTCTTATGGCCCCTTATAGCCGATGGCGAAAAAGCAGCAGCCAGGCGATAAAGTGTAAAACCCGGCGATAGGAACTGTAGCCCGGCTGTATAATTTTTTATCGCTTCCTGTAGCCCGGCCTTATGCTTTTTTTCACTTTCTACAGCCAGCTATATGATTTCTATCGCTTTCTTCAGTCGGCTATAAGAACTCCTATGGTATTTTGAAACGTAGCTCCTATCGCCAATTTTTACCAGGGATCAGAAGGATGACGAATTGAAAGGATAACGGCCAGATTATAAAAATAAAAAACCTGGTCCTAAATTACAAGCGAAGATTTGTAGAGTTCGGTTAGATAAAACTGAAAAAAACAATTGGCCAAAAATCACTCATGACTACTCTCAAATGAAAAAACCGAAGAAAGTCAATACAATTTTCCGACATCCTGCATTTGCATTGCACTCATATTGATTTCCAAGCCACTTTCTTCAAGAACCACCTTATCTTTTCCTCTCAGCCAAAGTTTGCAACAGGGCCATTTGGACCGAGTGTATCATGAAAGGAACCAACCCACATATTCGAAAAAATTGAGTCAAGAATGTTTTCTAGCTCCACTAGCCGTGTATTTTCTCCTGCCAAAAACTCAAAGTCAAAAAACAGAAATTAGTTTGTGAAAAGACGGGTTAAAGTTTATTTTCGGCCTTCAGCTTTATGCAGGAATAAAACTTTAAACCTCACTCGAAAAAAAACCACATTGGATCTAGAGTCCAGACTCTTGAAAACATTGACAAGAAAAAGGACTCTTGATTCAATCAGATTTAAGCTTCAATCAAAAGGAAATCCGCTCAAATTAAGAGGCTTGGTTCTTGATTTAAGCTTAAATCTGATTGAATCAAAGGTATTATTTCTTGTCGGTGTTTTTAAGAGTCTGGACTCTAGATCCAATGTGCTTTTTTTCCAGTGCTCTTCTTCTCAGTTTCAACTTAATATGGGTTAGTCCCTTTCTGATGAACTCGGTCCATTTGACAACGTCCGAGTGTCCCAAAGACATAAAGACGGAGCGCTCGTATCTAAAAGCACGGGGAAAAAGTGAAGCTAGGTTCGGCGCTGCGCGCTTGTGTGAGTGTGTAAATGAGCGCGGGAATCCATGGCGGCAAACGGAAATTTGATTTGAACTTGTCCTCTTGATTTTTGCACATTTCTTCTTTGAAACGTATTTTAAATTCCTAAAACGAATATAGCAAGAAAGTTCGGTCTGCGTCCTAATATAATACACCTACTTTTGCTCGGTAACAGGCAGTAATCTCAGATAAAGTTAGTTTTTCTTCTGCTCATGGTGGTTCTGCAGGTTCAAACAGGCCGTTACAGTTCTAGATCAACGTTACTCCCAAATGAAATTAATCGGTCGACGACGGACTGAAACTAACCTAAAGTTAAAAAAATTTGAGTGTGTACCTGAATTTGGGCAAAAATCAACCTAAAATACTTTGTTTCCGCAATTTTATTTATTAGTTCCCGTCCTACATTTGAATTCAAACTTGTCCCGATTTCGCCGCCAATCCTCTAGCCAATAGAAGAGGTGATTGAAAAGAAGCTCTAGAAGCTTCATTTTTTGCTTTTAGTGCTCCGTCTTTATGTCTTTGGAGTGTCCATACGGCGTTCTTCCTCAACACGGCCGAACACAACGCACGCTCTTAGCGGGCAACAACAACAACGCGCACAACTCCTGAATCGCTTGTGCGTCGCTGCCATTGAGAGTAAGAGTGATGAGTGAAATTATTGTCGATCGCGAGAAATGCTCAACTGGTTCCCGGCCGCGACCGTCAGCTGGCCGCTAAGCCAAACGCCTTGGCCTTACCCCGGGGCCACCCCCTCCCCCTTCTCTCTCTTCGGGGGCCCCCTCTCGGCCCCCCCATGGACGCGACTCCTCTTCGCGGGAAGGGATCCCGGGCGAAATTATATCATCTCCGTGCCCGCTCACACCCTCGTCAGTGTCTTTGCGTCCTCCAGCGTATCCGTCTACAACGTGTCGCGTCCTTCGACGTCTAGCACGTGAGTTTCGACGTCAAGCACGTTATTATCGCCGTGAGCCCATGTTCGTCGACTTGTGCCCGCGCTCCGATCGTGTTTGATGGTTTTTGAGAGCTTCGAGGATAACTGGATCCCGATCGCTGTAAACAGTGTGTTGTTTTAGAAATACGAGAAACGTCAACTTAGATTCTCTTTTTAACTCAAAATGAGGCATACACAGGTAAAAGTTATTGCATTGCTACGTCCTTGGGTACTTTTATTGTAGTGCTAGTCATTAGTACTGGTTAAAGTTGAAAAAAAGTACACTTTTTGATTTTAAAACCCGGAAAACAGATTTTCGTACATATTGCGATTCACTCTTGACTCAAACTAAGACATCCACAGGTAACAGCTACTCCAGAGACTGTTTGTGCAGCAAAGTGAAAAAAGAGCAAAAAAAACTAATATTTTGATTGTGAAACCAAGTTTCACCACGACTTATACGACTTTTTGGACTTCTTTCTAATAGAAATGACACGGACACAGGTAATACTTTTTGCACTACTAGATTTTCAGGTACTTTTCCTTTACCACATTGCCTACCGCATTGCAATGATGAAACTAGATAAAGCTGGAACAAGCATGTATCTTGATTGCAAAAGCAGGCATTGACATCGACTTTAACGACTTTTGGGACTCATATCTACTAAAAATGAGACATACGCAGGTAATACTTTTTGCACTACTAGATTTGTAGGTATTTTTTCTTCAGCACGAAGCCTACACATTGCGATGATGAAACTAGATACAGTTGAAATGAATCATGTAGCTTGATCGAAAAACCTGGGAAACAGATACTTTGACAGGTTTAGAGCTCGCTTTTCACTCAAAGTTAAGACACACTCAGGTATTAACTATTACTTCCAACTGGATTTGTATGTACTATTTCTTGAGCATGATGCCTATCTAATTTTGATTGAGAAACTGAAAAGAAAAATTGGCTTGATCGAAAAATCCAGAAATCATCGACCTAGGCCAATTTTGAGATTAGTTCTCTACTCACATTAAAACATTCAGTAGTAAACAGTGGAGAGGCGTGATTGAACGATTATCGATATTTCTCCCATTTGAAACTATGGCAACGAATCGATTATGAAAGTGTTCGTTGTGAACACCCTGTTATCGATCATTTTCCATACATTTAAATAACAGATCAATCGATAAATCGCAAAACACACCCCGCCACTAGCAGTAAAGTGTATTGCATCATTAGATGTTTAGATTCTTTTCTTTTCGCATGATGAGCATCGGGTGATTTGAGAGTAATGAACTACTTATCAACCTCGAGTTAGGTTAGATTAGAGTTAGATTCGAGTTAGGTTAGAGGTAGATGAGATTACTGTAAAACGAGTCTCGACTGTCTCGTTTCAAAATTGTTGCATCTTGTTTCATTTATTGTAAAAATATTACTATCAAGACTGAAAGTTTTTGTGAAAAAACTTTTTGCACAAAATTTGGGAATAGTATTTTTGGAATGCCAATGAATGATACAATTTTTTGCAATGACGATAATTAGTTTTAAAAAAGTTACTCCTGATAGGAAATCAGCAACGTCCCGAACTAGAATACGCGGTTTGGTAGTCACATTCCAATTAAAGTTTGATTACAAAACCCCGGAATGTAGATTTTAATAATTTTTTAGATACCTTTCCATGTAAAATGAGACACACCCAGCTTTTGTAATTCATTGCACTTCTACATTTTTAGATACCCTCTCTCTGTAGTGCATGCTTTTAGTACTAATTACAGTTCCACTTCTTACTCGAAATTGCCCCCCCCCCCCAAAAAAAATAAATAAATAAAAATCTGATTGCAGAAGCAGGAAAATGTCCACTTCGAGAACTTTAGAGAACGTTTCTGATCAAAACGAGACGTGTCCAGACAAACTTAGAGTAGGCACACAAGACACCGCACAGTGGATCGATTCAATTGGAGAGGTCGGACAAAATTTGGAAACTTTAAACGCTTATAACTTCGTCTTTAAAAATTTTAGGGTTCCAAAATTGTTTTTTTTTTGGTTTTTTCGTGAAATTTTCTTCTAGATGCACTCCTTAAAATTTAAAATGTGACGAAATGAACATAAAAATTTGCAGTTTTAGTAAAAAAGTTCAAGTCCGACCTCTTATATTAACTCGATCCACAGTGCCTCGCTCATCTGACGTAAGGGCGTATCTCGATTCCCGCGTGAGCCTTGTGCTCCGTATAACTTAATGCTTTCTGGGGCTCAAGTGGGAATGGAGATTTGCCCTTACGTCGAATGGTAACGAAGAGAATACTACATTCAATCGCAATTTTAGGTCTTACTTTTATAATTTCTTGATTAGATCTTATCGTAATTTCCAATTGTTTGAATTCAGCTAATTGAAATGTTTAATTTGTATACCTATCAGATTGCGAAATGTTAAGGCATAGAACAATCATTTTTGAAAAAATCTTGATTGTTTTCACCCTTAATTGGAGTTTATAGAATAATGCACATCCGATGGTCAGTTTTTCCCACGCACATTTCACTATGAATTAATCAAAAAAAAGGAAAAGATTTACAAGAACAACAATGCATCCTTATCCAGTGAATATAAAAGCCCTCATTTGCCATACATTTTGGGGCCTTATTATTTTTACCCATTTTTGCTTTTGTAAATAACACAAGTTAAATGTATCATAAGTAGATTTCAAATAGTTAACTGCAGATAATCATCACTAGTTATTTTACAAAAATTTCGATTGAAATCTATCTTTTAATTGGATTGCATTTTGCCAAAAGGGACCACAAGCATTCCAATGTCGCTAAGATTGTGCAACCTTTTTTTCACCTCGCAAATAGAAACTGATCATCTAAAAAAATGTTTATCTTTACTTCCTATGAATTATGAATTCAAGCCGAAAATCACCTCTGTAAATTTAATTTTTCTCATGATGCCTGTAATTTTTGGCAAAGAATTTAGTCATTCAATCCTAGCAACATCGGAATGCTCTTGGTTCCTTTTTGAAAAATGCAATCCAATTAATAGCTACAGTGACTCTAAAACACTGCAATCACACCACGTCATACGGATATCCTCGATAATCAGGATCCTTTCTACTCTCACTTTTTCTCCGGTGACTCAAATTATTCAAATGAATCCCTTATGTTTAAATTTGACGCATGTAATGTTTCGTAAGGCCCGGATCCAAAACACATCAAGCGATAAATTCCCCCGTCCATTACGATTTTCAGAGGTCACAAGTTTACGGCTCTCGAGGCCCTCTAAAAATAAACGGTAGAACTACCGTGCGAAAGATGCAATTTTTTTCCAAACGATGGCCATATTAATGACCCGGTCACTGAAGAGAAAAAAACCGGGCAAAAACTCATCACTTAGGATCCGCTCATTTCCATAATGCTCTTTTTTGTCCGCAGATCCTGCTAGCGTCGCTGCTGGCACTCTTCACCTCCACCTTCGCAACTTTCCCAACCTTCACGCCTCCGAAAGTTACCTACCGGAAGGTAGGCCCAGACCCCTACCGCCCTTACCGCTACGGCCGCTCTCCAACCACCATCGCACCCCCTCGGTTCAACCGCTCCATCAGCGATAACTCAGGGTGGGTCCCCATCTTCAAGCCAGCCGAGTCCTACGTCCACCAGAAGACCGCCACCTACCCCGCCCCGCGCTACCAAACTCACTACGTCATCTACTACCCCTCAGTGGACCCGAAACAACCCTCACTCTACACCCCGGCTGCCCATTCCGTGGATCCAAAAGCCAACTCTCTCTACACCTCAGCCTACTCCGTTGAACACAAACCTTCTCTCTACACCCCGGCCTACTCCGTTGAACACAAACCTTCTCTCTACACCCCAGCCCTCACAGTGGACCACTCTCCGGCCTTGTCCGTTGTCACGCCCGCTGGGAAGCCGGTCACAACCTACGGTCAAGATTACAAGTACGGTCAGGAATACAAGTATGATTCTGAGTCGTTGAAACCTTACAAGTACGACCCTGAGGCCTTGAAGGGTTACCAGTATGATTCCGAGGCGCTGAAAGGTTACAAGGTTGACGCCGAGGCCCTTAAAGGATACAAAATTGATGCCGAGGCTCTGAAGGGTTACAAAGTTGACGCTGAGGCTCTTAAGGGCTACAAAGTTGACACAGAAGCTCTCAAGAGTTACGCCGAGGCTTTGAAAGGATATAAAGTTGACGGAGAAGCTCTCAAGGGGTACGCTGAGGCTTTGAAAGGATATAAGTTTGATGCGGAGGCGCTGAAAAGCTACACAGCACAAGTTGAAGCACTGAAAAGTTACGCCAGCGCTCAAGCGGAGGCAGCTAAAGGCTACACGAGCAATACAATCAGTTCGGACACTTCAGCAGAGTCGCACGGTATGTAGTCATTGTTTTGTCACAAATTAGATATTTTACTCATAAAACTTTTAAAAAGAGTCTTACAAATGATAAAACAGAGCCAAATGGTTGGTCAACCTGCTATACACCGTAAAAAAAGGAAGTTGATCTAATATTCTGGATGTAACAAAAGTGTGCGAGAAGTTAAAAAATCATAGTAATTAGTTCTACATCTTGGCATCGCTAAAGTAGATGCTATAGCGGGTAATGTAGCATTTTATAAGTTCTCGCACACTTTTTTTTTATATCCAGAATGCTAAGTCAACTTTTTTTTCGGTGTATATGTTAGGTAGAGTGAGATAGCCATAGTGTGCAAGTATCTAAATGTTAGATAGGGACGCATACGAAATGGAGACAGCATGACAAAAGCTTGGGATGAGGAGTTCTCGCAATAATCACCTAAGGTTGGTTAAGGGACATTTTGTCAAGGATTTTTTGTCAGTGCACCTGTTTTTTCCAGTAGTTTACGTCCACGCGTTTTTTCGGCAGGGAGTTTTGGTCCACATACCAATTATTATTCAGACTCAAAATAAAATATTCTTGACGGCATACTCAGGAATGTTTCTGCCGAAATCGAGTCACTTTTTTCTCTAATGAAATTTGAAAGTCACGCATTGGCGCCTACAAACCTAAGTAGATACTTCAAACATTGCACAATGCGTGAAGTATCCCTTTAGGTTTGTAGGTGCCAGTGAGCTTCTCGCGCTGGCTGCACGCCGCGCTGCTCCGCTCTGTTTGGCTCTAAGCTTTAAACTCGCAGAGTCAGCGTTTTTCAACTCATGATTTTGAAATTCTTGCACACTCTGTATGGACTATTCTCATTTATGAAAAAAGATATGTATTAAAGGAAAATACATTGTCTATTCCGTAAAAAGTAAGGTGACTCCGTGTCAAATTTAATGATTTTCAAAGCCCTCTAATTTATTCTTTCATATTTTGTGCTTTTACTGTGCAGCAGCGCAAATAAATTCATCCTTAATCGTCCACTAGAGATGTAAGTTCTTCTTAAGAAAGCCCATGGCTGGTTTCCTTAAAGCTATATAAGCAGATGGAACTAGGGGAGCTTGGCCCACTGGCCCCTCCATGAGACGACTTAGCCCGCCTGTTCAGGAAAAATTAACATTTTTGCAGAATGAATGAGTGACTCATCTAAAATTCTTGATATATTTTAAGCAATTTTTCCATAAGAACAGTTCACACTTGCTCATGAAACATCTCAATTCTTTAAAATTCTATAAAACCCCCCAGTTTCTTTTTGGAGCTGCGAGGTAGTCCCCCTGAACTCCATTTGAACCACATTTTGCATTTCGGAACCATTATCTCCAAATTATTTCAGAAATAACATATAAACCAATCGTTTCCCTGTGCAGATTGTTACTTTTGCAAATAAGCTAGAAACAGTGGTTCCACTTAAACTGATTGAGTGCCTACGTCATTCTATAGATCAATTCACTCGCTGGTTTAATTATATCGCTCGCACAACCTCAAAATATTCAACCCTCTGGTTGGCTGTTTTATTTTTACCTCATTTTCGAAGCATGGAAAACTGATAAAACTTTAAACGGGCCAATTCAATTTCGATTATTTGATCACAATATATCGGATGACGTAGCCACAAAATCAGTCCGTACCAAAATGTAGTCCAATGCGATATTGTGCCTTTCTGTACACTGAGAAAAAAATTTCGGTCATATCAACCGAATGTACTATGTTCAATATCGGCCGTATTGTTCGGTTCATGCGACCGCTTTTCTGATTCTGGGAACCGTGCCCTTGGCTCATGCAACCGAGGTTTTCCATTAATTCTGTTGGGTTTAAATGGTCGGTTGCATGAACCGAAGGTACGGCCCCCAGTACCCAGAGCGCGCGGTCGCATGAACCGAACAATACGGCCGATGATGAACACCGTACATTCGGTTCATATGACCGAAGTTTTTTTCTCAGTGTGCAGAGAGGCACAATATCGCATTGGACTACATTTTTGTATAGACTGATTTCGTGGCTACGTCATTCGATATATTGTGATCAAATAATCAAAATTTAATTGGCCCGTTTAAATTTTGATCAGTTTTTCCACTCTTCGAAAATGCGGTAAAATTAGAACAGTCAATCAGAGGGTTGATTTTTTTAAGGTTGGGAGAGCTATATAATTTAACCAGCGAGTATATTGATCTATAGAATGACGTAGAAACTCGATCAGTTTATTAGGAGCTTTTATTTCCGGCTCATTTGCAAAAGTAACTATCTGCACAAGAAAACTATTGGTTTATACTTTGGAGACAATGGTTTCGAATTGCAAAATGTGGTCCAGAAAGAGTTCAGGGGGACTACCTCAGCTCCAAAGAGAAGCTGGGGGCTTTATAGAATTTTAAAGAATTGAGACGTGTCAGGAGCCAGTTTGAACTGTTCTTATGGAAAAAACAGCCAATCAGAGGGTTGCGTTTTTTGTAAAGCATGCTGAATGAAAATCATTCTTTCCCAATAAAACTTATGATTCCACCCACGATGATCCAACTAATCTACGTCCTCCATGCAGGTACCTCAGACCCGGACCACAAGCTCTACCCAGATACCAAACTCTACTACTACCCGCAGTCAGTGCAACCCCAAGTATCAACCGAAGACAAGGGCGCCTCATATGCTCAGTACGCGCCACAGACAGAGCCGGTCTACTACTACACGGTGGCGAAGCCGCTGAGCCGGCCGTCCACCCCGATCGAGGAGCCGGCCCAGGAACCGGCCAAGCAGGCCACCCCGGTGCCCGTCTTCAAGAAGGCCGTCGTCCAGCACTACCCGGTGATTAGCGCGCCGCAAGAAGAGGTGAGTTAATTGCCTCACACCTGCACTGCAATCGTCTTCCGAGACCACTTGGGACTCCGCACCGGGTCTCTGGGTTATGCAAGCCGGGAAGTGGATAGGGGTGACTGGACCAGTTGCATTCCGGGATGCTCTTTCCGTTGGCACGTCACCCGGGGATTTCCGCCAGCCAGGCATCTATTAGAGATAGATTAAAGGCTCATTAGAGGATACTTAAGTCGTTACGTCTTGGGGGCAATTGGGTATATTTATGCTAAATGGAATTGCGTACACATTAATTGAAACAATAATAACTTCGATGCATGCAAGTATTGCAATACCTATGCACGTACAGTTCCTTTCGATTCAATTTATCTGCTTTTCTATCCTTTTCGTATTAAGATGGAAAGTGGATAGGGTGTCTGGACCAGTTGCATTCCGGGATGCTGTTTCCGTCGTTACGTCAATACCGGGGATTTCCGCCAGTGAGGCAGCTATTAGAGATATATTAAAGGCTGATTAAAGGCTAGTTTAGTTGTTACGGCTTGGAGGCAATTGGATATATTTATGCTAAATGGAACTGCGCACACACTAATAATTGAAACAGTGGGAACTTTGAGGCATGCAAATCCTATATGCACGTAGCTTTTTTCTATTCAATTTATCTGCTTTTCGTTCCTTAAAGCCGGGAAGTGGATAGGGGTGACTGGATCAGTTGCATTTTGGGATGATATTTCCACTAGTGAGGTATCTATTAGAGATAGATTAAAGGCTAACTAAAGGCTGACTGAAGGCTGCTTTGGTCGTTGCGTCTCGAAGAAAATTGGACGAGTTTTTGCTAAATGGAGCTGCGCACATATCAATTTGAATAGTAGGAACCTTGAAGCATGAAAATCCTATGCACGTAGTTCTTTTCGATTAGGTACAGTTATCGGTACATTGTTCCTTTTGGCATTAATCGTTGCTCCTCTGACATAAAGACGCATCTCAGTTTCCACGTGAGACTTGTTTTATGTATACATTCATGCTTTCTGGGGCTCATATGGACATCAAGATACGCTCTTACGCTAGAGGATCCACGTTAGGAGTGCCATTTTGGACAGAGTTTAACAAAAATGCACAACGCCAAATTAAGATAAATCGAGAGTAAGAGTTTGAAGTAGTTTTCCTATTATAAGATGCTTTGGATAAAGTCTATAATGACTATTTTCCTTTTCAAAAAAACCTTTTCTCGACTTAGAATTTTTGACGAGAAAATATTTACGACTGGTTAAACACAAACCTACTGACTCATTTTCCCCCAAAATGTGACTTGCTGCGTTTCTGTTAAACTCGGTTCAACAGAGCTCGCGTAGAAGTTGAAATTCGATGATTACAGAGTACCTACAAATATATGAAAATTTCCATGTTCGTTCCGCTTTCTGATCGATTCATCAATTTTAGGCTTTTCACGTGGATTTTCGGGGATCAACGTTAGTACACCTGATCTATAAACATTTGTTTAATCGAGAAAAATCAATGATACCCGGAAAAAAGCCATTCTCGGCAAAAGTATTCATAAAAATTTGTTCAGATTTTCCCATGTTAGATTTTGGAAATCAAGAGATCCTTCTGACGTCTAGAATTCTGTTGCCATCTTGCTTGTTTAACTTGGTCCAAAATTAGGAGCGGAAGAGCTTCATGAATGGGAATCATTGTTCACCGAATCAGTGAATGGCATAATTTTTCTGCGTTGAAAGGATTGAAACGGAATTACTCTACCCATTAAGGTGCTCTGCATGACTGAAATCAAAAGACGCTCCGATTCCGACGATGCAACGTTTTCTTTGGTGTTTTGATCAGTTTCCTCTTATGAAAATGAAACATGCATGAACATTTTCAAACGTTGCGCAATTAAGATGGTCATTTTGTAATTTTGCAACAAAGCTCAAAATTAGTTTTCTTTGAAATTTTGATCATTCGTTTTACACAACTAAAAAATAAAAGCAATTTTTAAACGTTGCAATTTTTGCAACTTCGGATAAAAGCACTGTCCATTTGCATCCATTTCTGCCATCCGTAATTGAGATTCGATGATAAACTTGTAACTTGTTTGTAGGTATCTGATTCGAGGTTTGGTTTCTATAACCCAACCTGTGATTACCTTAACAAAAAATTGTAGTGTTTTGCATGAGCCGAAGCTTTTTCTTCCTCCGTGCAACATTTCAACATATTGCCACTTTCAAAATTTTTAACCATTTTATGAAAAAACAAAGCTGCGAATGCTCATCTCTTCCACAGCCAGAACTTTCTCTGGATGAAGGTTAAGATGAATGTATAATCGCCGTCTATGTGCGCCGGTCAGCGGTTGTTGGCGCACGGTCAGTCTCAAATTTTATGACGCTGAAACGCAGCGCGCGCGCGCGCTCTTTCCAAATTCTGCCGAGTCAGGCCGCTAGAAAGAGCGGATGTTGAGGTAAAGTGCATTATTCCTCGCGGCAATTCATTCCCATTTTCAGTTAGATATCTCCTACCAAGGTGAAGTTCACTCCTAGCAACAGTGCTTCAGTGGTGTTTTCTACATATCTGCTGCGAAGGCACAGCTTCCTTGAAGAAAGAGCCTGTCAAAAAACGGACTTTTTTGTGCTTTCTTTATACGGGAACTCAGGGATTTTATTCAAATGTGGCCTAAATAAGAACCTCATGATAAGAAAATCCTCCACCAAAAGTTCTAGCTTTAGTTTAAAGCTCGTTTTGGCAATATACAGTATTGTAAAGTTTACTTTTTTTACCATTGAAAAATGTTGATATTTTGAAGTTCCTCGATTGAATAAACAAATTGAGTTGATTCTTTTTCCTTCTTTGAGGCATAAATTAGGCACTAACTGATGGTATTGATCCTCAAAAAGTTGAACGGAATCAGCCGAAGTTCCTATTTTCAATTGAGGGACTTCAAAATATTAATAATATTCAATCTTAAATAATGTAACAATTGAAACGATATATTTTCAAAACGAGCCTTGAACTCAAGCTAAAACTTTCAGAGAAGGGTTTCCTCATCATACGGTATCGTTTAGGCCCCATTTGAAAGAAATTCTCAAATTCCCCCGGAAGGTGCGTAATTTTTTGACGAGCTCTTTGGAAGTATTTTACTATATTTCATTTCTTCTCTATTATCTATCATGGAGATTTGAATAGAGAAACGGAACTAGCTTCAGACTCTTTAGATTGGAGTTTGGCACTAACTGTGAGGGAAAATTTATGGCAAACAGTATTCAAATATTTAAACAGACAACTATTGCTACATAGAGGATGTTTTTTGCCTACCTCGAAAATCGAAGGCAAAAAAGTAATTTGCATAGGTAATCTTATTTATTGTTTTCCGCATCCGTTCTGGTGCAATCCTACTGTTGGTAAAGTAGGTGAGCTACAGACTCATATACAGAAGAACCCTTTAGTTAGACCATCATCCTCCTCTCCACTCTACAACACCAACCAATAGTCTCACTCCATTTTCGCTTTGTCTTCTATGTCTATTTCTTTGTCTACTATGTCTATTTCTTTGTCTATAAAATTTAATAATCAGCCCACTGACTGCAACCGCGGCGCTCAAACGTAGCCCGTTCCTGCTCTTGGCCGTTGACCTTGACGACCGAAGCCTCCAAACGGTATTAACTTAGATGAATTGCAGATACTTTTGACGGGAGGCTAGAACCACCGGGGGGGGGGGGGGGGTTGAGGAAGGGATTGTGCGACTCGGAGAAGAGTGAAAGCGCGGCGCAAGCCTATTTATATTCAAATCGTACCGCTTAACGAGTTATGTCAATCCCGATAGCGGCGGACCACTAATTGATCGCTTTTTTGTCCGATCTCGTAAAATTTCGAAGCGAACCCGGTGTGATGCGCTGCGCGGGGATATATTTCGCCGGGAATCGAAATGAAGAGCCCCCTTGAGGCGAGGGTATGAGACGGAACCATTTCAGGTTTCGTCTCGTCTCGAGGCTCCGGGGTGTTGGATAAGAGATTCGGATGTATTTTTAGTTTTGAAATGCTTTCCCTGAGCATCATTCAACGAGTTCAGCGCGGTAAGCGAATCATCAGTTGGACTGCTTCCATCAGGATGTATATGAACGGAATCAGACTGAATGCATTTCACGCTGCTTGTTATGTACTCCTGGACTTGATGTACAATTTCAGACTTCCTTTCCTCGAGAAAGAATCCCATCAACTTACCAGTGGACCCCATCCTAGAGTCAAATGCTCCATGCAGAGATGAGGATATCACCGCTAAATCTCCTGTCAGTACGTTTGAAATGATTCAGGAAAAATTGCATGAAATTTTATGAAACATCGTTTCTCAGTTATTTTTTTAAAGAAAATAATAAAGATAAAATATCCGTGGAGGTGTTCAACGTTTAATCGGAGATCAAAAGTCATTTTTTGCGTGTAGCTATCGATATTTGGCTTCGTTTATGGAGGGCGTTTTTGAGATAACTATTCGACCACGAGTGATGCCCATATTGCCGCTAACTGAAATTGAAGGCGCTCCTCACCACGAAGATGACACGACCACACTGTACCGGTTAGCACCGCACCGCCAACCTGGCACTATGAATCAAAATTCTAGAATTGCCTCTCCTTTTCATTATAACATGAGGAAGAGTTTGTATCTTATTTGCAACGTTTCAGAATCTAGAGCCATGTTTCAATTTTCGTTTGTTTCAAACTAACAATAATATTGCCGCGGAATCCTGTGAATACATGTGAAAATATGATCTACGAAAATTCGGTGAAATGAAATTCTTACTCTCCATTTGAGGACTCTAGCTGTCAAAAAAGTTCTTTTAGCTGACATTCATGACAAACCTGTGTGAGAACTAAGCCCTATCCTTACTTGGGGCACGGCTTTGACTGATTAGAAAGGTAAAATTTCTTGTAACTGTGAATCATAACGCCATTATGACCTTAATTCTGAAAAAAAAAATAGGAAATATGGGATTAGATTCCACTAAAAATCAGTGGCAGCGCTGTTATTCTTGAAAAATTTCACACAGGAATAAAGAGTCAAATTTCAAACCCTCTGCTCTTGCGGAAACTCCATTTTCACATTTTCCTATTCTGCGTTAAAGTCTTCGGTACAACGTATCGCGCCGGTTTATCACGTGAAAAGATCAAGAAATTAATTTATGCCTCTCAATCAATAAAACATCAATTTAAAAGGCTCATGGGACAAATTCTTCGGCAAAATCGTAAAATTTTTCTAAATTTCGTGGATTTTATCTGATAAACTTGCGAGCAATCACACACATTTACCGATGAAGTAAGGCTCATAAAAAAGAGCGAGAGAGAGAGAAAAAGTTTTTGTATTGAACATTTTCCTACGTTTGCAACTAAATTTTACTGAATCGGTTTTATTTATTCTTCGGATGATGGTGGATTGCCTCGCCGTTTGATTTGCGTACGCCCCACCAATTCGATGTACCCGCTTTTTGACAAAGGAATGCACTCACTGACCGAACGTACAAGGCTTTCGGGCTGAACGCATTAATTTGTTAAGAGCGGAATGATAATAGGCACTAAAATAACAAAAGCCTCTTAAAGAGGATTAATTAGAGTTACAACTTCCGCGCGGGGTTGGCTTTCTCTGAGCCCGGCGATGGCTGCTCGGCGTCAACTTTTCTCGTCTTCGAAGACAATCATCTTTTTTCGCACATTACTTAACACTAAATGGCGGTCACCGTTATCGCAATCCTCATCTTTACTAGCTTTGGATTTCTTCCCGTCGCGTCTTGCGTTGATGAGGAAGCACGAATCAGTTTGATTTCCGATCATGGATTGTGCTGAGTTAAACGAAAACGCATTAAGTCGGATTTTATATATATGTAAAAAAAAAAGAAGAAGAAGAAGAAGAAGAAAAAAAGTTTGGAGTAATTTTGAAGTAAACTGATTGTAAATATCTTGCTGTCAAAATTTTAAAGTTTGTATCAAAAAATAAGTGCCTAAACTAAAAAACACAAGAAAAAGGGTAACCAAAGCTAATAAACAACAAAACATGAAGCCTGGGACGTTCCGGGAAGGTTTCAACCCCCTCCTTAACCGGGGAACAAGAGTATACCTAAAATTATGACAATGAAAATACCTAGAGCCCCATTTTGCGATAGCAAAAAGTGAGGTTAAAAAATACGTAAACATTTTGAACGTAAGAAAAATCATATAAATTTGTATTTGGCGTTGAGTCTGATGAAAAAAACTTCAAATCTTTATTCTCCACTTCATAATTGATGTGTGTCTTGCGCCGCTCTGTTGAGCATGTTCCAATTTATCTTGCCCCTTACATCCATGAGAAGCAGATATGGAAGTATATAATCCAACAAATCGATGACTATAAAGTACAAAACCATGTATCTCTGGACGCGATGTTGCAGACTTCCTGTTATACTTTTTTATTTTTTTTTGGGAGGGAGGGGGAATTTTCTAACATTATTTTTTGCAAATTCCCCTGATTTTTCTTTTTTGGAAGCAAAATACTCAGTAAAAATTTCATGCAATAAATATTGCTCGTTCCTCATCGGAAAAAATAAAATAGGAGCGGAAATTTTTAAACACACAATGGAGCTACGTGGTTTTGCACTTTGGCCATCGATATACGAGTATATCTGGTGATGCACTAAAACATATTATGCAAGTCCATGTTCCAGTCGCGTCGGTTGGGTTCATGAGCTGGAAACTGTTGTTTCAAGCAATCTGCAGTCCTCAGAAACATCATTTTTAAATAGGCAAAAGTGGACTCTAGAGGAAACAGACGTGCTTTCTGACCTGGTAGCGGATTGTATTTCACAAAATTTAATAGGCGGTAGTTTTTTCGGGCACCTAGACAATCCTTCATTTCCTTTCTTACTTCCTTGTTTGTTTCTCTTAATAATTGGTTCAACTGGTGGAGCAGACAAGAGTATATCTCACACTCAAGTTTCTCATCAAACTATAGGGGTGTCAAAAAATTAGCCAAATAAGCTAGGGCTTCACTGATGTAAGACCGTAGTTCTCCACTCCGTAGTCGAAAGTCTGAGAGTGCGCGGGAATTGTGGGTGAATTAATTCAGTTAGTCTCGCATTTGAATGTCGGACTGAGAATGAAGAACAATGACCGCTCCTCTTATCATAAACTCTATCTTGAAACCAGATCAACTACTCTAAGTGACTTTGTTGCCAGTTGTTAGGGATTTATAATGCCTATCCTATTTTCGCGTTGTTTTTATTGCCTAAAACAAGTGTGATAGTCATACGCAATATAGTCATCCACATAAAAGTTCATTTAAGAATCTCACCAAACATTGATCATCCAACATTTAATTCAACTTGAACCACTGAACATACCATAGGTGTGATTTTTAATATATATCCTTTTTAATGTTGCAAAAAAAAAAAAAAAAAAAAAAAAAAAAAAAAAAAAAAAAAAAAAATCTCACCATGCACGTCTGCAGGTCCATTATTACTAATTAATACTCTTTTCAACAAAAAAAAAATCTTGTCCCATAAATAATTAAAGCTATTGCCCTAAAATTCTTCTAGCGTGAAAAGAGAGCGGAATGACTAAACGCCAAGCCGGTGCCTGGTACATTATTCGTATTACATTTTTTCTCGACATATTTTACCTCATATTGTCATAGAATGTATGGGTTTGTTAAGAGGAGCATTTCCGCCAAAAAAGGACGGCTCGAAGTGACTTTCTTCAACTAACCCACTCAATGAGTTACATGCGCTAGTCAGATAATCATGTTTTTCATGTTTTTTTTATGTTTCAACAATTTCAAGTTTACGTGGAGATTACTGCATGAATGAACCGAGCACGAGAAATCCTTGCTTTGTAAATTAAACAAGTATGCATTAGCGGATTTGTGATGAAATTACTCAATCTGCCAATATACATGTCTCTACAGGGGCCGTCCCTAACGCACGTAACGCTCCAGGGAGGGGAGGGGGGGTCGAGGAAAGCGTTACGCCGTCTTGATTTTACTTGTAAAGCGTTTTACGTGTCACAAAAGCATTACGAGGGAGGAAGGGAAGGGAGCCAAAAAATGCCAAAGAAGTGCGTCACGTACTTTACGGACGGCCCCCAAATGGGAAATGCCGCCTGATACCGTCACAAGGCGTTACAGTATTTACATTTAAATCTATTTGTTTACAATTTCACAAATCAATTTTTTTTTTAAAAAAAAGCGCACTGCGAATTCAGCTCATTAGGCACTCTCAGATAAAGCACACTGGGAAAAAAAACACATTGGATCTAGAATATAGACTCTTGAAAATATTGATAAGAAAAAGGACTCTT
This sequence comes from Bemisia tabaci, assembly GCF_001854935.1. Classification (NCBI taxonomy): domain Eukaryota; kingdom Metazoa; phylum Arthropoda; class Insecta; order Hemiptera; family Aleyrodidae; genus Bemisia; species Bemisia tabaci. Next base: position 349,600 of record NW_017547303.1, read on the forward strand.
GATTCAATCAGATTTAAGCTTAAATCAAAAGGAAATCCGCTCAAATTAAGAGGCTTGGTTCTTGATTTAAGCAAAAATCCGATTGAATCAAGAATGTTTTTTCTTGTCGATGTTTTTAAGAGTCTGGACTCTAGATCCAATGTGTTTTTTTTTCGAGTGTAGATAAAGCAGGGAAAAATTTTCGTGCAAATTCTCCATCTAATGAAGCCGAAAATTTCCGTCCTCAGAAAAAGGCGAAGAAAGCGGTGACGGTGCTGCACTCTGGCGAGTCGCACGGACACTCGGAGGGTGAGGACGAGCACTCCGGGGACGAGAAGTACGAGTTCGGGTACCGAGTCCACGACTCGCACACGGGGAGCGAGTTCGGGCAGATGGAGCAGCGACACGGGAGCAACTCCCGCGGGCACTACCACGTCATGCTCCCCGACGGACGGCTCCAGGTCGTCCGCTACTACACCGACCACGAGGGCTTCCACGCCGACGTCTCATACGAAGGCAAGGCCCACCACATCGGGTAGGCAACCCGCTGATCACTACCCTGCCTCGCAAGTTCCTCAAGTCTCTCAATTTTCAAGCAGGTGAGCTTCTTGAGTATTTCCTGGGAAAAAACTTTTTTTTTTTTTTTTTTTTTTGACGCTCAGTGAGAGGTTGGTGACAGGGGGTGTTAAATGAGATGAGGGAGTGTCAATTCCCTGATGACCTGTGGGAAGACCGAGCTTTGTGGCGATTAAGCGTCGTGAAGCGCCAAAGAGCGCTATAAAAGCGACTCACATATATATACAAAAAAACTTTTTTTAAACACCCTGTATAATCATCTCGATCGATAAATAGCGTTTCTAAATCATAGATGTATCGATCAGGGTCATTGGGTAACGCGATTCAACAATCTACCCGCTCGGTGGGTGACTAGATTGACTCAGTGGTCAGTGAGCAAGGCGCTTTTAACTACGGGACACCCTGTAATTCCCGAGAGACTCAAACGAACGGTTAGAAAGGTAGCTATGCAATGTTGAGACAAAACGCGGAGGGGAAAATGGACTACATTTTGCAACTAGGAAATATAATTTCTGGCTCAGTTTAGAAACAACGTATGTACCATCAGTTTCCTTATGCACGTACGTGTTTTTACAGGTAAGCCAGAAATTATAGTTCAGAATTGCAAAATGTAGTCCAAATTATATTAGCCGTTGCATTCCCCGCACTCTTTAGCTACTCTGTAAAAATAAACATATTTTCAAGGAAAATTAATTGAAAGTAAGTTATTTCAGCTTTAGGTTTAATAACTCTACGTCATGTTTGTTCATTTTTATAAATCTTACTGAAAAAAGTAAAAGATCCGTGCATGCCGTGAATAAGATGATAAAAATATTAGTTTTCCTCGAAGGGAAATAACTACAAGAAAAGCCGTAAAATTTCCAACTCTGCTTTATAGTATCTGGTATGATTTTGCTAGAATTTTGTATGGAGAATGATAACAATTTGTGGAATGCCTATTTATTGACGGACAGGAGAGCGAATCGGACATGGTTTGGTGGACAGCATATAATTAAGTATAAGAATTTAAAGTGACGCTAACGTTGATCTAAAACTTAAGCCTAGAAGAACCAAAATTTATGAATTTTCGTACTGGAACTTCAAGATATCATATCTCCCTCAATTTTGAGTTTTCACGATCAAACTTGCATCAAGTTGAACGAATTTTCCTCATCTATACATTGGTATCCATAAATCAATTTTGAAGTTTTTGGAAGATTAGGTCCCTTTTTACAGAACCTGACATGCAGATATGGTGATTAATGGTGAAAGGAACCAGAAACGGGTTGAAAAGAAGGAGTGTGCTCGTTAGTTGGACGTATTTCTGCCAAACGGAACTAAGCGCCATAGGGGGAGGAAGGTAGAGGGGGGCTTGGATTGACGGCGAAATCGGGCGTCGGGCTCATTCCGTCCTATACTCGCAATGCTTTTCCATGGCGCTTAGTTCCGTTTGACAGAAATACGTCCAGTTAAAGGTCGTAAGAGTGAATAGGAATTATGAAGCGCCATTGACGTCAGCGACGATGACGGGGACGAGGAGATCTACGTTAACGCTCTTTAACTCATGCGCCTTGTCCGCAACGCTTTTGTCACATGCTCACGGCTCATGAGTTAGCATATTTGGTGCTTAGTACCATTTGAATCCCTCTTTTCCATTTCCCCATACGGAATCACGCCCAATTTGTATTGTTTCTCATCCACCTCAAACGAGCACACCCCACACGGAAAAAAAAAACTTCGTGCGTGGGACCCGAGGTTTAGGTCATATGGATCTCTGAAGTTTTCGGATTGAGCATCTGAACACTTAAAGTCTAGCTGCCGAAGTTCAGGTCAGACATCTGAAACTTCAGTTCTTACATCTGAAGTACTTCAGATGTGAGAACCGAAATTTTTCGTATGTGAAAACCGAAGTACTTAAGATGTAAGATTGTAAGAACTGAAGTTTCAGATGTGTGATCCAAACCTCGATAGCTAGACCTTAAGTGTTAAGATGCTCAATCTGAAAACTTCAGAGATCCATATGACCTAAACTTCAGGTCCCACGCACGAGGTTTTTTTTCTCCGTGCATCTTTCCCACACGTCTCTAGTTCTTTTTTGCATTAATTCGTCCATATTGTCCATACTGCTGAGATCCTTTTTTCTGCATGCGGAAAATTCGAGTTCTTCTTTAACAATATGCCCATTTCTAGAATCGTGCGGGTCGGAACCGGGACTAGACGTGCGATCTAGCAACGGAGCATGGAACCAGTCCTGTCCGGTCGGTGGCCGGTTACGCAACCAGTCTGGTCCCTCGGAAGTCCCGGGGACGCAACGGTGGCGACGCTCTTCCGCTTCAACGAACGCTGCTTCGCGGTGGCAGAAGTGCAGAACCCTGTTCGAGACCTTACCGGGAACCCTGCCCTCGGAGCAGTCGCAGCTCGCACGAGCAACGTTGTAAACAAAGGCGCATGCACTGCCCTCTACAGGAAGAGAGTGCTTATTGCATGCCGGTCTTGCGCTTCAAACTCATTCCACATTCGTTTTATGTAAGTGATCGCCATTCGAGCGTTTCATCGAAAACCAGACTGTTGCAAAAGTCTTCGATTTACTTTTTTTTTTTTTTTTGGGGGGGGGGGGCAATGGATGAAAAAAATCAAATGAGCGCATGTATACAGAGTGGTCCAAAAACCCCATACCATCAATTTGAAAAAAAAACCTCATTCATACGAACCGAATTTGCGGTGTTTAATATTGGCCGTATCGTTCGGTTCATATGTAACCGCTCTCTCGGTTCTGGGAACCGTATCCTCGGTTCATACAACTGAGCATTCAAACTAAACATAACTGACAAAAAGCTCGGTTACGTGAATAGAACAATACGGCCGATATTGAACATCATACATTCGGTTCATATGACCGTACTTTTTTTCTCATTGCACCGGGACCAAGCGCCACTATGTAACTTATGACCAAATTCAGAAAGAGACTTGAAATTTCGTGAGTACTCTTAGGTAAAAGGAAACCAATTTTTTTGGAATTCCCCAACATTTTAGATGGACCTCTCTGAAAACGGGCAATATCCCTGAGGTTACAAGTGGTGGTACGGGACTGTTTGGTCACTCTGTATACGAGAGTTGTTTATGTACATTTTGATGGCCATGGTACAATACCGTCTGTTTGCGTACTGAAGATTTTGGAGGATGTAGAAATTTTTTTTGGAGAAATAGTAGAGCTTCTTAACAGGGGGAAAATGTTGTACCGTTTTAAACGCAAGAAAACGCATCAAAATGTATTTAACAATAGATTTTGATAATTGAACCACATTTTGCGAAAAGGAACCAATATTTCTGGCTCATTTATAAACTCGCCCATCTGCATAAGTGAAACAATCGCCCAAAAATTTTTTCTAAAAAAAAAACCGAATTTATTCGTTACTTCTGGTAAAATGTAGTTCAGTTATGATGTTTATTTAGGGATGAAAGTTTGACATGTAGTTGCCTGAAAAATTGATGGAGTAACAGGTTTCTTTACAGAGGGTATCAGTTGAGAGAAAAGCGTCAGAAATGGTATCAACTTGCCATACTTGTTAACAGATTATATCTGTTGATGAACTAGTCAAAGTTTAAACGGAGTGTATAGACTTGGTTTATAGTTGCTCTGTTGTTTTCTAGACATTGTACATAATACACATTTTTCTTATCCTCTTTTGAAGACGTATTATCTACATTGTTATTTTTTTGACATTTAAAAATTTAAAATTTGCAGTTTATTATTTCGGGGGAAAATTTATCAAAAAGTTGAAACCAGCTAGTTAGGTTTCTTTCGGTCACTTTTATTTGTTAAAAGTTACAATCGGCTATCTATTTCTGAAAATACCATTCAGAGACATAGAAAGCCATTTATAATTTTAGTGAAAATACTTGTCAAAGCCATATAGAAGAGACTAGGCTTATTTTTTGTACACAAAACGTGTATTTATTGTTTAAAAGGAATTATTTATATTTTATTTACCATTTAAGATGAATTGATGCGATTAGATGATGTAAAGACAGTTGTGAACTTTAGGTTACCTCATATAGGTGAGACACCCGTATCTTTCATAATATAAGTCACTTATTTTTAGTGTAGACATTTTGATTAGTGAACTAGTACACTCGAGTTTCACTGTGCAATATTAGTGTTAGGACAACTCAATAAAATCGGGCCATTCTGCTTTATTGAGGCTTTACATGGAATGTTGAACGATCCTCGCAAAATGGCAAGTTTTTAGATTAAGCCTCATTTGCCCAGAGGAGACTTGCTTCGTTATTTTATTTTTCGCATTCTTCCTAATTTTGTGCAATATTAGTTGTAAGTTTAGAATTATACCAATAGTATTTGCTTCTCAGGCCAAAATATTTCTCCTTGTTTCCTGTGTTAATGAAAAAATGTGATAATTTTCATTTCTTTAACAAAATGTTTTGTTTTCCGATTAAAAGAATCCCTTTATGAAAAAACTGAGAGTTGCAAGAGCATTTTCCAAATCGAGGATTCTTTTTTATTGTCCAATTGCCACAAACAAGGGATACAGCAGAGATTAAAAGCCCCCTAAAAAACTCAAAAAGAAAACCAAAAAAAATCTGCCATTTTTTCTGTACTCGGTAAAGTACTCTCATTAATACAAACTGTCACCTTGAAAGGACAAGAAAAATGTCTAAGGATACGCGCAAAAGAAAAATCATCAGTTCAAAATCGCGTTTACGCCTAAACTGCTTCCTCTTGTTTGTTGGTGATGCCCTTTCAGGTTAAATGTAGATTCTGCCCTTTTATCCTACTTTTGCACACACAAATGAAAGATTCTACAGTGACTTTTAAATTTATATAAAAAAATTGAAAAAAATCTAGTTTCACAATTAGCAAAGTCACTATTGTTTTCTACCAAATTATTACAGCACACTATTTATCTCCATTATGTATACTTGTTATCGTATTTATAATTGTTTATGTATAATAAATCATGTTTTATACTGTTGTTCAGATGATGTTATATTTTCTTTACATTGATTTTCACCTGTTGCATCAGCATGCTATTTTCCTTGTAAGAGGCATTATTTGAAGGCAGATGAAAAAAAACACAATTTCGTGACAGAAAAAAAAATTTATTGGAGACGTTAGAGATATGACCGTGATCTGTAAAACCTTTGCGTAATGAGCTCTATTTCAAAGGCACGTTCAAAGGTTTTAAAAGTCAGCTCTCTCGTTGGAAAAGGCTTAAAACTCAGACCAATATTTCTTTAGCAAACCAAAACGCCACAAAAATGATTTAAAAAAAGTATATCTATGATACGATTTCAGAGACGTTTGCAACTACTTATTTGAAAATAATAAGAACCAAGCACATAGACATGTAAGTAGAGGCATGCACTTATTTGTAGGTCACCAAAGTCAATGCTACAGATCGTCTAGAATATCTATCAAAATGAATGAGAATTCCGAGAATCAAGAAATGGGGCAAAAGCCTGAGTAAGTGAACTGCGCGGGTAGAAAAAAAAGAGAAGTGCACACTGCCCATTATGACCGAATTTTGTCAAGAAACCTGAGAGACTTGAACGCACGGGTAGAAAGAAAGAGAGCAGTGTGCATGATTTTAGTGTCCGTCGGACAGGTTGCCTCTGGAATTAGGGCAAAAGTTGATTCCATTCGGCCGCCAACTTGATCGATCGCACCAAATGAGGCTATTCATACAATTGCATATTTAAAATAATTTTAGAGCCCTGCGAAAAAGTTTGATAACTTAATCCCCCACTCTTATATCGGCCGGGAGATTCAGCTGATAAAACCGAAGTTTTGATTCATAAAAACAAACTTTCGACTTTCCGTGGCTTGCTTTGGTTATAGCATTGAACAAAGGAACCAAAATTTTGGTTCAACCAGGCGAAAAATACAGACTATACAAAACACCAGAGGGCGGTTTATATTTTCTCTCATCGAAATCAGAGTATTTATTTAAGTGTGCTACCACATTGAAGGCTATATACTTATTTAAGAGAAATGACAATTAATGGGATTGGAGGACAAGTCGTATAAATGCAGTCTTGGGAAAAATCGAGGTATTAATATAATTTCGAGTAAAACCAGTCTCAGTGCATATTCTGTGAAAAATTCGAACCCAAATCCGAATTTCTAGGCATCAAAAAATGAGTTTGAACCTTCTCTCCGCTGTAAGGATCCATGTAATCTTAAAACTTCAAACACTTCTTTCTCGAAATAGCAAAAACTGCACTTATGCGCCTTGTCCTACAAGACCCTCCATTGAAGAAAGAAAGAAAAAAATCCATTGTCATATACCGATCAAAACAGCCGAGCTGATCTAGTCAAGTGAGAGTTTTCGAAAATACGTGATGAACTTTTCACGATCAATCTGAGCTGCGTAAAAAACAACATAGTGTGAGTAAAAATGTATCCTGTCGGCAACGTCACCAAATTGTGAATGAAATTCGAATTTTTCGCAATAAGTAATGTGGTGCAGGAAAAAATCTACCATGCAACTTTTCAACATGGTGGTAAATTCAATTTACACAATAGTACCAGGCCTGCCAAGTCATGGAGAGTAACATGTCTATTGAACATAGAATCGATCTTCAAACATCAAATCGTTCCGTATTCTTTTTCGAATCTTCGTATTTCGAGGTAGTTTGACAACCGTGTAAGCAGGTGAGCATACCGGAGCGACAAGACCGTTGAGAGTTCTCCATAAATCATTGAAGATACTTTCCATGGACAGCTAAGAAGACGGCTGAAACGTGATGAGATGCGGGTGCAGTTTTCAAGTGCGTCCACGCTTTGTCTTGGAATGGCGGAACGATGAACATCCATACCTGAAATTCCTCTCAGATCAAGGTTTGCAATACTCCTGATTACAGAGAGTGTGCAGCTTGAAATATGGGAAGAAGAGTCGATTTACAATAACTGAGTTTGAAGGTATACAGAGTTACAATAACTGAGTTACGTTGATGGTGGGAGGTAGAGTCCCTTTATACTGAGAGTCAAGACAATTCGGCTCATGGATGTCACAAACGGGACTAAAGATTACAGAAATTGAACGTTTTTCGTAATCTTTGATCGGCCCATTCTCAAATGCCTCTCTCCGTTCCTCCTCTCATTCCGTTTGTTCCTTGCCGAACCCGTAATTCCCTGGTCCATTCCAGATTATAATCTTTGCAATTGGTGAAAATGTAATCTTTATTCCCGTTTGTGACACTGTGGAGGCCTAAAATACGGGAACCAATCAGAAATGGATTCAAATTGTCTTGACTCTCAGTATAAAGGGACTCTAGTGGGAGGTATCATGAAGGATATTAGGGTGCCGTGAAGGTATACTTGGACGTATTTCTGTCAAACGGAACTATGTGCATTAAGACATGAGCCCTAAGACCCATAAGACTACATGCATAACAGGGCTCACGTCATAACGCACATAGTTCCGTTTGGCAGAAATACGTCCCATTGAATAGCATTTTGCAAAAAGGAACCAAGAGCATTCCAATGTCGCTATGATTGTGCAATTGTTTTTACCTTGGAAATAGATATAGACTGATCATCCAAACAAGTTTTATCTTTAGTCCCAATAAACCATAAATTCAAGACGAAAATTACCCTTGTACATTTGGTTATAGGACATTTCGTCGACGATTTTTTGTCCGCGCACCTTTTTGGCGTTTTTTCGGCACTGGAGTTTTGATCAACGTGCCAGTTGAGACCCAAAGTTAATTGGCCCACATGTAAATACAAACGACCATTGCTCACGACGTTTTTGGATGAAAATGTATAATGTCTTGGAAGAATGAGGGTTTGCTTGCAGCTAAAGGCTCTTAGATTTTTCTTGTGTACGATAAGTATCTTGATTTATTTTGCGAAGAAAGATCTGTACTTTTAAAGGATGCCTGTCATTCTTAACACGTTCAATTTCGTATAATACTGTGCAACACCTCTATCGTGAACTAGTTGCTTCAGGCGCCACCGCACGGCGCGGCGGGCGGGCGGCCAGCGCGAGACGAGCCTTGGCGCCTACAAACCTAAGTGGATACTTCAAGCATGGTGCAATGCGTGAAGTGTCTACTTAGGTTTGTAGGCGCCAGTGAGCCTCTCGCGCTGGCAGCACGTCGCTCCGCTCTGTTCGGCTTTAATATTTATACTCGCATAGTCAGCGTTTTTTAACTCATGATTTTGAAATGTTAGCACACGTTGCATTGATTATTCTCATTTAAATTGATGGAGGAAAAAAATGTATCAATTTATCAAAGGAGAATAATAATATGACGTGTGTTTTTTAAATATTGGTGAATCTGTGTCAAATTTAATGATTTCCAAAGTACTTTAATTTTTTCTTTTACATTTTGTGCTTTTATTGTGCTGCAGCGAGGTGTGCGCGCAACGAAACGCTCAAAATTTGACGTATTTGACTCTAAAAGATCGATGTACAAATGGGTTAAATCTAAAGATTGCGTGCCTCTTGGTTTTTCCCCCTCTTTTATTCATTTTTGCAGTTTCTGTCGGCACAACTGCGGCTTATTGAGATTAATGTCGCTTGGAAAAGGTTTCCCAAATATTTGCCACAATTTAAAAATATAAATGTTTTCAAAATGAAGTAATAATTTCGTAAAGAAAAAATTAAAAAAATAAAAAATTACCTATACATATATAAGGTATATTGTACATCAAATATATTAAGGATGGAAATAAAACGAATGATTCACCAATGACAATTTTAAAAGATGATTCAAAAGGAGAAAGTAATAACATTTTGTTTAGAAAATGAGCAATCATAACAACATCTCTTTCTCTCTCAATTTCTCATTTCCATACTGTCAATATAATTTTACATACTGGCTAAAATGCCTAACGCTTGGACCAAGTCACTGTTGCTATTTTACGTGTGGGCATAAACTACTGGACAAAAAAGTGCGCGGACAAAAAATCGTTAACAAAATCTCCTGAAACCTGTACATTTAATATTTTGCATGATTTCAGTAATTGTATTGCAAAGAATGTAAAGTCTACAATCTTAGCAACATTCGAATGCTCTTGGTTCCTTTCGCTAAATGCAATCCAATTCTCAGAGGGAAGATGGAAAAGAGAAGGACAAAAACAAAGATGGAGAAAAAGAGGAGCTAGGTCAGAAACAAGATGGAGGAAAGGAGGAGGAGAGAAATAAGAGACAAAATATTTTGAAGACCAAACTCTCCTATCTTCCCTATTGTGGAAAAAAATACTTTCGGGAGTCATCGCTCAGATTATTTAAACGATGACTGATAACCAAAAGATTGGGCAAGTGGTTTTGCAATCCTATCCGAATTTGAAGGAATTCGGCTAGCCAAGTGCGCGACTCAACATTCATGAGTTATCATTAGGCAATTTTTATTTGATTTCCGTTCAACACGTTGCTCATCAACCATCATTATGCGAAAAATAGCGTCGATCTTCAAATTAAACTTTTGTTTAACTTGATTAAATTTCTAAAATTGTGAGTGTGGTTCCTCTGAAATCTATGGTGTCTGATAGATGGATGTATTTATACGAAAGGGAACTAAGCGCCAAATTTCCAAATTTCAGTTTTTAACGGATCTGGATTCTCCATGTAATAGGCTGCTCTCACAAGTAAATATGCCCCCAAAATACTAATTTCATCCCCTGGAATCAGCCCCTGAAAAATCGCAAAACAGGGAATCAGCGATTACGAATAAAATCAAAAGGAACTATATGTAATTCCCTTTGATTTAATGCGCTAACCCGGATTCCGAATTAAATCAAAAGGCGCTATCTCCACTTGATTGACGCGCGCGCGGCGAAGCTTGGTGGAAACTTGGTGAAAGTTAGTACCGGGGGGTATTTTTGGACGGGAAACTCCAAAACTCCGGGATTTTTTCCCTTTTTAAAAAGGGAAAAAATTGATAACATGAAAACCAGGTCTTTCCATTTTGAGTGTTTTTCATTAATATTTCCATTAATATGGGGATCAAAATTGCTTTTTACGCTCCTTCGGCAGGTATAATTGCTAACTGTCTAAATCTTTCAACGACGCTCCCCAAACCATTCACAAATTACGTGAAGACTAAATATCTCCAAATATTCCCATTAAATGCGAGGATTGAGATCTTAATCATCAATAATTTCATTCCATGAATTTAAGGTGATTCGTCAAGCTCAAGTGACGTGGTCGAACTGGCATGCGATATATCGCATCTTATAGGTCAAAAATCTCGGCAGATTTTGAATTTTCGGCAAAAAAAAAAGGACGATAGCCCCTGCGCATGAGCCTGAAGAATCATTCTAAACCCAAAAATCGGCAATATTCAGAGAAATGAAAGCAAGATAGTGTTTGGAAAAAAACCTCGCATTCGATACCGAAATCGATAGCTGAATCGAATGCGAGGTTTTTTTCCAAACACTATCCTGCTTTCATTTCTCTGAATTTTGCCGATTTTTGGGTTTAGAATGATTCTTCAGGCTCATGCGCAGGGGCTATCGTCCTTTATTTTGCTGAAAATTCAAAATCTGCCGAGATTTTTGACCTATAAGATGCGATATATCGCATGCCAGTTCGACCACGTCACTTGAGCTTGACGAATCACCTTAAAGCCGCCGTACAAGAGCCGCTTGACTGGGATGCCATCTATCGTGCAGAAGCCGTAACTAAGATGCAGGTAGAGGTTTACGAAAGCTCCACGAGAGCTCGCTGCATGCATCGAACTTTTACTTTCATGGATTCCCCTGCGACTCATAAACTTGGAGTACTCAATCCACCGTTCCCTTGTAAGACGTGCGTGCAGCACGCATAGTGCTGCGAGGCTGCTGATTGTCGGCTGAGCAAATAGCGGCAAGAAACAGAAGACGGTATTTACCGTATTACCTTCGATGGTCGAAATTTTCTGATGAACGGCAATTCTCCTAAATCCTTGCCAGGGGAACGCGGTGGGAAGTCTTATGAGAGGCTGTTCATGAAATGGACCGCGTTAAGCAGGAGGGAACCAAGTCACATCAGCTACTGTCAAATTTATATTTAGGTAATTTAAATTTTGACATAAAAACGGTTGTGCGGATGTTTTTTCTGATTTTGGTGAATTTTCTGTGGAGTACGAGACAAATTCATTAAGAATTTAAAAAAAATCGTTAACGTTCTCTTGTAAAAATTTAAATAAAAGTAAAAAGTTAAATTTGGAAAATGGCCAACGTTGCTTGGTTCCTTTCCGCTAAACGCGGTCCAAAGATGTCACGTTCTTTTTTAAGAGGTGGAAGGGGTTCAATGTGATAGGCGTGTAAAGGATAAGTTCAGGAGCGCCGGTGATCGAGAAAAAATAGACATGAATAATTTCAGCGACTTCAAAAATCAGGTGGGTCATATTATTGATGATCTTTGAGAGAAGTTTTCCACATCGGGTACGCACACAACCACCTTAACACACACAAAAATACAGGCTCGGGCCCTTATTTTTGCCACGATGTAGTGCAAATTTATGATAGGAAGGTCACCCAATTGTGCTTTTGAATGAAATTGGGAATCCCTAAAAGCAGGGCCCGAATTACAACGGGCAAGGCTCGACAGCTTATCACGGTCCGTAGGCTGTTTTGATGTCTATCTTTTTCGCACTCATTGATCAAACGCATTCCTCGGCTTGTCAAAAGGGCACCTGGTGCACAGACACACTTGCAGAAATACTGGTCCGGGTCCGTATTTTTACCAAGGTGAAAGGGCAAATTCGTGATGGCACGGTCACTAAATTTTAGAAGCGACATTCTTCGGTTCGTCTTAGGGACACCTGGCGCACACACGACACACACCCTCGTGCACCCTCCCTCCTCCCAACACACACACACACAAAAGAATATGCTGATTTCAAAAATAGACTACATTTTGCAATTAGGAACTATAACTTCTAGCTCAGTTTGGAAACATCGTATGTACCATCAGTTTCCTTAAGCACATACGTGTTTTTACAGATGAGCCAGAAATTATAGTTCCGAATTGTAAAATTTAGTCTAAATATTCCTGGCTGGTTTTGGTGCCAGCTTATGTTTACGTTTTCCAGAAATGAGTTCATTCAATCACACTTTTAGCTGATTCAACTACTCATAGTGAGGCGTGTTCCGAACAATGCTCGTTTCTCCAAATTTTTCATGTTAAATCTTACTCTAGATTCGTTTTAAGTGTCCTTTTTATGATGTTATGTCAAGGATCTCCGCAAATCTCTCTTCAATGTAGACCAAATGGGTTCTCCTGAAACCAAGAGCGGCTTAAAAACGAAATGAAAACAGCTCTCAATATAAATTGCCTGCCACCAGGCGATATTCATCACGGCGCTTTGATGCAACTATTCGTCTACTCGTGCAAAAACATTTGAAGGCGTTTGGGTTTTTTTTTGCCCTCTCAGGGTTGTGACGCGCATCTTTCCAGACACAGTGGTCTTGAAGCAAAAAAAAAAAATAAAAAAAAATAAAAAAAGAAAATAAAAAAAAATAAAAAAAATAAAAAAAATTTTCAACAAAAATGTACTCATCTAGTGTACTCATTCAGCTATTCATCACTCAGAGGAAGAGTGAGGCTTGAGAAGGTCAATAAATTTTCAAAAACATGCTGGGGCACTGAAGAATTATTCTTACTTCTTTGAAAATTTCTATTTATTTTCAAGATTTTTAGTATATAATTATTTCTTGAATGTGAATAAACTTCTCTCCTTAAAATGAACGAGCATTTATTTACAGTATCTTTCTTCTAACCTTATTGATTTTTATGATATTAGAAAATTATTTTTCTTGTAGAAGGGATCGTGGGGAGGGGGCGGGTGGCATTCATGAGGCCCGGGCCTTAGAACTGGGACCAGGGCCCGAGATGGGATGTGGCAGGCCTGACTATGTCCACAGTAATTTTTGTTACGAATATATCGTGCGAGCTGATTTCAACTCACAACATACTTGACAATCTGATGGAGTTTTTTGTGCACAAGCTATTCGCCTTCAGCTGCGTTTGCAGCAATTGTTGCTACGAATATGTTGTGCGTGCTGATTTCAACTCATTACATACTCGACTCTTTGAAGGAGTTTTATGTGCGCAAATAGCGCAATCTGTTGGAGAACAACAGAAGTGAGATTAAATGAATCGCTCAACCCCTACTTCGTTCGTTCTCCAACAGATGGCGCTATTTGCGCACGTAAAACGCCTTCAGAGAGTCGAGTATGTTATGCGCTGAAGTCAGTACGCACAACATATTCGTAACAACAATTGCTGCATACGCAGTTGAAGGCAAATTGCTCAATCTAAAAATAGTATAATAGGAAGTCTGCGTACAACGAGAGGGCATGTATTCGATCGATATAAATCGAACGAAAAATAAAAAAATGAATGGATTGACATGAACCGATCGACACCGATTCAATGGACAAATAAATAATAAAACTGGATCAAAATCAGTAAAAATCTGCATTTACAATAAAAACTTCAAAGAGCGATAGCTCAAAAATAGGAAGGGCCAAGATTTCGATTTTTCGCCATTTTAAGTCTACACGTAAGTACCAAAGATTCATCCCCTGCAAACCGTTTTTTAGTACATTGTTTTGAATATATATATATTTTTCTTCAAGGCCACTGTGTCTTGTCTGTGTCTTTGAAGGACTCAATTTTAAAGCTTTATTGTTGAATTCAATTGAAAGTTCGCAAAAATTCAACGGTGCGCGAAAAGAACTACCAGACCACGTAATTCGTTTGTGGTGTGTAAAAATCTTGCCTCTCATTTTGATTTTTGAAGGAGAATAAACCAATATCATTTCTTGGACTTTTTAAAGAGTTTCCTTCGCACAGAGAGGAAAAACTTGGACATTTTAAAGAAGTAACGTTGAGTAGTTTTCCATTTAAACAAGAATAAGCATGAGAGGAAGTCTACATCGTCGCAAACCGGTATACGTGATTTGGTAGTCTTACCATTGAATTGACCTGTTTATGATGCTGTTTCGAGGCTTTCCTCAAACCTCTGTTAATTACAACATAAACCAAGCAAGGTCTACTAATGAAATAAGCTGTTCAAAAACGATTCTGTTTACGACTCTATATTGGATCTTTCTCGGTAATTCAGGATTGCGCGAAAGGTCTAAGAAAATATATGACGATTGTGTGAAAAAGGCACAAGAATCGCGCGAATAGACACCTTAAAATCTGCTACAGGAATGCTTGAATTTCAAATAAAGTTAATTTACGGTAGAAGTTTGGCAAAACAGGAAACAGTTGGAAGATGAACGCATTTTGACAATGTCATCGATGTCTTACCTTCTGATGATGAATGAAGTGAAAAGATTTGATAATGGTCGTGGGTATAAAGAAAGAATCCTAACTTTCCTCGGAAAAATATTTAATTGGGAGAAACTAGGCAACATTGGAATGATCATACGGCGTTGAAACACAACAAAGGCCTTTTAAGCTCTATTATTTGATGCCGCGATTACTTTAACGAGAGTTAGAATAATTGCGCCAACAACAGTGCGGCCAGCGTAAAACGTATATTAGCGCCTGCAAGACTTAGGGAATACTTCATGCATTGCGCCAAAAAGTGCGGTCGGCGTCATGCCCATATTAGCGCCTACAAGACTGCATGAATACTCCTCGCACTGCATCAATCGCAGTGCAGTCGGTCAGTTGGCGTGAAACACATATTAACGCCCACAAGACTGGGAATGCTGTAGGACTGCGTGTCATTATTTTCTTGACTTTCTGCTCTAGTATTTACCATAATTAAAGGGGAAATATGTATCCTTATCGTAACGCTTCAGAAACTCTGATAGTATTTACATTTTTTTGGGTTACGTTAAAAGATATAGAACGAACGTAAATATTGCGTCGAAATTTTCGATATTTTTATTTGAGATCATTCAGGTAAATTCGAGGAAACTTTTTAGGAAAACCGTGTGTAGCTTTTTGAAACATTTATTAAAAATAAAACATAAAAGTGGTACACAACGTTGCAATCAGAGATAAATATACGCATTTGTGGCATCGTGAAGGTCTAAAATGCGGGAACTAATCAAAAGTGTATTCGTATTGTCTTCACTCTCAGTATAAAGGCACTCTACCACAAAATACCAGAGTTGTCAGATTAACGCTTCCTCGTTGAATCTTGAATATTCGCGCAAACATGTGAGTTTTCAGTACCAGAAAAATTCACGCAATCCTATGCATTTCCAAAAAGGTGAAAAAGGGGGCATTCGCGCAATCCTATCGTAGGTGTCGTCCTACAGAAACGATCTGGCTAAGGAACGACTAAGAATACAACCCTATTGGTAAAATTTAAAAAAAAATTAAAAAATAGGACGGAGGCCGGAACACCTCCGAAACGTGTCCGCTTCAAAATTACAATTTTATGCAAGTGAGTGATTTTAAGTTTGTTTTTTAAATGTTTTTTAAACTTTTTGTAAATTTTTTAAAAAATTTTAAATTTTACCAATTTAACGACTTGTGTAATGGTTTAAACTCCTGTATAACATTTCCTCAATACGACCCTAGGATCTGGATTTATTTCCAATGTGAGGTGAACAAGCCAGATGCGATGCGAAGAAAGGATAAGGAAACGTCGGATTTAGTTGTGTAACTGGTGCAGACATGCAGAGGCACACGCGCTTCAACGGATTAGACAGACAGAAAAGAATCGGCTCCGGATTCGGATCGTAAGCTTCGGCTCCGGGGTAATTACTAGCCCGCATGAATTTAGCATTTTTAATCGTGAGAGCAGCGCAAGTGTATCATCATACCCAGAGCTCCGTCTATCATTCCCGGTGAAGATGATGTGAATCTCTCCCAGTTCCGCTGTCATTATCGACGGATCACATTCATGAAACGGGGAAATGGCATACTGACGCCAGCGGCCTGACTATCGATATTGATATACCAGGCGATAGACAAAGAGGACATAAATAGTTCCTTTAGACTAGGGGAAACAACACACTGGAAAAAGAACACATTGGGTCTAGAGTCCAGACTCTTAAAAACATCGACAAGAAAAAATACTCTTGATTCAATCGGATTTTTGTTTAAATCAAGATCCAAGCCTCTTAGTTTGAGCGGATTTCCTTTTGATTTAAGGTTAAATCTGATTGAATCAAGAGTATTTTTTCTTGTCAATGTGCTCAAGAGTCTGGACTCTAGATCCAATGTGTTTTTTTCCAGTGCACGTAAAAAAAAGAAGTAGGGGTTATGTCCGAACTGTTGGATGATATGGACATTTCCAATTAATTGTGGTATTACCCCAATTTATTGTGATATTACCCCAATTAATTGTGAAACTATCCCAATAAATTGGGTTACTAACCTAAATGTTGCGGTACTACCCCAACTTGAGTTGCGATCCTACCAAAATTAATTGGAAATGTCCATATCATCCAACAAATTGGGGTAGTACCACAATTCTAGGGGATAACCCCTGATACTTTTTTATTCGTGAATGACGGACTAACTATTAAAACGGGGAAATAGTATGCTGCCACCAGCAGGCTGATTATTGACATTGACATGGCGATAGGCAAAGAAGTCATGGGGAATATGGAGCGATCTTATTGGTTGCAATGAATGGTTTCAATTGACTGAGGGAGAAAATGATGGACTAACTATAGGATCTCTCGTGCGGGTTGCAACGAACAAAGGAGGTAGGTAATAGACCAGTAAATGGCAACCCACGAGAGACTCGACAGTTAGTCCATCATTTTCTCCCTCAGTCTATAGGGACCACCCATTTCAACCAATCGGATAGCTCCATACTCACTATGTCTTCTTTGTCCATGAATTTCAGTAATCAGTCCGCTGATTTATTCAGAATCAGCATTTACAACTGCAGCAGTAGGTTGATTATTAAAATTGATAGAAAAAACAATTGTCAAAGAAGAGAGAAGAAAAACGGCGTGATCTTTTTGCTTGGAACGGGCAATAATTTTTGTAGACTAAGAGGGAAAATGATGAACTAACTAAAGAGGCTCTCGTTGGTTGCCGTTAGTTAATCTATTACTTACCTCCTTAGTACATATTGCAACTAATCGCTTTTTCCAACGATATGGCTCCATGTTCTCTTTGTTTCATTTGTTTATCATAACATTTGTCTATCTAATTTAATTATCAGTTCACTATACCTTACTTTTGACAATGTCTAATTTTTTACGAAGTAAAGTCAGTTCCTTAATGAATTTTGGCCGAAGTTTACACCTATTCTATTTTCGATTCACTTTGGGAGGTGGGTTGAAAATTTTGAATTACTGGTATGAAAATTAAATGTTGTAAGTGAACCGTCTTCCAGAGGGCGCGACCAAATCCAGCCGCAGAAATTTGCCTCAAGAGGACAAAATTGGGCAACGTGAAATGCAGGCACGCTGATTTCGGTTAACTATCTTCTAATTTTGTCGTTCTCCGGACAAAGGAATGTAACTTCATTCAAAAGTTGCAAAATTGACTCAGACAATTTAAATTTTCAAATAAATGAACCTGCGCAATTTTTGCAAGACATTTTCCTGATTTTTGCATGAGATTGGAAGAAAAATCAGTGAATTTTTCAGGTAGAACTGCTCAAGAATTTCAAGATAATGCGATTTTCGATAGGACACTCAGTATCATTGAAATGGATTGCATTTTGCAAAAAGGAACCAGGAGCATTGCAACGTTGCTAAGATTGTGCAACTTCTTTTGTCTTGGAAGAAAAACCTGATAATGCATTCACAGTTGCTATTTTACTCGCTAAAAACTGGTAAATTTAAGGCAAAATTACAATGTAATTTTCATATTTTTTCATGTTTTCAGTAATTTTATTGCAAAGCATGAAAATGCACGATCTTAGCATCATCGCAATTCTTCTGGTTCCTTTTGGCAAAATGCAATCCAAATGTAGTTACGTTCTGTCGTGAGGGAAACAGCGATTTGTTGTGGCGATTTTTTTTTTTTCTGTGCAGGAAACGAAGAATGAACAGTTCCATTCCTTCAATCCGAAATTCCCGAGCGTTGTGCTGCTTGGTTTTAAAAATGATGCAATTTTGAGCACGCTTCGGACCAATACGCCTAGCCGCGGGCATCGGGTCCGAGCTTCGAATTAAAATTTCTTTAAAACTCATTAGGATTTTATGACGAATTCCATGCAAGTGCTAAAAACCGTAACTGGGCCAGTAAGCGCAGAGGGCCGAGCCGCAATGATAACAGAAGCGCACGCGCACTGCATTGCACTCAATCGAAGCTCGCGCAAGATCATTAAGAGGAATGACTTTCTGCTGAATTAGTCGGATTGTTCCATTTCATATGTTTTTTACACATCTTTTTTTCTCCGCCTGCAAAAAATAAACGGGACCATACACACCAAGAAAAAGTAAACTTACCTCTTAAAATGCGCATGACTTAGCTGTCGTAATTTCCGACTGTGTCAAATTTTTTTTCTGAGAAAACGAAGTAAAATACATCCTTAAAAAACTGAATGAATATTTTGTACTAAATGATGAAAATTCTGAGAAAAATTAAAGAAAAACTAAACATGAGCGCAAATGTTTTATTCTCAAATCGAAGAAATGCACTTTAAACTTTAACCATAGATGTAAAGGTGGTAATGATATATATTATGGTAATGAACCTATACATAAACGTATTAGCCAACCATACATATGTCGCAGGCAACTAGTCAAATAATCGAGTATTTTTTAAAATCCTAAGGCAAGTAGTCAAATTCTCTCAACGTGATTTCAATGATTTGTAGACCTGGAATGAACGTCCTCAAAATTTTTAAAAAAAGGAAAGTCCTCAAAATTTGCATTATGCCTTAAAATGAAGATTTTTAAATTGTTGACGGTTAACCTAAGAATATTTAGTAGATTTGATAAATTCTCACTTCAAAAATATAATCAATTAGAGGGATCTTCATTGAAAACGTACAAAACTTCGTGTACCGTAAAAATTCGACTACCTGCCTAGGGATTTGACAAAATACCTGATTTAACTATTGACCAGCGACGGATACAAATGAATTTATGGTGAGTTATGGATGAAGAGGACCACTATCAGGTAGAGATGAGTGAATAAAAAAACTGTCCTCAGCGTCGGCAGAAATTGATAGAGACCGGATAATTCTTACACGTTCATCGAGAGGAACTCTTTTACGACACCCCGAAAAAACTCCGGAGCTTTGTGGAGCGTAAATCAGGTTGTAAACACGTTACATAATTTGCCGCGTAATGCGAGGGCCGATGGGCAATTAATAGCTTCGTTTACTTCTCAGCACCAAAATTCAGGTACTCTCAAAAGGCAGGAGTGTGGACCCATTCCAATTTCGATGACCGGTCATTTCGATTTGCGATTACTCTATTACCGAGTTGCCGTGTTTTGGAATAACCTCGATTTCGCCTTGGCTCCAAACCGACCACGTTCACCGTCGGAAATGCTCCATTTATTCGCAAATTGACACCACAGCTTAACTTTCATGCAACACTGCCCATCGATACATCGTCGACGTTCGAAATTGGAGGATTGAAAAAATTTGGAGTTAATTACGGTCACTCAAAGCTGATAGTTCGGAGGCGAGAGGAATTTAGCTCAATGCGTAAAACTAGTGAGAATTGAGCTAGAAAATACAAATTCGAATAAATTATTCCATTACGGTTGTAAAGGTTTTTAAAAGATCTAATGACTGAAATCAGAACACATATTGATTAAAAAGTTGCTATTTTTAGTTCAGGACGTTCTAAATTTTGCAGAACTAATACGTTCGATGTTCCAAATGGCAAAAAAATGTGATGAACTGACGAAGAGCGATGAGCTAATTAGTCCCAGTTTTCAATTAACTTCACAAATGTTATAGTTTGTTCAAAATTGACAGGGGCACGAAAAACTTTAATATCCCGTGAAAATGAAGTAATGAGCTATATTTTACAAGACACCGTATTAAAATTAACTCAGACCATTAAAACAATACAATATGTGAAAGACGTGTGGCCTACCTACAAATTAAAAGCATAAATCAATCAGTCTGATAAAAATGTGATGATTAACATAGTGGATTATTTTAAGTGAGATAGGAGACAAACGACATGATGAAAGCCCAAAAAGTCAGGCATTGGAAAACCAACGTACAGCTAAACAAAATTAAAAGTAAAATAAAAAAAAACAAGCAGTGAACTCCAACACAATGTGTTGATAAGGCGCGTCAATAACTCGCACATATCAACCCCTTTAGTTTTCATTTACAGAGATTTCAAAATAGGCAAGTGGCACAACAAGAGAATTCATACGATCCAACTCTTCAACGACGCACTTTGACGAGACCTTGTATTGTGAATATAGAAAGCCATTCGAACGAGTTTAAGTTTTTTGATCTGCTCCCAGCAATATCTTATCAGATTCTTAAAGAAAAGTGCTACGGAATAATTTAAGCGAAGAAAGGAAAAATTCTGTCGAACTCCTGAAAGATACAGTCGATTTAAAGGTCTTTTGGGGGCTAAAATATCCATATCACCGGTACCTATTATAAATCCCGATATATTATTGAAAAGAAATTGACTCGATATAAATGCAATTGCATTAAATATGTCTTCATTTTGTTATTTTAAACGTATTTCCATGCAAAGAATTTCAACCATGTCCATGCTTTATTCATTCATGAATTGAAAGTAAGCAATCTACATCCCGAAAATCTACCGATTTGCCGTTAAAAATTGCAGAAACTTGATATACCAGGTCGATGCACTCACTCGTTGAATTTACCAACCAATTTCGTGGGTGCAAATATATAAAAATCAATATGCTATAGTCATTTTGGGTGCATTTATTTTTCATGAAACAATAATAATTTCAATCCCGAAAAACCATCAATTTTCCGTATAAAATCGAAAAAATCGAGATGTGTCGACTCCCTGACGTGAAAATTAGATTCTACGTGTAAAAATACTTACACATGGATATGCTGAACAGAAACCGTGTGTGGACACAGTTAGGATACATAGCCCCAGAATACATTTAAAGCGCCTTTACTTTCCAGAATCTTGACGGAATTTTTTTTTGGCTTAAACGACTCAAGAGACACTGTAGTTAAAAAATATTTAGAATTTTCGATTTTGACACCAAAAAAAAACAAGCAGTTCCAACGCCCTAGCGTTGAAGGGCGCTTCTTTGACAAAGCATATTACTACCAACTTATGTACCCGAAGGCTGACGGAGATGGAATATGAAGAGGGATTCTTTATACGCAGAATCCGTCAAAGTTACAGATCGACCGCGAAAATCTGAAACTTCCCACAAGTACTTTGTGACAAGCGTTAGTTGGTGGCGAATGGAAACATAAAGGATCCACTGTAAATCAGACGACGGGAAAGAGCGGCGGAACCTCTAAAGCTGGTGCGTCAACGCGATCTAGCGGACAGCGGCGTCGCGACGCCGCGAGGTAGGGCGCGCAGGTCGCGGGGGAGCGGGGCCGCGTGAAGAGGAGTTCAGCCAGGGGGAAGGGAAGCGCGGGTCGCGGGGAAGAGAGGGACCGGCCGGCCGGCGGTGACATCGGCCATGGATGAAAATATAGGCAGCGCTAATGTCTCCGCTAACTGGAGTTGGGGGTCCTTATTCATTCTCATGGTCCATGACATAACCTTAAACCTTCCGCTCAATGCCGCAAACAGCTGACGTGTCGATGCTGCGCCAATAAAATGAACCAATCACAAAGTAGCACAGTAATACGTCACTAAAATGAAGAGATCACGTGACTGTTCGTAATATTTTCAAATCGATCTGAAAGTACTGCCTCGGATATAAGTATTTAAAGCATTAGGAGGCCCTAAAATACTTTAACCAGGTAATACGTTCGTGCGAGATTGTTATGCTTAAAAGCAAAACATTTCACGAAAACTTTTACGAATACCAGATGCAGAAAAAAATCAAATTTTCCCGGGTGTACCAGAATGGCGTCATTACCCATAAGGCAAAAGGGCATGTAGTATAGTACATGTTACATCGGGGGAGTCGAACGGTTGGAAAGGGCGCATCTGGTACCCAGAAGCGCCCAAAACAAGCAGGAAGCTCCAACGCATTCGCGTCGGAGAGCGGCTCTGGCGACAGTAGTTGTAGTCAAGAATGAGGGCCTAGACACATTTTGTCACTGATGTACAATCCGACAACTGTCGATTCATGTTTTGTAACTTAGCAGATTTACGTAGCCGGTGTATAAATGTGTATTGGCCCTTGATATGCAGAATGCATGGCACTATCACTTGTTGTATACTTTTAATTTTGAAGGCTCTTTGGAGGTCCGCATCCTAAAAAATTTCTCCCACAGTATTTTTTTTAACTTGTCGTTGTGATTGGGCGCCAATTTCTTTCAATTGAGTGATCATCTTCTTTTTTTGTCAAATAACTAGTTTGTGCAACAATAAGACTGAAACTGACTGTAACTGAAATTTTGTCTTTTTAGATATTTGGTTATTTTGTATTTATTAGATTGTATATTTTCACAGCCCTGTGATAAGAAACTTTGGAATGCATGGTTGATAAGTCGTTTAGCGAGGCTGCAAAAAATTTGCATTTTTATATCTGAAATTGTAGGTAATGGGAATATCGAATTGCGATATATTACACGGTTAAGATAGGGCTATATGTCTTGTCGTAAGCGGCGACATAGAGTCGATGTCATTTCAATAATCGCCCCGATGGCCACGGTAGTTGTGTGCCGTCTGCCCACGTAGCAAATGGGAGGCGAAAATGGAAGTCATCAGTGCATCGGTGAGTATTGAACGTGAAAATTGCGCGGGCCGCGCAAATTTCGCGATCATCGATGTGTCGGGGCTAAGCATCCATCATTTTCTATCTTGTTTTGAAGCTATGTGAGTTGTGATAAAGTACATAATTTTTTTGTATTATATTACTGTATAAATAGTGTAAAATTTGTACAGAACTTTGTACAAAATAGTTTCTTGTAAAAAGTGTGGACTACTGCCACGTCGTTTCCATACAAACTCCCGATACGCCGCAAGTACCACAAATGCCCATGTTAACCAAATCACCTTCATCCATTTTTTAAGGACACAATTTTTAATTCAAATCAACTTCCTTTATCAAAACTCCAATCGTTTATCAAATAACATATATCGAGTCATTTTAACAAAATCAAAGACGGCATAATATCATTTATCACACAGCCAAAAACCTAACCTAGAAACCACGATGTTTACAAACTCAAATTGGAGAACACTCATTGGTCCAATAATAAAAATTGATTTGCCGCCTTTTTTCTTTGCAAGCAAAACGTGTGAACATGTCTGAAAATGGGATCGGGCGTCAACACTCAACGATGCACTGATGACTTCCATTTTCGCCTCCCATTTGCTACGTGGGCAGACGGCATTAGACGTTTACGGTTTCCTTGGTAACCTTTGTTTGCTATCAGCTGATATCGAATAATATGACTAGGAAGCTCCAACCCAGTGGTTGGAGCTTCCTTAACCGCGAAAACTTTAAAATTCAAATTTTCAAATTTTGAACGTAAAGTACATTTTTTCCATCACGAGATTAAAGCACAGACAAGTTTTGAATTATTGACTGTATCACCATGATTCCAAAAATACACTACACAACATAGCATTGGCTAACAATAAAACAATATGCAATAAAATAAAGTCATGACAAGGAACATAGCCGAAAATGGCGCCGATTCCCATTAACCAACGCGCGGTCTCTCCAATGTAACATGGTCCAATGATACTCCCCAGCTGGGACCGTCCGGAATAGCAGCTCTAGTGCAAGCACCAGAGCCGCTAAAATGTTCGTTCAGGCACACCCTGTATTGTATGGAGTATTGCGCTGGTATTCAATCCTTGCCTTAAGATCAAAATTCTTACAAGGAAGCCCCTTGCAAGAGGCGAATTTTTTGTAATTTCTCCCAATTTTTTCTCCGTTATATAGTTGAATTGCTTGCCAAATTCTGAGGTCAATTATATTTAATTGTAATTTATATATTTCTTTTTTCCCCTTCATTTTATTTTTTGTATGGAGAAGTTTCGTTGATTTCTTCGGATTTCGAATACTGTAACTTCTCTTCTATTCGGCCGATTTTTATGAATGAGACCTCTTTCAATTCGTCTTTGAATGGAGAGTAAGGAAAAAATTGCTAAGTACTCGCGAAACAATTTTTTCGAAAATTTGATGGATCCCAGCGTGACGGTGAAATGTCTAATCGAGTGAAAGTAATTAGGTCTGACTGTGGCGAGGGCCGCGAGGGTCGCCTTTTGTTCTTCAGCTGGGAAGCGACGCGGCGAACCGAGCCAGGACCGGGACACTACCTGGGTTTTGTGCCTGCCTATGCACTGTTTTGGCCTGATAGGGGAGTGAATTTCTGTATGGGCCACGGTTAGCACATGGGCTAATGAGTCTCGAGGCTCATCACAGATTGCACTTACCACTATCCTGCTGGCCCTGGCTATCAGAGCAAGGAGTACCAAATTTTGAAAAGGATAACAGGGGTATGGAGATCTGTCAAAGCAACGTTTTAAACAAAACGAAGAAGTGAAATTCTCATTCAACGAGTGCCGACCTGATCAGCCATCCTCGAATCAGTTCGCTTGCTTCTGCTTATATATGCATATTTTAAATCAGCGCGTCGCATTCTAAGGTTTTTTCAAGAAAAACCAAGTAACGTAGACTCTTGGTATTCATTACACATAAACTAGCGAGCCCCAGAATGAGAAACAACTTTAAATCATAATTATTGACGGATAAATAAACTTTTTACACGCTTTGGAAAATCTCAGAAGTTCGCGGTAGTCACTTTTCGGTAAGGAACTAAGGGACTCGGTTATTGTATCGAGTGGGGGGTCGAAACGATCGCAAAGGCGGTATACTACGTATACGCGCCAAAAAGTAGTATTGTGAAGTATGACAAAAAGAGCAATAGTTTGAGATTTGTGAAGACTGGAGAGCCGACTGCCTCTTTAGAGTTTTGAGCAAGTGCGTATTGGTTTTTGTTACATTTATTTTGTTTTCACCAAAATACAAGTGTAGAAGTTTATTTATCATAAAAGATATCTCAAAGACGTCTTATAGCTCCGTTCATCTTTAGTCTCCTTAAAATTTTATGAATATCGACTTTTCAATGATAGGATATCATCTTTTGAGAATAGTTTCGTAGTGTGTTTTTGCCTCATCTAACTTTTCTCCTCCTTATTAAAGTTAATAGTCTTGCAAAAAGAGACCACGTGTTCTCCTTCATTTTTGTGGATATGCAATCTTACCCTCTTGAAAGTTTAAATAGTTGTATCAAGTGTATCGCCCCATCTAACTTTTCTACCGTGCGTTAAAGTCTCTGGAAATGTCATCGACTATTGGATAGGTTTGCGTATTTAGAACAAGTAAACAGGCCTAACTAGCAAATGCGGACATTCTGGCTGATAACGAACCGTCAAACTTAAAAACCCGACCGGAATTCCATGCAGTCAGCAATTCAGCATCCTCTGTCATCCTTCGTTGCTGGTCCGAAAACGCCGGCGCGTTCATCGGATGTTTGCACGCAACCGACAGGCGCACAACCGGTACGGTTAAGTGTTTTTCACGGACATAAAATAATTTGGACATAAGTCCGAGTTGCCTAACCAGACGGATAGAATTGGAGCAATGCTTCTTTATTATGTGAGCTTTTATCGCGAGATCTCATGAATGCACCGATTCAGTCCTGGTGTGTGCTACCGGCTACTGGTGTTCCGGAGCAACTTGCTTCTTCTTACTCACTTTTGGCGCGTTCCTTCTCTTCGCATTTTGCCTCGGTTGCCGATCTGCCCCAGGAGCAAATTTCACTACGTAGTAAAGAATCGTTTAACTGCGCTTCAACGTTGTCGAATTCCACAGGGAAATTGAATTTTCACTAGGAGAATCTTTGGGCATTTCAAACTAGAACATTGACTGATTCTCTTCCTAAAATTCATAAAAAAATTAGATAATTTTGTACAAAAATTGCACAGCTACATTCTCGTAAAATATTAAGTTATTTGATTCAATTTTGCAACCTTGGAATTTAGTTAGGTTCTTTTGTTTATGAAACGACGAAATGTGGATTTTCGATGGTCGAAGCTTGCATATTCGCAAAAAATGATTCGATCCATCCAATCGCAACGGAGCCTTCAAAATGAATGAACTCAACCGATCCGTGCAAAGGAAGAATGTCCCCGATGAACCATCGGACGCAGCAATAATGTCTACAAACCTATGAAGATTTTTCTTCCTATTTTTCACAGAACTGTATTTGCAATTTGCACTGGAAGAAAAATACACATTTGATCTAGAGTCCAGACTCTTGAAAATATTGACAAGAAAAAATACTCTTGATTCAATCAGATTTTTGCTCAAATCCAAAGGAAATCCGCCCAAATTAAGAGACTTGGTTCTCGATTTAAGCAAAAATCCGATTGAATCAAAAGTATTTTTTCTTGTCGATGTTTTTAAGAGCCTGGACTCAACATCCAATGTGTTTTCATTCCAGTGTGATCCAAAAATGTCAAGAAATTATACTCATTGCATTCCTAGAAAACGCATATTTTATAGCTTGAAATGTGGTAAAATGTGAATGCTCGAGCGGCATTTTTCCATAGCACGCGCGCAGCAATAGGACAACCTTCCTGATTAAACGTTCACAAAAACGTGTCCAGTGCATGTAAAATTCCCAAAATCTCCTCCTGGTCGTGGAATTTACGGTGCATATCATAATTTATGGTTACTAGACTGAAAGTGTTTACTTCTGTAAAAAAAAAAAAAAAAAAAAAAAAAAAACCAAAGCAATATTGTTAAACTGGTCAAAGAGAATAGAATCTGAAAATGTTCATTACGTCCACAAGGTTTTACGTAAAATGTTGGTGTGGAAACATACATATAAAACAAACATGATTTTTGACCATACTCGGTGGAACGCCAAAAAGAAGTTACGAAGTCGTTCAAAAATTACGTGATAATTACGGAGAGGTTAAGAGTCTGGTCTAGCGTGGCAGATGCGTGTGGGGAAGCACTGCGTAACGTCACGCAAAAATTGGTGCGGAGCGCAAATTTTTGTGGGTATTCTCGATGAATTCGATAAAAATATTGGCAAAAAATATCAATTTTCCCCCGTTTTTCGGTAACTGCAGAAGGGAAAGGGCTTATATTAAAGTTTGATGTAATATTTCGGTAGAGGTTCAGACCTGTGCGCATTGCGTTAGGAGGGGCGAGGGTAGGAGGTTTAAAAATCCAAGTGTTCGTGCGTGATATAACTCAAAATGAGAACTGCTTATAATACCCTTCAAAACACAAATGATGTTGTCATCTCCCGTGGTTAGGCATACCATGGCTTTTGGCTCCTTCATTCATCAATCATATGGTAAAGGCGAGGGAAGCCCTAATATATGAAATTGGGTTAGGTGATGTCAATTGCCGTATTTTTGGAGGAAGACCTCTCTGTAATTTTCAGAGGTTAAGAAGTTTCAGAAATCTTTCTATTCAAGTGCGTCTTTTTGATATACTTTTTTCTTTAACTAGAGGATTTTAAACTCGATTCAACTGCTGACGCAAGTCACGGCGCTTTTTGGATGGTTTGAAATTTAGGAATGGTCAAATTTGCAGTTACGTAGATTAGTCAGCTGCTCAGGCTCAACATTTTGGGGCTCTTCTGAATATAGAATCAAAAGCAGACGGTAAAAATATTAAAAAAGAAATGATGCAAGCGCAAAAGACGCAACAGGGGAACGGAATTCGATTTGGTCATACTGACTATTAAAGTAAGAGCCTTAAATTATCAATTTTTTGAGTATCTCAAATTATCGAATAACCTCGGCATGATTTTCCAAAACTTTTATTAAAGAGAAAAGAGGTGGTGATATATGTATTGTCTTAAAAAATAAATTTGCCCCTTACCAAGCGGGACTTAAGGACCTCAAGGGTGATATTGGACAGTCGATTCATTTTAAGTTATGAATTATTATATTATTTTATATACTTCAGCTCTATATCTGTAAAGTCGATGACACTGGATCGCAAATTACTGAATCCATAACTTTGCGATTGAAGCCTGAATGAAGACCCCTTCAATACGTGTGATGGCGGCTGATACGAGTGATACATTTTTAAACAACTCCTAGAGTGAGCATGGGTATAAAGAAAATATTGTAAGGAGAATCTATCTACATTAATAATTCATAAGAAGCTGTAAGTTCGTGGAAACATATAGAGATTGTGAGAACAAGGATATGAAATGCGTTCGATCTAATATTTTTATACAGGCAACATGCATGTATTTGAATCAGACATCTTCAATTGTATTCAGACTTTTTTGTGATGAAAATAGGAAACATTTTGGAATATTCAACTTCTGGTTTAAAGTGTGGGAAAATTGGTGCAATTGGAATCAAAAAGATTCATTTTGCCACTAAATGAAAAATCCTTATTCATTTCTAATAGGTATTTTAATATTATTATTTTTTTTGTTAATTTATTTTTAAAAAAAAAACAATAAATTAACTTTTGTTTTTGTATGAAATATTCTCAGCACATTTAAAGTCCACTCGGTGAATTTTTATAGCATTCAGTAGCATCGGATGTTGAAAAAAAGTTGAGAAAATTGTACATTTCAAAGAGAAAACTCATTTAAAAGGAAACTTTTACTTGAAAAGGAGCAGTAAGGTTTTTTCCTCGTTCTTTTTAAACATTTGTTTACGTTTTTTACAGTCGAAATTTAACAGTCAATGCTACGAAGTACAGTAGTGGACATGAAAAAAATCGGTCACTTTTTTGTAGCGGTCCGTGGTCTGTAACCATCCTGTAATCCTGTAACCTTGGAGTGGGGGTTGACAGAACGTCTACCCGATTGGTCCGATTATCAAATAATTAAAGCATCAAAGCTCATTAGCCAAATAACTCTCACCTAGACGCCGCCGTCAGGGGAGGGGGAGGGGGGCCGGGAAGGAAAGTGGACGTGGTTTATAAAACCGGGGGGCGCCCTGAAGCCGGCACCACAATCAACCAGTGAATTACCCGGCGCGTGTCCGTCAGTCCATTTCGTAGTGAAGTGTTTACAGCCGATCCTACTAATTAAGACCAGCAATATGCAGACCACCAAGGTAATTGTTCGTGATCTCGACAATTTTGGACTGTGATTTTTTTAAGTGATTTTTGGTCGTTTTTCATGGAGAAAAGAACTTCGGTTCATTTTTGCCACTAAAGTTTCACGGGGCAGGGGACCAAAGTCACAATAAGGAATAAAAGATAGGATTCATCTTAAAATCCTGTGTGTGAAAAAGAAAAAAAATTCAAATTCACTCAATAGAAAAGTATTGGCTAAAAATTTTAAAAATAGGATCCCATTTTAATTATGATTTTTTTTTTCTTTTAATTTTTTTTATCTGAATAATAATTATCTCCTTGTGTCAAAAAATATGTAAAGACATCCCATCGTATAAATAATGAAATTATTGTTAGATTTCAAATTGATAATATTGTGAAATTATAGAGGCTATTTGATTCTTAGAGAGTATAATATTTTTTGTCGATATGAAATCGGTTTTAAAGAAGAATTTTATCAGTAATGAATACAACTTTTGATTAAATGCAGATGATCTTCTATATTGGAATTAGGTTCCTTTGACCAAAAACTTTGGTTGTCAGAACCGGAAAAATTTGTCGTTCAATATAAGCCGCAGTTCAGTCTTTGTAACCAAAGTTTTTTCCTAAGTGTTATACTTTCATCTCTCCTTTTTTGGATTTTATTTTCAAAGCGATAATGAGAGTCTAAATTGTTTTTTAAAAGCCATCACTAAAACCTTCTTTAAAAGCTCCTTAGTTGCATTTAAATGCCTACAATTTGGGCCATTTTCAGGAAACTAAAAGTTGAAACGCCTTTCAACGATCGATCTTGGAGTTGTGAAAGTCCTGCTTTAGTCTAATTTTAAGACTGTATTAAAACAATTTTTGGAAATATTCTAAGTCGAGTTTTTTAGTGCGACTGAGAAGAGTTTTTGCCTTCGTTTTTAAAAGTCCATTTTTGATAAAGAAAAATGACACTCATTTCGATTTTTTTCAACCGCTTCACTGAAATCTTAGACTTTGGCTAACTATACACGATGAAAGCATCACTAATGGTTACGTAATTCGCTCAAAAATTTGTAATACAAGAGTATAAAGAATGGGATCTCGGTTTTCTAGTAATGCTTTGAAAGTTGAGAGGCTAAAACGCATCCTTATTCGAAAAATTCAATTGTAAACACTCCAATGAGCACTCCTAAATAACAAAGGAAAACGTAAATTGTGCAGATAAAGTATTTTATTCAAAGTTTCTTAAATATTATTAACTATACACTATAATGCGCGATTCCAGGAAACAGGTATAGTAAATTCTTTCTAAGTGCTCAAAAAAATTGTTTTTTTAAGTCATCCTAGTTTTGAGAACAATAGCCATGAAAGAGGATTGAAAAGTTATTTTCATGAAAATGCGTGCACTTTCATGATCTATGATATTAAACTTACTTTTTTACCATTTAATCATGAAAAATGAGAAATGCAAAACATTAAGAAAGAAAAAAGAGTGACAGTATAAGATGCATAGAAAATCGTTAGGTGAGATTATCATACCGTCAGTGTTTTTTAAACTTGTGTAAATATAACTCTTCAAAAATTAAGTGAAAATGTCAAGCGCTCAGCACGTGAAGTATGAAATGTTCAAGCGCATTTACAATTTTGAATACTATAACCTATTTGCACTGGTTACATCGAAACCTAATTCCAAATTTGTCCAGTATCCTCTCTTGCTGTAGCTTGATTTGAAATTGAAACATGGTTGAAAGTTTGGACACAAGTTAACTTTTTAAATTTTTCTTTAAAGAAAAAAATTGAATATTGTTTTCCTCACTCAAAGGGTTAATTTTGCAAATATTATGGTTAATTCGGAAGCAATTTAGGACCT
Source organism: Bemisia tabaci (assembly GCF_001854935.1). Classification (NCBI taxonomy): domain Eukaryota; kingdom Metazoa; phylum Arthropoda; class Insecta; order Hemiptera; family Aleyrodidae; genus Bemisia; species Bemisia tabaci. The sequence continues at coordinate 381,034 of NW_017547303.1, forward strand.
GAATTTTTCAAGTGCTCATATTTCAGACAAAAACGCAAGAACAGTTACGGTACCATTGTTGATGGTTTATTCATACTAACTAAGTAAGTTGCAACAAATGGCCCCAATCAGACACCCTTCACTTTTCCATCTTATATGTGAGTCTCAGTAGGTCCTAACGGTATTTTAAAAATCAAACTTTTGAGCAACCAGAACCATTTCGGAGGAGAACTTCACGCAGACCCATTACAAAAACCGGAGCTCCCTTAATTCGTCGTCTACCTGACATAAGGGCGTAACTACACTCTTCATTGAACCCTGTCCTCCATGCAATTAAATGTTTTTCCGGGCTCATTTCAAAGTGTAGTTACGCCCTTATGTCAGCCAAGCGACGAATTTACGACGGACCCTCCGGTTCTTGCAACGGTTACTCTTTCCTGAAATTATACCCGAGGGCCTTACCCAACATCTCCACACCGTGAATCCGCGCTCATCTCAACCGGCGGAGGGCAATTGAAGGCCTGGCCCGGTTTACATCACACGCAATTTTCCTGCGTCTCAACAATGGCCCTTACGGAGTTATTAATTCCGAGTTATTACGATCCGAAACACATCTCCGGTCAGTCATTGCCAAATTTCGCGCGCGAATCCTTAATTTCCCTTGAGTCCCTTTATACTAAGAGTCAAGACATGTGAATCCATTTCTGATTGGTTCCCGTATTTTAGGCCTTCACAGTGTCACAAACGGGAATAAAGATTACATTTTCTCCGATTGCAAAGATTAAAATCTGGAATGGACCAGGGAATTACGGAACGGAACAAACGGAATGAGAGAAGGCACGGAGAAAGGAATATGAGAATGGGCCGATTAAAGATTACGAAAAACGTTCAATTTCTGTAATCTTTATTCCCGTTTGTGACTCCATGAGGGGGTGTTGTCTTGACTCTCAGTGTTAAAGGACTCTAAATTTCCCTATCGCGGTATAGACGTAACTCCCAATATGGCGACGTAAACCTATCGGAAGCCTTTACCGGTCTCCGTCCAGGGCACAGACAGTACTGCCGTTATAGCGAACAGAGCAGTAAGTGCGTTCCTGTAAGAGCCACGATTAGCACATGCTTTTATGTGTCTCGAGGTTCATTCCAGCATGCACTTACTGCTGTCTTCGCTATCACGGCAGAGTACCGGTTCCTGCTTCCCCGTATGTTACTGTGTTGCCGGCACTATGCACGTTTCCAATGCTACACGGAGAAAAAAACCTCGTGCGTGGGACCCGAAGTTATGGTCATATGGATCTCTGAAGTTTTCGGATTGAACATCTGAACACTTTAGGTCTAGCTGTCGAGGTTCGGATCACACATCTGAAACTTCAGTTCTTACATCTAAAGTACTTCAGATGTGAGAACCAAAGTTTTTCGGATGTGAGAACCGAAGTTTTTCGGATGTGAAAACCGAAGTACTTCAGATGTAAGAACTGAAGTTTCAGATGTGTGATCCAAACTTCAGTAGCTGAACCTAAAGTGTTCAGATGCTCAATCCAAAAACTTCAGAGATCCATATGACCTAAACTTCGGGTCCCACGCACGAAGTTTGTTTCTCCGTGTACGTCACGGAATAGCAATGTACGTATACGTTTATTCTAATTGAAAGCAAGGAAAAGGTTTAGACATTGTTACGAGTATTTTACGTAGGTTCCATTCGATCTGAAGGGGAGCCCCTACACCAATTCCACGAATTTTAGCGTCCCTCGTTTAGTTTCAACAATTCAATTGGGATCGGAAGCTGGAATTATAATTTCTTTGATCAGTTTGACAACAGGGCCGTATAACTCCCACATCAGTGTTCCGGTATACTCAAAAAAAGGAGGAAAAAATCATGACCGGACCCAGTTATCTTACCGGTCGATTACTGATTCCGATCGATGAAACTTTCAGTGTAACTACGCGCCCTTCTCCTTGCAATTACCCATTGGGTATTCAGGATTGATGACTGCTCAGAGCGTTTGCTTATATACACTGCGTTGCCTTACTGATCACACATACAAATAAGTTACACTTAGTGGCGAGGCGTGAATGGTAGAATATATCGATATTTCCCCATTTGAGGCTATGGCAAAGAATAGATTATAAAGGTGGTCGTTGCGGACACCCTGTTTATGGATCTTTTTCCATAGACTTAAATGGCAGATCAATCGATTCATCGCAAAGTTCGCCACGCCACTCGTAAAAGTTTGATAACCCTTGAAGACTTTAACGCAGACATAGAAAAAATAACCACACGGTAATCTCATCAGGAACTGTAATTAGATTGAAATTAGATTGATTATTCTCACTGATCCTTTTAGTTATTGTATTAGTGAGTAAAATGCGTCCCAAATTTGTACTTCCCTTTATGTAGGTAGACGGATTAAAGATGTAGTAAAATACGAAGGCATACACCGTGAAATCAATGCAAGAGTTTTCCGCCTTTTTCCTTGACGCTATCTTATTAATCGCTATTAGTTATCAATAGCAAACTGATGATAGGACGTATTTCTGCCAAACGGAACAATGTGCATTAAGACATGAGCCCTGGGACCCATAAGAATATATGCATAACAGGGCTCACGTCATAATGCACATAGTTCCGTTTGGCAGAAATACGTCCAATAGATACTAACCTGCTGATGCTCAGCCGGTGTTACGATCACATAGTGCTGAAACATAGTTACAAAATTGACATTAAATATCATTTAACCCATTGTAGGTACGCATATGGACCGGGTTTAATAGAAACGCACAAAGGCACATTGATTTTGACAGAGAAAGAAAGATTTGAGTTTACAGACTCCATCAGACTCAGGGTAAGGGACAAAGATGACTATTTGAACTTTGAGAATGTGTTTTCTCAATTTTAATTTTTCGAAAAAAAAATACGATTATTTTAATTCAAAATTGTTCCCAACTCTTTTTTCCCCACTGCAAGTTATATGTGACGTGGTGCGTATCTGACAAGGTTCATACAACAGTAGTCTTTTTTACTTGAGCTGAGGGAAAAAAACAGATCTCAGATGAAACGGACGACATTTAAAATCGACCTGATGAAGAGTTATAAAATAAGAGATTATTTTTCTGGATCTAGTTTTGCTAAGGAAAATTTTCAGTAATGAAGATACAAATTCAAAATCTGTAAGACTTATAAAAACTAAATTTTTTCTTATTAAGCCATACGCGTATTGTGTGTATTCTTTTTTATTATTTTCCTGATGAAATTGGAATGTGCGTTGATCTTCGGACAAAGGAACGTGATTCCATTCCAAGGTTACAAAATCGACTTAAACCAATCAATTTTTCCCCAGAATATATCTGTGTATTTTACCGTCTAAAATGTTTCAGATTTTTTCGAGTAATCAGAAGTTAAAGCAGTTAAAATGTCCGCTAGTAAAGCCCAACAGTTTCTTACTTACAATACGATGTGCAAGAGAAAATTTCGCGATGTTTGAATTCAGTTTAATTCTATATCTCTAAAAAAAAGCAAAGAATTTCACAATTCCTGTTTTCTTTTAGATAATCATCGAATTATCTATAACGTTACCCTATGAATTTAATGCAATTTGTTTAGTTTTAGTTTTAAACCATGTAGATAGATAAAAGGAAATACTTGGAGGTCGTTACGTTACACTGGAAAAAAAACAAATTGGATCTAGAGTCCAGACTCTTAAAAACATCGACAAGAAAAAGTACTCTTGATTCAATCAGATTTAAGCTTAAATCAAGAACCAAGTCTCTTAATTTGAGCGGATTTCCTTTTGATTTAGGCTTAACTCTGATTGAATCAAGAGTCTTTTTTCTTGTCGATGTTTTCAAAAGTCTGGACTCTAGATCCAATGTGTTTTTTTTTTCTAGTGTTTGTTTAGTTTTAGTTTTAAACCATGTAGATAGATACAAGGAAATACTTGGGGGTAGTTACGTAATATTTAAATAAAATTCCTTCAAAAGAAAGTAATTCTTTCGTCAAGGAAATGACAAAATAAGAGTGGGCTTTAGGCAACTTGGCAACCTCGCTGAAGAATCGCGTGCGTCACGGGAGATGAGCCGACGGATTCAAATTTTGAAAAGCTGTTGAGAGCGAGGAACACGCGCTGGGCGGGACACGGGAGCTTTTGCGCTTGACTAGAAACTCGAGAGAAACTCAGCGCCGCATCGCTCTTCGCCGCGAGGAAAGTGAATTCGCAAAACGCAAATCGCCACCCGCTTCTATCCGCCCCCGCCGCACAAAAGCCCTGCATGGCCCTGGATGCAGGCAGTGGTAATTCTTGAAAGTTGGCAACAATGCTTTCCCTCCATTTAAATGCATATAAAACAATCGATCCTCGGTGAGACGGTTTGCCTCACCTAAAATTGATATTTTCAATGATTTTAAATGGAGGAAAAACTAATTTGGACCCCCCCCCCCATTTTCCCAAGAAAAAAGGAAAAAGCCTGGTAAAATAGCTGGAATAAATTAATTAAAGGATTAGGTATTTTGATGAAAATCGGCAAAAAAAGAATCGGTTATAAAAAACCAAAATTAGGGCCTTTCGGGGACTTTTGAGGATGTTTTTTCTTACAGCGGAAAGCTTACGTAAGACTCGGCTTGACCCCCTCCCCCCCAAGTGCCTCACGTTATACTTGAAAGGCCCCTTAGAGGGGGGGTGTGGGACTTTTGGATCATCCTACATTGAAGAACTTTCGGTGTTCTCTTAACATTCGATATCATTGAAATAGTGCGCACTCAATGAAACACTAACTTTCAGAACTACGGTGTTCTTCATATTTTTTAATGCATATTGATCAACACGATAGAAAAAAGTCAATGCTCGTCTCCCATTTTTTAACTGTGCGCCGCGCCGCATTGATTGCTCTGGGTTGCTAACTACTCTATGAACGGCTGTCTAGACTGTCTGCTAAGATAAATGGCTGCCTTTGCGGACATCCGCCCCCACGGTTTCACTCAGCTTCGAATAGACACACGTAATCGATTATTCTGGATCAACGTCAATAAACAATTGGCCCAGCACTGCAAGTTAGTAATTAAAAGATCAGCTCAGGAAGAGGAATACTACACTCTAACTTCCAACTATTCCACTTAAATTACTGACAACAAATTCTAAAGTATAGGCTTCCGGATCTCAAAATGTAATTAATTGAAAATAGTCCCATTTATTTCAACCCTATTTGGCATAGTGTTACGAATTCGTTACAGCGTATTTTCGGGGTTTTTAAAAAATTGAATCTTTTCCATGTGCCATGATTTTGCAAAATTTCATTAGTTTTTTCTTTTTTTGAAAAATTGATTCCCTTACTTTCAAATTTTGGAAAAAAAGTTGGTACTCTATTTTTTTTTTTAATGCAAGCTACAAAGTGGATCATTGCCCCTTAGAATCTGAGATCCATAAAATTAATTCATGCCATGGAGGGTTACGTAGGGCTATTCTGTAAACCCAGAAAAATATTTGCGTCCATTTTTTGAGGATTAATTTTCATTTCTAGTAAGGAAGAGTTAATATCCTAGATTTCAGCAGGGATAAGGATACATCAGATCAGATGACGGAAAGAGATTGCTCTCGTAGTTGAAAAGCAAATGGGCAGGAGAAAAAATCAGAGCAACAATGCAAGTAAAAGTGTATAATAATGAAGAGGTGAGAACCGGAAGGCACCGTTACAGCAAAGATAAAGCTTCCACTGTGATAGTGACTTGAATGCAAGGTGACGTCTCAAAGCTAGGGACAGGTTCTAACAAATCGTCTTGCAGTGCCCCGGAATGGTGGGATTAAGTACCCGGTCTTTGCAAAGAAAGATTATTCTTTGATGACCACTCTTACTTTTTTATTGCTGTCATATGTCTATACTTAGTCGGTCAGTGAGGAACTTTTCTCTCTACCCTAGTCCTCTTCCATTTCTTCAGATCGCAATTTAAAGAATTGAGTGTCCAGTTAGCCTTATTATTTACCAGTCTCGAGTCTTTAAAAGGTCATTGCTAATTCACCATTGAGTTTCATCATTTTCTTCTCAACCTAGGATAAAAATCATTTTAAAAAATCATAAAGTACAGTTGAATGAAACTTTTCTAAAGCATTATCAGGCGATTTAAATTGAACTTAAATTGTAACAGATACTGCGATGGAGGCTTGCATTGTAGTTGTGCTAGGTAATCTTTCACGATAGCGTGTGGTTTATATTAAGTAATAAAAACAAATTTAAAAAAAGTAACACAAGTATCGCAAGTAACGTAAATATCTTCATGAAGTCATTATTTAACATGTAGCTTACGAAATATGGATGATTTTCCAGGGAAATTCCTAAACGTTCGTCACATTTTTCCGTAGAAAATGATAGACATACGGCGATATTTACAGTGATAACTAATTTTAGGTATCTATATTTGCCGTTTAAAACTTCTTGATTTAAATTCTCACATTAAAAAACGGATGCGTTGGTACTGCTCTACTTTATTTCATAACTGCAAATTGAGTGATAATCTAGGCACACTTCCAGTGAAACTGGAAAAGGCAAAAAGCTGCACGTGGCTGTCGGACATGGACATGTCGCGTGGCTTTGCCGCCAAGTGATGCAACGCTCATTTACCATGCTGCCTAGTATTAAATAAGAATCGGGCACCTCTAGACCCATTATAAAGTTGCTCTCTCTGGAAGACCGAATTAACTCCCATATTTGGCAACACCGCGATCATTCAACAGAGGTTCATATAAATCAGGTGTCATTCACACACCGGACATACGTCGCGGCAGAACGAAGAGAGGGGTCATGATCTAAGCTAGGAAGTTGGAGCTAGTTTGACTTCAACTGAGTTAAACAGGAGCTAGGTGTACATCTAAACCAGAAACTCATAAGATTATTTTAATTCCTCGAGATAATTTTATTTATCACTTATCTCAACTGGTCGGCTACTTCTGAAGGACCCCTTAGTGAATTAGATGGGATGAAGAGGGAGGGGGCTCAAAGGTCCTTTGCAGATACTCTGCCAAAGGCGAGGAGGTAACATAGACAAAGCTAAAATGTTTCTCACTAACAGTACATTATAATTGATCTTGGAGACGATTGCTTACTTGAAGCTTTTTAATGAAATAATGACATATTTTAATTCATAAACCAAACTCGGTAAATCGCAACATAATACAAAAAAGCCACTTCCTTCTCTATTAAGTTTACAAACTCTTGTGGTCACTTTTGCTAAAAACTACGTGCAAAGGGATTGCAAACTTCAAATTATCTTGACTATTATTCTACTTAATATTTTTCAGCTTTCCGCGCCAAAATATCATAAAAAAACCTCTCAACTACAGGATCGATGGCTCAATTTCAAATTCTTTGGCGTTAAGGTAGCGTTTCCTACGGATTAACAAATCTGGCTATGCTTATTATAGATATTTGGTACGTTTATAGATTGGATCATGTTCTACTCGGAGAAAAAAATGTTCAAATTACATTCCGGACCTTAATTGCAAGAATCGAATTTCTCCATTGATGAGAAACAACGTTTCATTGGATTCCCTTAATCACAGTCTGGTAGAAGGGATGCATTTTCTTTTCGTATCGAAAAATGCTGATCGATTGTAGGGAATTTTTCAAATTTTTAAAAGGCTCAATCTTCAGAAATTTTCGCTCCCTTTGCCGCCAATATTTGACTGGAATAAATGTTTCTGCATCTCGCACCATCAAGAACTAGGCTATAATGGCGATGCCAGTGTGAAAATCTTCTTTCAGTAAAAGCTTTATCCTCTATGGCATAGTCTTGCGAATTCGTAACAACGTATTTTCGGAGTTTTTAAAAATTTAATCTTCCCCTGTACCAAGATTTTGCAAAATTTCATTAGTTTATTCTTTTTTTGGAAAATCTATTCCCTTAACTTTAAAGTTTTGAAAAAAGTCGGTACTTTATTTTTTATGCAAACTATACAAAATAGATTAGTGTACCCTAGAATTTGAGATCCTAAATTAATTCATGTCATAGAGGGTTAATATGCTGATATGACTGCGGCAAAAATGTCCAAATCTCACACCTGTATTGTCACTTTCACTGATATTTCTCTAAAACAAACTTTTTTCGTTTTGTTCATGACAGACAATGCAGTTATTCGCCGTTTCAGTCACCCTTTTCGTTGTTGTGAAAGCGCAGTACGACTTCCACGGATACGGAGGCGGCCATCATGAAGAGCACCACGATGACCATCACTACCACCATGTAAGAATGAATTTCAATACAAAATTTCACCGCTTTGAATTTTCTGTGAAAGTTCATTCAACTCCTTCTACGGAACTTCTGCACAATCTATCAAATTAGTTTAATTTAATATTTGAAAATAATAAATTCTGCCTCAGCGAGAAGTTTTTACATCAAATGTGAGCAGAGATGTTACTCTTCAAACATATGGAGCTGATTGACATCATTAACGCAAGAAATGTACTGACGAGATATTCTCTATCTTGATATCATTACTATCAATCAAAGTTGCACAAATTTGTACTAGTTGCTCCCAAAAAAACACTGATGAACTCAAGTACTCGTAGAAAATATGTCATAAAGCACTACCACAGTGGAAGATGTCCATCACCATGATTTTTGAAGGGCAGCATTACTTTTGATGTCCGTTTTGAGGGAGGCTCAAAAAGGATTCTAATGTAAACCATGGAAATTAATTTCTTCTATATTAGTAGATTTTTTACATAAAAACTTGTAAAGCGCGGTCTGCGTGGAATTTTTATAAGGATAAAAATGAGAAAAAATAAAGAGGGAAAGAAGCAGGAATTTTCTTTTTCTGTTTCCTCTTTTCCATTTACTCTATCCATCTTTTCTTAATCTTCTCTTTTCTCCTCCTTTCTATGATTTTCATCTCCTTACCTATCCTCTTCTTCTTCCTCCTCCACCTCTTATTTAGACTTCTTCCTCATTTCTTTTTTTGTCTCTCTCTTCCTGTCATTTTTCTTCTCCTTCCTTTTTCTCCCTCCTCTTTTTGTTCCTCATAATTCTCTTCTTCATTTTTCTCTACCTCTTATTCAGTTGTCTTCCTCATCTCCTTTTTCAACCCTCTCATCCTGTTATTAGTCTTCCCTTTCCTCTTCTGCATTCCTTCCCTTTTCTCTCTCTTATTATTGTTCCTCATAATTTGTCCTCCTATTTTCTTTCTGTTTCTTGTTCTTCCTTTCTCAAATGTCGTCGCTCCTCTGACGTAAGGGCGTATCTCGTTTTTCGCTACTTTTCAGGAGAGCGAAAATAAGATTTTCGCTATCTTCTTTTGCGTGCCATCGTTTAGCTATTCAACCTACGGTGATCATTTTTTCATTGGTTTATAGGAAAAAAGGTCAGGATTCATGATATGTCAAATTTTTGTATCATTATTGATTTTTAAAGAGGTTTAAGACGAGTTTAAAGAAATATGCCAAGATACGCCCTTACGTCAAACCCGTTTCCGCGCGCAGCAACTAGTTACGCCCCTGTCTTGATGCCGCAGAGCTCACGGCTAACGCTTGATATTAGTTTCAACTCGTTTTCGAATTTTAAAAACCTATTTGCCAACGAACCCCTAATACAATTTAAAATCATGTATTCAGAAGAGTTGATTAAAAAAAAAAGAAGAAGAAGAAAAATGCGTTTACCCATTGTATTAATTGCCTTATTTTTTTATTAATGTTATTAAGATTTTTATTAAGATGCACTTCAGCACAATCAACATTTTCCTCAAAAGCGTGATCGAAACACAATACTGCAGAACAAATACCGCACTTTTCGAATTTTTCTCTGCCACATACGACACACGATTCTGGCTCACTATTAGCAGGAAGATTATTTTCTAGATTTGAACGAATGATTGCTAAACTAATATGCTCTTCAGCACAATCAACATTTTCCTCGAAAAAATGATCGTAACACACTACTGCAGAACAATTAACACAAGCGGCGAATATTTCCCTGCCACACACAACACACGGTATTGGCTCGCTGCTATCAGGACGATTCGCGATTTCATCTTGCACACTACTTGGAGATTTTTCCGACAAACAACTATTCTCTAAAATATTTTCGCGGCTCGGAGATTCGGAATTGTGGCACGATTTATTTTTCTTATCAAAAACGGCAAAATTCGCGAGTGGTAAATCATCATCGGAGTCCGAAGAGTTTTGATGATACGTACTCAAATTTAGAGATTCCTCATCATCTTCGGTAGCAACAACAGTACCAGGATAATACTTTCCTTTATAGTTCATCCGAACGCGAGAGCCGGTTGTTAAGCTTAGAGTTTTCGCCGGAGGAATCGCCTCCGATTCAGCCGAACTTACAACGTTTTTAGTCCCGTTGGTCCATTCCACAAGCACATCCATGTCGACAGTCAAATTATTCACAAGTTCATCACCCGTAATCCGGAGGCCGTTTCAAAGTCGCGAAGAGTTTAAGACTGACCCTAAGAGTCAGTGACCACTTACGAGTTTGAGTAGGAATGCCCCTCCTCTCATCCTCCTTCAGAAAATTCTGCCTACTTGAGGTTTTTAGGTTACCCAATTACCACGAATTTTTGCAATAAAAGACTGAAAAGAGAGGTGGCGAGAGCTTGGCTGCCACCGGCTGGCACGGAGCAAGAATTTTTCGACAAAGGACCCGTCTCCAGTTTGTCTTCCGAGATCACAATATTGTTGGTCATTTTCCAGATGAACGAACAGGGTGTCAAATATTTGAAATCAAAAGATAGACCCAACTTTCTCTTCCCACGGCCGACGACGGCTTGGCTACCAACTCTCCGGCCCTGCATTGAGCTGTTCCGAGGAAATCATATTTGAATGGTCAGTGTAGGCTTTCCTTCCACCTGTTTCTCCCACTTGTGCGTTGATGGGTGTAATGAGGCAGAAAACCACATTCTAAAAGCTACAGAGGCTGGGGTGCTTAAGGGTTATTTCTTTGACCCTGCCTTACCTCTGCGACGATTGAAAGGATGCAGCGAGCACCTGAGTGGCGGCCTGGGAAAACCCGTCCGTACAAAAGCGGAGATGACCAGTAATATGCAGGATTGCCACTTGCATTAATTTGTGAAAATATTATTATTTTGAGAGAGCAAGTATCACACTGAAACAGACGTTCGCCTGTAGACGGCACATGCGAATTCAATTTGAACGTTCTAGCTTAGCATAAATTGAATCAGCATTGCGAACTCCATGCTTGAGATCTGTGATTTGATACTTTTATAGAAATGTAAGTTATAGTAATGATATCAAGTCAAAAAGTTTCCTTAAGATATAATTGAAAACCCGCCGTCACCGGACACGTTGTACGACGGGCATATGAGATACTCAATGCCGAGAAGCGGCTCGTCGTAGGGGTGCAGCGCCGCGTCTACAGAGATACGCCCTTACGTCGCGTCCTTTTTTCGGCAATGGCGAGTTACGCCCTTCAGTTTTATGGCCATAAGTCATTAACTATTGGGAATTCGGACCTGAGAGTAGGCTAGATCGAAAGAGCAGCTCAAACTACATAAGAATACATGCCTAACTCAAAATGTCCAAAAATCGAGATACGCCCTTACGCCAGAGGAGCGACGATGTGTTTTCATGTGACACATATGTAGAGTCCTGAGTTGCGAGTCCGTTAGACTAAGGCTATCAAGCAGTATTGATCAAGCAGTATTATCTTCCTCCTATGTTCCTTCTGCTTTTTGTTCTTTCTTTCTCAAATACATCTTTATGTGACATATATTTAGAGTCTCAAGACTCGAGTCCATTAAACTGAGGTTGACAAGCAGTAGCACGTTACATCGGAGCTAAGACTGGTCCTCCCTTTCGGGGCAAAAATTCTGCTTCGGTACCGCACTAGGACACCGACGTGTGACGTCATGCTGAGTTGACGTCAGGTTGACGTTCTCCACTCGGCCACTCATCAGCGCCTGCTCTCGACTTTTCATCGCTGCGCAAGCGCACACGAGCCGGCCGTTGCACACTAATTAGGAAGCGACACCGGATAATTTGACGGGTTCCGAGATTAGCCGCGTCCGAGAAATAGAGCGTGCATTGTCGTAAGAGCCGGGCTTGTGCTCCGGACTTTCGGATGCGTGTCAAACCGCCGCGCCGCACCGCGCCGGAAAGAGCGAAACCGAAATAAAACTAGTTTGACATCGGACACCTTCACTTACGTTTTCCTCCGTGCGCACGCCGGGGGTCGCTGTATGCGTGGTTGTCGAATGGATTGAAGATTCTGGAGAAAAATTATCTTTGGAGTAAAGGGTCTCTTGGATCCAGAGTCCGGACTCTTAGACAATTTGGCAAAGGAAAATACGCTTGATTCAATCGGATTTTTACTTGAATTAAAAGGAAATCCGCTTAAATTATGAAGCTCACTGGGAAAAAAAACCACATTGGATCTAGAGTCTAGACTCTTAAATACATCGACAAGAAAAAGAACTCTTGTTTCCATCAGATTTAAGCTTAAATCAAGAACCAAGCCTCTTAATTTGAGCGGAGTTCCTTTTGATTTAAGCTTAAATCTGATTGAATCAAGAGTCCTTTTTCTTGTCAATGTTTTCAAGAGTCTGGACTCTAGATCCAATGTATTTTTTTTTCCAGTGCTTGGCTCTCGATTTAAGCGGAAATCCGATCGAGTAAAGAACAATTTTTCGTGTCAATTTTTTTAAGAGTTTGGACTCTGGATCCAAGAGACTTTTTTTTGCAGAGAAATGCATTTTTGTTTTCGTTTGTGGTTATGCAAAAAATTGCGGCACATCCCTATAAATTAAAAAAAAATAACTATAATTGAGTCTTAAAATTCTAGAAGTGCTAGTCTTCGGTCAAGAATAACTTTACTTTATTCGCTCCAAAAATAATGTTCAAAAAAGAAAATTTTTGGCCTAAATTGAATGTCTGCAGCTGTTGCACTCAATCGCAGGACAAAACTGGCGCCAGTGATTGTCAAGACAACTAACAAGAGAAATTCTTTCAAATTGAAATAATTTTCTTTGTGAAAAGTTTCAGCTTGTGAGGTATTCCTCGGTCATACAGTCTCTAGATTTAGACCCTGGTCTCGGAACAGATGGACTTGATTTTGCAATATGGAACTACACTTTCTATGCCATTTTAGAGACAACTTTTACACCAGTCATTCCCTAATGCAGATTGACTTCATGCTTTTATGACAGAGTCAGAAATTGTGCTTCTTCACTGAAAAATGTATCCAGATCTGTTGTAAATTACTTGCAAAGTATCACAAGCGTGCAGACAATTGTTACACGATCCCGATTATGTTCGTCCGTTTTGATGGTTACATTTCGGGTTCAGCAGGAACCGGGCAATTTGTCGAGTGCATCTCCAAAGGCAACCAAGCGACGACGATTAAATTAAATTCGCTCCATCGCAGGAAATCCGGTCATCTGGCGTGGGCCGGCAACGCTGTGGCTATAATATGCAACTAGTTATGCGCGTAATTAGTGGGGAATAAAACTGAAACAGAAAGGGGAAGTGTAGGCCGTTGCGCAACTTGAAAAGCCGTTCAGCAGGGGCCGTTGCTCCTTTATGCAAATTGATTTCCCGGGGACTTTCTGCGCACGCGCTCGCTGTATTATAGCCGAGTCGCCGGGAACATCAATGATTTTACATAATTGTGAGATAATGCTTCGAGCTTTTCTTCATCAACTTGGCAACGTCGTGAGCTTTCCGCGGCATGTTAGCCGCAAATGATTGTTTTGGTAAAATCGACGAATAGAGTGGTTGGAGGAGCTCCAAAATGCTTTAACGTCAGATTAATATCTGTTGCTATTCACATACTAGGAGGTCAGTACCGCTGGGGGACTTATCCCCCAGAGAACGCTTTGCGCCCTCAAAGTGCCACCTCATGGCATGGGTCATAATGTATTTTAAAAATGCAAGGGGAGAAAACCCTTCTATTGAAGAAACCAAATCGAATTTTTCCGTTTTTTCGAATTATTGGCAATTCCTGTTCTGCACACTTTCACGAGTAAAATAAGATCAAGTTTTTGAAATTCTGATAAGTAGATCAGGTGAGAGGGGCTTCCAAAGTGGGAGAAGTCGAAGTACTGTACCAACTTGTTTCTATGTTGTTTTTTTAACTTATGTTCCAAAACTCTGATTTTCCTTGAACCACATTTTTGACATTAACTGTACAATTTCTCAGGAATTATTCCGTCCTTTTAATTTTTTTTTTATTTCAGGTAGTTTCTTCCACACTTTAATACGGGATTTTTTTAAACCGATTTTAATTTCCAAAATTTTTATCGATTTTCAAAGATAAATTGTTTTCGAAAATTCAAACCAAAATATCAAAAAGGCACAATTTTTTGCTCGTATTCCGAAAAAAACATATGTTAAATTTATCTAGAGACTATGAAATCTAAAGAAAGAAGTTTTTGAAAAAATACCCAAAAGGTAGATTCTGAGAAAAGGTATATCAACGTTTGCGATGATTAAATTACTGTGGGCCTGCATGGGATTTCCCTTCCCCCAAAAAGAAAACGGGCCCATGCTGTAGTATTCCATTTATAATATGAACGTCTTAAATCAGGCCAATAAAGTTGTAATAGCTTTAAACTCCATTCCGTCTAGTCTCTTTTATCTTCAGTCTTTGTCTTCTTAAAACTGATACAAACTTCGTAGAGACTACAATATGATCTTTGGCGCGCGACTACAGGAAGTAAGACGTGGGATGTGTAACACTAGGTGTCTGCTGCAAGTCTCGAAAACCAGTATTCATGGATCTCTTCCGCTGCGCCCTGGTCCGGTCATAGACTCGGTTCATCTTGCTCATTGTAGCAATTAGACCGGTTGCGGCCATTAGCCGCGCAAGCTATAGATCAAAATGAATGAGAATTCCGAGACGGAGGAAATGAGGCCAAAGAGCCTGAGAGACTTAAATGCACGGGTAAAAAGCAAAATAAATGCACATGGCTCAGTGTGGCTAAATTTTGTCAAAGAGCCTGAGAGACTTAAACGCGTGTGGGTAGAAAGAATAAAAAGTGTACATGGATAATAATTCGTGTCACCTTTAGTCAAAAAGTTCAAGAGACTCAAATGTACAGGTAGAAAGACAAACGAAGTGCACGAGTACACGGTTTATAATAATTGTGACCAAACGTAGTCATATAGCTCGAGAGACTTAAACGCATGGGTAGAAAAAAAGATAGGTGTATACGGCTTATTGTTAATGTGACCAAATTTTGTCAAATAGCCTAAGACACTTAAACGCACAGATAGAAAGAAAAAGAAGTGTACATGGCTTATAACTATTGTGACCAAATTTAGTTAAATAGCTCAAAAGGCTTAAACGCGCTGGTAGAAAGTCGAAAATGTACATGACTTAGTGTGACCACGTTCTGCCTCTTTGTTTTGCGTCATATCAAATATTTAGGGTAAAATATAAATTCAACTAATTCTAACAGGAAATATATTTATAAACTATGTTGAATTTTAGTAAATATATACCCTATAGTAATTTTCTTCACTTTCAAAGAATATGTAAGGTCCCATAACACTCGCAAATTATGTAATGAAACAACAAACTTCTCCTCGCTTTTGTAATTTTAATAACCAGTATTAAAAACCGTGAAATCACAGACGTTATGCCACCAAGCTCCACCTTTGTGCTAATTATTTAGCGAGAGAATGAGTTCTCTGCTCTTCTCCCAGTTAGACAGCAATATTTTTAAAATATTTTAAAAATATGCACCTTATTTCAAAAATATTTACAGAAAATATTTTCTTCTTTATATTTTTAAAATATTTCAAGAATGTTTTAAAAGTATTCCAAAAATATTTTTCAAAATACTTTTAAAATATAAAATATGACATATTTTTGAAATATTTGTGGAATATTTTTAAAATATAAAATGTAAACATTTCAAAAATATTATAAAATATTATTTTTAAAATGTTTTAAAAATATTTTAAAAATATTAAAAGTAAACGTTTTAAAAATAATATCTTATAATATTTTTAAAATATTCCAAAAATACTTTAAAAATATAAAAAGTAAACATTTTTAAAATAATATTTTATAATATTGTTAAAATATATCATAATTATTTTTGTTAATATTTTAAAAATAATATTTCATAATATTTTTAAAATATTAAATTTTTTTAAAATGTTTGAATTAATATTATAAAAATTATAAGAAAAAAAAAGAAATAATAACAATAAATAAATAACATAAATACATCGACATAAATTCAAACTAGAAAAAGGCCCAAATAATTAAAACTGGAAAAAGACGCAATTATAAAAAACGTTAATTTGGTTTTAAAAAAAAAATAAATAAAAAAAAATAAAAAAAAGAGAAAGTTAAAAAAAATGAGAGTTAAAAAAAAAGAATGAGTTAAAAAAAATTATACTTAAAAAAAAAGAGATAGTTAAAAAAAAATGAGAGAGAGTTAAAAAAAATGAGAATGAAAAAATTACATGATGAAATAAAAAACAATAAAAAAATAATAAATAATAAAGCCTGGTAAAATATCATAAGAATCCGTCAATAAACAAACATATTACGGACTCAGAGGCCTGCGATAGTTAAGAGATTGAATTTAGGGGCCCATCTGTAGGAAGCCTGGCTGGTCTGGTGGTAAAGTACTGGACTACGGATTGCAACTCCATCCCGAGGCGTGGGTTCTAATCCCGACTAGGACGGCGCGGATTTTAAAGTAAGTCACAACTCTACGATGATCCACCACCTGGTAGCAACGCATATGCACGTTCGGAAGAACATTAGTACCAAACATATCACCTAGAGAGCGCGCACTCTAGGATGCAATACTTGTGCAATATTTTTAAAATATTCTTACAATACTTTGAAAAAATTCAAGAAATATTTTGAAAATATTCAAAAAATATTTTTCAAATTAACTGAGGTTAACATGAGTAGATTTTAAAAATAATATAAAAAGTTTTTAAAAATATTTTGTGAAAATATTAATTTAATATTTTTAAAATTTCTTAAAAATATTTTTTGTCTAACTGGGTCTGTTTCGAATAATCAATCACGAATTGTTATGGCCTATAAACTGTGACCTCACAAGCAGATCACGTAAGTTAAAAGACGAAAGTAATTACTGAGTTGAAAGCTGAAGGGGTCACTAACACACTTCTGTTTTATGACCAAACAATGGGAAACGGATCATGCAAAACAATTTGGACCCTGTCCCTTTCGTACGAAGAAAAAACGCAGAAAAAGCGTTATTCCGTTTTCAAAATTCTTCTAATATAAAGTAAAAAATTTCTAAAAAAATCTGCAAGTAACATTAATTTTATTTTTCATCAAATGCTTCAAAGAATAAGATTAGAGAGTAATTCAGGGGAAACCCTAGAACTTAACCTACCGTTTAAACTAGCAAAATATCCTAAATTTATGTTTTCACGCAGTTCTCTCTTAGCCAAACAAATCAATCTCTAGATAAGTGAAACATCTTCAGATTTTATAATTGTGATCCTGGTTTCATGTTGCTTCGAAGCGTCAGTTGGAGGTTGGGAGAGGGAGGTTTGGGAGGTAGGGGATCATTCTTGGAAGACCTCTATTTTTTAGATGGCTAAAGTAAGACAATGATTCACTTCGATGCGATGGCAGAAAATTTCATCCATGTATTACAATTTTTTATGAAAAGCAACCATGGTTTATTAGAGGTTGGTAAGCAGGGTGCTCTGCTCGCAACGAACACCTTAAATTCGATTTTTTATCACATCCTCAAATTGGGAAACATCGATAGTTGATCGTTCACGCTCCGCCACAACCCTCCTCCCCTACACGGAGGAAAAAAAACTTCGTGCGTGGGACCCGAAGTTTAGGTCATATGGATCTCTGAAGTTTTCGGATTGAGCATCTGAACACTTTACATTTCACTTTAGATCTAGCTGTCAAGGTTCGGATCACACATCTGAAACTTCAGTTCTTACATCTGTAGTACTTCGGTTCTCACATCCGAATAACTTCGGTTCTCAAATCTGAAGTACTTCAGATGTAAGAATTGAAGTTTCAGATGTATGATCCGAACCTCAACAGCTAGATCTAAAGTGTTCAGATGCTCAATCTGAAAACTTCAGAGATCCATATGACCTAAACTTCGGGTCTCACGCACGAGGTTTTTTTCTCCGTGTAGGTATACACTCTTGTCCTCCGTTTGTAGCTCCCTCAAACGTAGTGTATTTCACTCCTACCCAGAGTCATTCACTCCGGCTGGTAGTTTTATGCATTAATCCTATCAATACCACCGCGTAAACGGTCCATTTGTGCCACTGTAATGAGAAGCGGCTTTAGCGGGAATCAGATAATTAGCCTATAACGTATCCGCGAATTTCCTCGCCGACTCCGCGAAATGTAAATAAGGCTCCCGACGCGGGAAAACAATGGCGCCAGAACGATTAACATCATCGCGGTCTTGGCGGCGCGGTAAAAAAGCTCAGGTCGGCAAGCGGAAACACAATAGGAAGCTGCGCTCATCTCCCTAATTTTTATTTTCGGCCGGACGAGACAATGGCGGCGCGAGAGAAAACATCACTCCGTTATTGATTTTCGCCGGCGATAAGGCTAACTGATTGTGTAATAAGTGCCCGCAATGAAGTCATAAACTGAGTCGTAAACGCCGCGTTTTGCTCCAGCCTTGATTCATACTTTCTTGCCGCGCGCGCGAAAGTTGTCGGCGATGCGTTCGGTTCGCTCGCCTGCAACCCGGCGCTGTTACCGAATTGTGGTGCAAAAATGCTGATTTTACCCTCGGTGTGCGTTGTAAGGCATGTTGATTTCTTCGCTCAACTGGCAATTTTATTGTTAAGCCGTCCGGCTGTCGCTGGTAGGGTTGTCATCCGTAACACTGACCACTGTCTTCTCTTCCTTTTTCTACGCCTTCTCCTCATTTATCTCCTTTTTTCCATGCATGGTGCCCGGGTATGACGCGAGAGGTTTTCCTAAGTTGTAAAATGTAACTGATACTTAAATGTGAAGTACAGAAATTGAGCCCATGCTAAAATCACAGTAATCATAATTTGAAAAGTTGCCGACCTCTCGTCACTTTCTTATCCCTGAGGGAAGAGCTTAAACATATTTATTTTTGGTATTTTCACTGATTTTTCCTCCCCCTGTGCAAAACATTTTGCAAGAATCTCGAGCACACATGGGAAAGTTCGATTTTCTTCAAAAAAAAAAAGGAAAAGAAAATGAAATAACAACAAAGATTTTGAAACGTTGTGTTTGATATTCGTGCTCTTCGATTTTTCTCATTGATGTGTACTGCAATCTTTCAAGAGAAAAATTTTGAAAATATAGTTTTGGTGTAATCGAAAAGGAAAGAATTTCGGGGGTAATGCGAGCCCAAGCAATTGTTATTGGACTTAAAATTATTTGGCTTTTTACGTCGTTAAAATAGTTTGCTTGAGATTCTGTTACAGAAGAAAACGTTTTAGAAGAGGAAATATATCAAGAACAATTCGAAATTTTTTGCCCAAGTATCTTATTTCTGGTCGTCTGAATATCTTGAGAAAATTATCGCACGGTTCTTTTGCTACTCATAAAATCTGTCATCACCTTGAAAACATCTAACTATCGGTATTTAAAAGAAGACACCATAAGTGACCGTGAAACTTTAATATATAAATCAGTCAGTTAAACCCTGAATTCCAATGAAAGATCCTTAAGTACGCTGCACTAATCGTCCCTCCATCGACGTAAGGGTGTATCTCAATTGCCGCGTGAGCCCTGTGATCTGTATGAGTCTATGCTTTCCGCGGCCCATGTGAAAATAGAGATATGCCATTACCTCAAGGAGCGAAGTAAAGTCCGAAGTTATAGCTTCAATTCATAGATTTCTCTCAACTGTGCGACGCGACGGCTGTCCGAGCCGTTTATTAAGAGGACATTATCGCATCAACCACTCGTCCTAGCAGTCGTTTTGTCATCAAGCTTGACTCTTTGAGCGGATTGCTTTTAAGACGCCCGGAAATCGACAGAACCAGTTTTGGCGGGAAACACAGCACGCTTCGGAAGCAACTATACCGCATTATTGACTTGAACAATTTAGTTCATATTAACCATTCTGCTTTTGCCGTGCAGACGAACCCCCGGGCAGGGCAGAGTGAATCCGCTGAAAAGAATAATACATCTTCAATTGCTGTGGAGATGACTGAAAATGCCCTGGGGAACGGTCGGTCACTAAGAGGAGAAAGCTATTTAGCGCGGGATGATCAACAAAAAAATAAGACTCAAGCTTTTATGCTTCCGATAAAGGAAATGCAGAGTGCGCTTTATCCTTTCCTCCACTCATTTTAAATTTACTTTTGCAAATCACCTATTCGAAGAAAATAAATCTTGTCGAGAAAGAGAAATCGCCGAGTTATAGTAGTTCAAAAGATTTTGGGGATTATTTCATGTGACAATGTTTAGCGTCATTTACCGCTGCTGATTGATACCCCCGTGGTCATTTTGAATGCATAACTAAAATGCAAACTGAGCGGTCATTTGCAAGATCATCGGCCTCGTTCTCAGCACGGAGTATTCATGCACTTCAGCGTAGGCACTGTTGCGTTCATTCGTATTGAAGGATTTTTATACGCCGTCTTCTTTCCGTGGATAGCATATACTATGTGTGATAGCGAAGGATTAATAAAGATACAGTAATGCTATAAACGGATATTCCATGGCTTAGCTGGCTTTAATTGTTGGTCATATCTTTTATTCTTCCTCTATTCAGATCATATCTTAAAAGATGTAAAATATTTAAAAACCGATCTTTTACAAATTTTCATCGTTGAAAATATTGTGAGAGCAGGTACAGCATTTCTCTCCAGATAAACTGGTAATTCACTGACTTGGACTTGATACCGTACACGATGTATATTCGTCGTTTATCTCACGAAAGAGCTTAACTACATTTCAATGTTGAAAATTTTAATTAAATTTTCCCCTCGCAAATTGCATTTTTGCCGGGAAAATATTGGGCATTTCTGACTGAGATTTTCACTGCTTTCACGTTCCATCGTCCGAGATACGACGATTCTTCAACCCCATCATTTCACGCTACTTATAATATCGAATTTACGCTCATTTCTTGAAATTACAGCGATCCTCCGCCATAAATCCATCTCAGCTCCAGCTATCTCGAGCATATCTTCACTTCTTTACAAATGCCAGTGTTTGCAGTTCTCATGTTTCACAAATACTCGTACATCGGACGAACTGGTTCTTCATAATAAATAAATAAATAAATAAATAAATAAATAAATAAATAAATAAATAAATAAATAAATAAATAAATAAATAAATAAATAAATAAATAAATAAATAAATAAATAAATAAATAAAACCGACCGTGAAATGACATTTTTTCAGTATTTTTTTTTAGTGGTTTTAACTATCCGACATTTTAGTTCCGCGACCGTCATATTTAGTGAGGTGATCGAGAGTCTACTGTATTCTACAATTCAGTGTTTTAGTGTTAAAATGCTCATTTTTTTTTTGTTCCAGCCAACCCCATACGGATTCGGCTACGGCGTTCAGGACCACCACAAAGGCCTGGACTTCAAGCAGCACGAGCACAGCGACGGGCACAAGGTGAACGGCGAGTACGCAGTCCTCCTCCCCGACGGCCGCTACCAGATCGTCAAGTACGAGGCCGACTGGAAGAACGGCTACCACGCCGACGTCAAGTACTACGGTGAGGCCAAATACCCCAGCCACTACAAGCACGAGGAATACGGCCACGATTACGGCCATGGGCTCGGTGAGGCCACCGGCTCCGCGTACAACAACTTAGGCCATGGACACGGGCACGGCCATGACGAACTCTCCGGCGCCGGAAGTGGGAAGCATTATGTCAAAACACCCCAGCCCCAGCACTAAGGACCCTTAAAAAGCCTGTCCTAAAGACCCGTATCTCTAATATCTGAATGGGTGGCAGCGGGCTGATAGTTGAAATTTATAGACAAAGCAATAGAGAAAGGAGATATAGGCAGTATGGAACGATTCTATTTGCTTAATTTGGGTGGTTGTTATAGACTAAGGGAGAAAATTATGGACTAACTGAAGGGTCCCGCGTGAGTTGCCGTTAGTTAGTCTATTGCCTACCTCCTTTGTCTATTGCTACCACCATATCATTTCTGTCTTCTTTGTCTATAGCTTTGTCTATCAATTTCAACAATCAGCCCGTAGGTGGCTGTAAGTGTCTGAGAGCTTGTCATTGAAGGATCCAGCAAATTGGAAACATTGTCTTTCCTCCATTTAAACCTATGGAAATGTATCGATTCTTGGAGGGGCCAGGTGCTCCGACAAGAATCGATTATTTAGCATAGGTTAAAATGGAGAAAATCTGGTGTCGCCAAATTGCTGAGAGGAAAGCTCTGAAGCTTGTTCGGCACCCCTGTCAGTAGTTCTGAACGTCTCCGGTTTTATTGAAAAACAATTTATGATATCTGGTGTTATCTTCAGCTCCTATGAATTTTTTCTCCTTTATGAAAAAGTATATCAAATAGGTCAACAGCGCTGTGGTCAAAATTCACTTATATCGTCGTCTCCGAACGAAGGAACGTAGCTCTACTCCAAGGTTGCAAAATTGACTCAAGCAATTCTATATTTTACAAAAATTTACCTGTGCAATTTTTGTCCAGAATTTCACAAGACAAGAGAAATAATCAGGGAAGTTTTTAGTCATAGGAATGCCCAAGTTTCTCCTTGTAAAAATACAATTAACGGAAGGAAATTTGGCAGCATTGGAATGTAGTACGTTCTTTCGTTAGGAAAACGATAACAACTTGTGTATTTCATCAAGTAAAGCTCTTTTCGTCCGAGTAAATGTAGGATAAATGTAGGCAAAAAAATATGTGATTTGAAATTCCCCTTTACCTTTAGCTGTTACTATGCTTCCTTTCTTCATTGATTTTGTGAAGAAATTAACCCGGTGCCTTAGACAAATTTGATGACATGATATTCGGGCTATAGTTGAAGCATGTAATAAATTCGGAAAAATTATGAATCATAGGTTCAGAAAATCGAATATTATTGGAGATACGGGTCTTAAAGGCCAAATTGTTTTCGTCCCCCTATTACCAAAGATGAATCAAATGTTTGAGTAAAATCATCTCAGGGTTTGTTATTGCCAGTGGCGTGTCGTGGTTTGCGATTAAACTGCCATTGATCTGCCATTTGAACCTATGGAAAAGAATCGATTACCAGGGCGTACCCTAATAATCAATTCTTTACCATAGCTTTAAATGGGAAAATGTCCATAGTCGATGATTAACGCCTCGCAACTGGTTTTACCTTCTGTTTTTCTTGTTAACTTTTGTTCAGCACAATGGTTTGCTGACAACACAAATATGAAATTTGATTAATTTGTGGCTCACTGTTTCACAACCAAACAATTGTATCAACAAATCAAGCCCCGGTGCAAAATTTTTCAGCTCAATATCAAGCACATTAAACGTTGGTGATATATTAAATCACCCCATCAATGGTATTGAGAAAGTTTCACATTTTAGGACCAGACCGATGATAATGCTCATTCTCCTTTTATTTTTATAGTGTTGTTATTTTGCATGTTCCTCGACTTATTGCATTTAATTTAAGTTTAAACTACGCGACAGCAAAAAGCATTAAATGTGATGTTTTGTATCTTCAAAGATACAAGTGTAAATCAGCTAGCGATATTGTTCTCGTTTTAGCTTAAAGAAAATTGCAAATGTGCGTCTGTGTAAATAGATTGTACTTTAATTATAGTTTGTACGTGATCGGATTATTTGTATAAAACTGTATGAGTGAAAACTCAAAACATAAAATATAAAAATTAAAAAAAATGACAATTTTTTTCTTTAATTTTTTAAATCTATAAAATTAAATCTTGAAAGAAAGATCGAATGAAAAGGAGAAACTTTTGTCTATTTCAAAAGGATCAATGGATGTTATGATGCATTAACAATTCTAGAGAGACAACATGCAAAACGCAAATACTCACTAATTCTGGCAAGAAATTGTTTTTTGAGGACAGGCGCGATCTTCTTTAAATTGGTTTCCCTTGCTAAAAATTGGATGTTTATGATACAAAACTGACGTGAATCTAAACAAGACACTTTTCTTCTGAATGAAATTATATCAGTTTTTATATGAGGACCTACTGCACCTGGCTGCTATAAAACCTTTATTCCTCACATGAAAGCTAAACATACTTTTTCATTGCATTGAGCTGTTTTTAAAATACGACTTTTTAAAAAGAAGAGGTGGCAAAAATAAACATTTTCAATGCAGCTGAACCTCTATCCGGCACGCAACATATGTCATATAGAACGATATCCAACGATTCTTTGAATTTTTACCTATTACTGCATAAGAGATTTTTTGTAATATGTTTCGCAAAATGAATTTATCGACAGCTAGATCATTTTTCTCGTTTTTACTTTGCCAGGGAAGAAAGTTGGTTATTGTGGGGGTCACAAGTCAGGTGATTGTTTAATCGATTCTCAGGAAACCGCTGATATCCGTTTTTTATTTTGAAATTTCGAGTAGACAGTCGATTTCCTTGTAAGCCATATTTAAACACGGGATGAAATAAAATTCAGAAGCTCACCTCTAAACCCAATCTCCAGACCTCCAGGAGTCTTTAAAACTCAATATTTCACACGATGAAAAAATGGGCATGTGCGGTTTTGGCACAAGGGATTCAATTATGTGCACATTTAAATGGACCTCCTTACACAAAAAGGAACCAAGCCACATTAGATAATGTCAAATTTTATTCGGGCACTTTAATTTTTTACATGAAAGCGGCTATGCGGATTTTTGTGAAAATTTCAGTGAATTTTTTGCCTAGTGAGAATCAAATTCCTTAAAAGTTTAAAAAAAATTCGCACAGACATTCTCCTTTAAAAAATTAAATTTCTCAGTTAAATAATTATTAATAGCTGATGTGGCTTCGTTCCTCTCTGCTTACGAATAATGAGCCGTGTGCAAATGAATTGAATACGCGCAAAATAAATTAATTTAAAAGGTACATTGTATAGCGCGTAAATCCGAAATACATAGTCATTTTAGCTTAAAATCACTTGCACATAGTTCTTTTCAGCATATATACGTCCAACTGATTAGCCAGCTGCTAACGATGCGAAGTAACCAACATGCCCTATGGACGGAGCTATGCCTGGAACGTAATGTGGAGTATGCGGTGAGTACATAAGATATGTATATTAATTGAACGGTACCAGTTCGTCGCCTACCTGACACAAGGGCGTAACTACATCCTGTGATGAGCCCTGTTCTAAATACAATTCAATGATTTTCCGGGCTCATCTTAATGTGTAGTTACGCCCTTACGTCAGGCAAGCGACGAGTTGTGCGGATTCCGCGCGGCCCGGCCGTTGTGATGTTGTGAAGACGCGCCGGCCGCTACTCCCGCGCCGAGGAGAAACGACGTATCTACATCGGCTTTCAATGTTAACTTACGCGGTTCTTTCTCGGGGAGGTCGAGTATATCAATGACCTGGATCAGCAGCGCGTTACGTCACGCGCAGAGTCCTGCGTCCTGCCTAAACTTCTTTGTTCATCAAAGCTCTGTTCACGAGTTCTGGAGTTCTGGACCCCCTTCCCCTCCCGCCCCCCACCCACGACCCTCCCGAGGTCCCAGACACCCATTTGCCGACTGTTCTTGCTCTGCTCTTGACTCCTTTGCCCCCTGCGGCTCAGTGGGGTCAACATGTACCGCGTGCGCGACCGTTCGCGGAAAGACGAACCCTGCGCGGGTTGATTATTGAAATCGATAGACGAAGCTATAGACAAGAAGACCAAGGGAAAACATAGCGATCCTTTTGATTGGTTTATCCCCAGCGGGCTGATTGTTGAAATTGATAGACAAAGCTATAGACAAAGAAGACGAGAGGAGTAAGGAGGGATCCTAGTAGTGGAAGAGAGTGGTTCCAATGGATAAAGGAGGTAGGTATAGACTACCTAACGGCAACCAACGAGTTACTACAGTTCGTCCATCATGTTGCCCCTTAGTCTACAGGAGCCACCCATTCCAAGCAATAGGATCGCTCCATACTCCCTTTGTCTTATTTTTCTTTAGCTTTGTCTACCCATTTCAATAATCAGCCCTTTGCGCAGGTTAATTATTGAAATTGATAGACAAAGCAATATAGGCAAAGAAGGCAAATGGAAAATGACGTGATCCTGTAGGCTGGTTTCCACCCTTGCTCAGCCGTTTGGGCGGTTGTTATATAGTAAGGGGGAGAATGATGCACTAACCATATAGAGTCATTAGGGTCGTTGCTAGTTAGTCTATCTATTAATTACCTCCTTCTCCATCGTAATCATCCGCTTCCACGTATGGAATCGTTCTAATTTCTCTTTGTCCACTATTTCTAAAGCGTTGGCTATATTGATTTCAATAATTATTAGTCTGCTGGAGAGCAATTGTATTGACAAGTTGGGAAGAAAATCGTAACTTGCGTTTTCAACGGAAAACGGTATTTTTTATCCCAACTAGTGAGAATCAAGAGTCTATTAATGTATACAATAAAGTAATTGAAATAATATGTAAAACACTCCTTCGGAGCAGTCAAACCTTGCATCATTTTACTCAGCTGAATCACTAAATACAAAAAGGGCACATGTCCGGAAAACCAAATTGTTCAGGAGACACAAAAAACTGTTTATTTCGTGGTAGATATTTTTTGGAAAGTCGTTATGTTTAAAAAATATCTACCACGAAATAAACAGTTTTTTGTGTCTCCTGAACGATTTTGTTTTCTGGACATGTGCCCTTCTTGTATTTAGTGATTCAGCTAAGAAAACGCTTATCATTACAGTCTCCGATTTTTCCGGATGGGCTGCTTTCCAATATTGGACGATTCCGTTAGAGACAAGGTGATTCCCTCCATGGTGGTCATGGTGATGGTGGTAGCTTTTAATTTCAGGACTTTGACATACATGCGTTGCCCTGATACTATAATTAGTTGCCTGTTGAGTGGCATGCCGAGTAATTTGTTCAGCGTACAGACCGAAATTTTCTAAACTTGTTCGGCGCACTGCGTCACCCGAGGCACATCAGTCAACTAGCGGGTAGGTCAGAAGTCAACGAAAAGGTGATGATTTTTGCCTTATATTTATCCAAGATCAGATTTTCAGTCCTTGAGAGTAAAAGTCTCTATCTGTCACCAAGGGGTTAGTGGCATTGGTCTCGAATTTTCCCTGCACTCAATTGACAGATATTTTCTCAGAGTAATTATTCTACACCGGAAGCTTCCGTTATTCCCTTCAAAGGTTACGTGTAAAGTGTTCGCAGTCCGCATGAAGTCAATATAATGTGTGCAGGATTAGCGCTCATGTTGTGAGTTTGTCTCTCTGAATCCTACTGTGCGTCGAGAAAGGGTATGGAATAATCTGCTTATTTCTGTAACGCTGGAGCACATTCGCACAGTTGCCAGTGGTTAGTTAGTTGACACATCATAATATCAACAGGACATGCTCCTATAGAGACTAGCTTCTATCGACAGTCGCAAAAATTTTGAAAAATCGGCTCGGTAGGTCTTTTGAACAAACTCTGACATAAAACGAACATTTACATTGTTTCAATGAAAAAACTTCACAAAAAACTTGCATGTTTTTAAAATCTGAACAGAGGGGGCTCAAGGGCTATATCATTTGTTGATAGCCTCCAAAAAAAATCGACCCGTATAGCAGTAGAGGAAACTGTGACAAAAAATGGTTATGTGTAGGAGACCAGAGAGCTTATAGTGACGAAGACTCCAGATATTTTCTCCAATTGAATGAATATAGGAAGTTTATAAAATATATTCCCATGGGCTTCAAAAGTCTGAGTCAATACGCTGCTTTTAAAAATGTAAGTGGTAATATAGGAGTACTAAACTAAAAATTGCACAGATTTTTTTCAATTACATTTTATCCCCCCATCTCAAAATCGCAAAAAGATGTCTCCTTCTCTCTTTCATCGGCTGTGAGCAACGATCAAATCTTCCAATACTTGCCGCTAGAATTTATTTGAAGGCAGAAAGACATCCTATTTCTCTTAAATCTTGCAACGTCGACTAGATTCTTCTCAACATGTATGCAAAGTGGAAGCCATATGTATCGACGCAGCAACACTGACGAAATGATTGACGAGAAGGCTGGGCTCCTTTTTGGGCATTTTCACATCTCAAATTAAGTTGGAATCTGCAAATTCAAAGTGACGTAATCGTGGATTCAGAGCCTTTGCTTCAAATGCAAATCATACATTTATACCGAGGTATACTGCCGTGCTAAGGGAAAACGCCGTATGAACATTCGAGAGTTGCCAAATTTCCTTCGATAAAATGTTTATTTTGGAGTAAAGATATGGATATTTTTCTTTGAAATTTTCGGGAACTTTAGGTGAAATTGGGAACAAAATTATTTGAAAAATTGGAAGGATAATATCTATAAGTTTACCAGGAAATTCGTGTTGTATCAAAGGAAATTTGGCAACGCCTGAAGGTTCATACGGCGTTCTTCCTTAGCAAGGCAGAATACTGGGTGTACTCTCAATATTAAGGGCCGATGCCAACTGTACGAAAGTAAGGACTAGAATGATAGGGCAAAATCACCGACCATCAAATGCTCTTAAGCGAAGCGTATGTGGTTCAGCATATCCTCTTTTGACTCCGCGCGAGGAATTTTTTGCAGTATTTGAAAGCAAAAATCACTCTGTAGCAGGTTTTCTCTTCTCCTTTTTCCACTGTTAACTGGACTACATTTTACAATTAGGAGCTATAAATTCTGGCCCAGTTTAAAAACAACGTATGTACCATTAGTTTTCCTATGCTCATAAGTGTTTTTCTGATGAGCCAGTAGTCTGTAGTTCCGAATTGCAAAATGCAGTCCAACTAGACTTCATTTTATAAAAGGGAACTATAATTTTTGGCTTATACCTTAAAACACTTATGTGCATGGGAAAGCCAATGGCACATGCGTTGTTTCTAGACCGAGTCACAAATAGCAGCTTCTAATCGCAAAATGTAGTCAAAATTGGACACATCCCTATTTTTTCAAACTTTCAAGTACCGAGCTTGTCATACACATACCGAGGGCTCGTTTAGTAACGACTGTAGGATAAGGTCGCCACTCAATATTTTATTTTATCAGTTTTCATTTTTTTGGCAGCTAAATATGAGCATATGACGGCTCAGATTGTCCAACCTTTTTAGTGTTTCGATATTTTAGTCTTGGTTTACCCATTTTTGTTTACTATTTTATTCTATCGTAAGTACATAAATGAATATGAAAGATGAATTAATGAATATGAATAACAAAGAAAACAGCAATTAAAAAATGTAGTTATCCTCGAGAGAAGAAAACCAGTTTTGCACCTTTCATACACATTTTCGCTAGTCCCGCTATTAGATGAACATTTAAAATTGGTAATCGCCATACATGATTCTGTGAACCTACTCTCACTCAATGTCACCCCTCTTGCCACCGAGGCAAAAATCGTCGCTGAAAAGTATTTATCAAGATAAAATGATTGAAAAATATAATCGAGCTATACAAGCCAAAAATAAATTAAACAAATGATATTTCAAACTACATAGAAATGAGAAATGCTAAAAAACTTGAAACAAAACGAAGCAAACGTTTCGATCGTCAACAACTGCGGTCTTTTTTGGTGCAACAATTAAGTGGAAGCATTTTACGAAAAAAAATTTACAAAAAATAAATAAAAAAATCTACAAAACTATTGGCAAACTAAGTAAAGCGAAAATACAAATTTATTGCAACTATATCTTGGAATAAAATCAAAATAAGGCAATATTCAAGAGTAAAGAAGGGTAAGTTCCAGTAAGTTTTTTATTATTTCTCATCTCTATAAAGTTTGAAATATTATTTGGTTAATTTTTTTGGCTTGTTGCCTAATTACTTTTTCCATAATTTTTCCATGTTCTATGAAAGCTAGCCAAATTTGGCATTAAAATGTATTTGAATCAGTGAGTTCGAAAACACACCAACTCGGGTTTTTTTCGATTTTCATTTTTCTATGGTTCAGTAACACTTATGGATAGGAGCATCTGCACGCAAAGAGAAATTTCGAAATTGCAATCGGAAGTGCTCGAGACAGCGACGGGAAAAGGGAAAAATCGATGTATTTCATCGGAAATACCAATTTTTGGCAATTTCAAGGGAAACGGGTGACCATCCGATCTTGCGGTTTTCTTTTTTCGGTTCAGTATGCCTTGTACCAACAAGTTATATAATATTCAAGCGTTATTCAGGTCGAAAAATATAAATTTTTCTGGGCAGTCTATGAAAAATCAGTATCTGAAAGTCGGTGAGAACGAAAATACACCATCTCGGAAATTTTTAAACGCTTAATTCTCTGTCATCGAACATGGTGTTTCGATTTCAACTTGGTGTTTTACAAAGTCTCTAAGTACTTGTCCTTTGACACCAAAAATGTTTTTCTTAAACTAAATTTTTCGCCCGCTGCGCAGTTTCAGGTGTTTCCTGAACAATTTTCTTTCTCTGAGTTGGTGTGTTTTCGAACTCACTGATTCATTTATCAAGTTGGCTTTCTGAGGAGTCCAATCTCCAGGCAACACTGCTGAGTAACAAGCGCTGGTATCGATGGCAGAAATTCATGAATCAGTCCCGGGAGTTGGATCCTTCGCCTAATTGACAGCTAATGCGAAATTATTCCTTTTCTTGCATTGTCGGCTCGGGACGGCGCCGCCGCGTATGTATTTTTCAAACGGCGATCATTAAGACGCCACGCAGTCGTGAAGACACTTCGTAGCGAACGACTCGACTGTCAATTTGGATCGTTACCTGTTAAATCATTTACACTTTGTAACCAGAATTCAAATTTTCAGGAGGCGATACAGAACGTGAGAACGCGCAGAGGTGCACTTGTTTAGAGCCCGGATGGACAGAATTGGGTGACATCTGCACCAACGCCTTCCAGCAGGATAACTTACATTGAG
This sequence comes from Bemisia tabaci, assembly GCF_001854935.1. Taxonomy (NCBI): domain Eukaryota; kingdom Metazoa; phylum Arthropoda; class Insecta; order Hemiptera; family Aleyrodidae; genus Bemisia; species Bemisia tabaci. Next base: position 411,952 of record NW_017547303.1, read on the forward strand.
TCTGCACTTCAGCAGTGAACATCTCGTTAGTTGTGCTCGATCAGTGGCTAGCCGTGAATGATCGATTATCGATATCGCCCCCATTTGAAACTATGGTAAAGAATCGATTATTAAGAAGTCCAGTGCGATCATCCTAATAATCGATCCTTTCCCTGAGGTTTAAATACCGAGAAGATTTCCTTGTGAATCAATAAAGAAACTAATACTTGTCTAAAGAAAAAAAGATGCTTTTATGAAAAGCTCATAAGAAAAGAAAAGTCACTTACACCAAGCAAAACCGCGCTTTCATTCAACTATTTTATTCTTGATTTAAAATAAAATCTTTATGACGGCATACTTAAGAATGTTTCTGCACAAATCGAGTCTCTTTTTTCGCTGATGAAATTCAAAAATTATTCTAAACGTTATTAAATACGGATGCTAGGACTTAGTGAGTTTTTAGCCTACCGCTCTCCTTTTGTGCCGTAGTATCTTGATTTATTTTGCGAGGAAAGCTCCGTACTCTGAGATGTCTTTCAATCTTATTCTTTTGGATCGCCCTCAATTTCGTGTGATGCTGTGCAACATCTCTGTTGCGGGATAGTTGTGGGACGCGCCGTGGAGGGCGACCAGCGCAGTACGCGCGATGGCGCCTTCAAACCTAACTGGGATACTTCACGCATTGCGGTACGCGCGATGGCGCCTTCAAACCTAACTGGGATACTTCACGCACTGCGATACGCGCGATGGCGCCTTCAAACCTAACTGGGATACTTCACGCGTTGCGCAATGCGTGAAGTATCCCTGTTAGGTTTGTAGGCGCCAAGGCGCGTGTCGCGCTGGCAGCCCGCTCCGCTTTGTGTTAAGCTCTATTAGGCTCTAATATTTGAACTCGCAGAGTCAACTATTTTCAAATCATGATTTTGAAATGTTTGCACACTCTGCATGGATTTTTCTCGTTTAAATTGGTGAAAAAAAATAGGTATTAAAGGAAAATATAATGTGTGTTTCGTGGATATTAAGGTACTCGTAGTAGATCAATCGATATGTTGCAAAACACGATTGAGCGTTTTTGCAGGCAAAGACCCCCTACGAATGAGCAGACGATCACAGAGCGGGAGTAGCTGGTGGAGCGTGCATGAAGCTCGCTCGGACTCCATGATTATACTCTGTTGCTCTCTCCTCTCCTCTACTCTTTGCACATCACATAATGGCGCCAAGCACAAATTTCACTCTCGGAGAAAAATTAAACTGCTCAGCTCAGGGAATTGACCTTTTTGATCGGGATTAAATTTCTAAAAGAGTTCAAACCAAGTACTAACCAGGGCAATTCTCAAAATTCTTTGGCAAGACATTTTTCTGATATAATTTAAGGATTACCTAAGGAGGGAAAATCTTTAGCATATCTGAAGAAATCACAAGCTTGTGTGGGGGCCCCGCAGCGTTCTGAGGCATTGAACTCAAATTCTAAACGTACCTACTTACATTTTGAATTTTGATGGAAAATAAGGGGGGAGGGGCTTCATTTATATCTGAGCCATGGGGATGCCAGATGATGAGGGATGAGTTTGAGGATTTTTGCGCTCAGCAGAGATGTTTTCAGTAGCATTGGGGGAACTAGTTAGGAGGAGGGGGGAGAAATATTACCCTCTCCTGACTTCAAGAAATATGAGGGCTTTTGCTAAGTTAGCTGTGTTGCTAGACTTTCATTGTGGAATTTGTAATTCTACCAAAAATATTTCCATGTGAAGATGAACCATCAAGCTAAAAATTTAACTCAGCATTCGCACAAATTTATAAATTTTTTTTGTGGCACAATGGTACAACTTCTGGGAAACATCCTGTTAAAGGTAACGAGGCACTTAGCATATTTCTTGAAAAATTTGCTAAACAAATATTTTTGCACATTTCTGCTTTTGATAACTTATACCTACAAAAGTACATAACGATCCAAAAAGTGGTGAATTTTACCTGTCAGGCATCAAGGGGTGAAATATGGGAGCATAAATATAGCATTAGGTACCTAAGATGACATTTGAATCAGTGAGTTCGAAAATACACCAACTCGGAAAAAAAATTTTCAGGAAACACCTAAAACTTCGCAGCGGGCGAAGAAGTTAGTTTAAGAAAAACTTTTTTGGTGCCAAAGGACGCAAGAAGTACTCTAGAGACTTTAACGCACCAAGTTTTAGATACTGATTTTTCATAGTCTGCCCTGAAAAATTTATATTTTTTGGCCTGAATAACGCTTGAATATTTATATAACTTGTTAGCACAAGGTATACTGAACCGAAAAAAGAAAACCGCATCGGATAGTCGCCCGTTTCCCTTGATCGGCCAAAAATTGGTATTTCCAATGAAATTCTTCGATTCTTCCCTTTTCCCGTCGCCGTTTCGAGCACTTCCGATTGCAATTTCGAAATATCCTTTTGCGTGCAGATGCTTCTACTTATCCATAAGTGTTACTAAACCGTAAAAAAGTGAAAATCGAAAAAAACCCGTGTTGGAGTGTTTCTGAACTCACTGATTCATTTTACATTATTGGAAACATGATTATGTGGATGGATAAGGTGGGGAGACGGCAGACGATAGGATGGGTTAGAGTAGGTATTGGTTAGAGAGTGCTCGAACTGCTCTGAGTTCCCGTCGCGCCACGCAGCCATCTTGCCTGCTCATTCCGAGGGGGTCTTTGCCTGCAAAAAGTAAACATCGCAAAACACGCCATGCCACTGCGTTAAATAATAGTTTAAAGAACCTGTCAGCGGTGTGATTATATGAAGTTAAAATTATCTGTGAGCATCAAAAGTGAATTTTAGTGTCAATTCGGTTGATTCATCTTGGATCCGATGATTTTTTCCTTTTTTTCTATTGTTTCATAAGAAATAAATAAAGGTGTATAAATTATACATTTATATGAACATAGATTCAGACATACAAAGGTCTATAGGACATACAATTAGCGTATTCTTATATATGGTATACAATACTTGAATAATTAAATGTATGCATGTCTGTTTATACATCTTATATCTCACCCTAGACCCTTAAAGGTCAAGCTAAGCCTATTCGTGTTTGTAAAAATACTCAATTAACTCATCAATTGGATCCGTTGATTACGATGAAATTTTGGCGGAGGCTAGAGAAAAAACAACTTCTTACTCCTCAAGAATATTGTTTTACAAGTCAAACTTTAAGAAATACGAGAGGTCCTTTACGATAATTTTAGCTCTGTAATTTGAAACACTCGCGACCCCTCGCAATTCATTTGCAATATTTATAAGTGAAGTTACATTTAGTTAGAGGCATCGAGGGTACATACATATACAAAAACAAAAAGTTTCAATTCCTCATCACTCAAAAATAATGTTTGCAAGGTCATATATACCGACTGAGTGTGAGATTTCAATTTAAGCGGACATTTGTTGAAAACTGAGTAGCTTTAGATAATTAAATTTAATTTGAGTGTGCTCTCTCTAGCCTTGTTACCCGCAATTGTATTTTTAAAAAAAAAAATTACACAGATTTCGGTTCTTTTGAGTTTGAATGTTCCCTATTGCTCACCTATATTTTTGTAAGGTATGACGCGAGAAATTATTATAGTTTTAAAAATTATAATCGTTACGGAAAACGTTTTAGAATAATTCGTTTTAGGATGACGCTTTAATTGCTGCCAGAAGTTTTGATCGTAACGTGGAAGTAAGTCCAGTATAGTTTCGCATCATTGAAATTATACGTCGTAGGTTGCCATAAATGTGTCTCGTAATTCGATATTTCTGCAGATATTGATCTTGTTCGCAGAGCAAGACGTGTCCGCATTGTTGTCACAATTTTTTCGCGATTCGATCGATTAAAATACCCGCTAACAAACGAATCATCCGTGTTTAAACTATCATCAGGTATTAGTCATGGGTTGATGACGACATAATTATAGTATGCCGTGGAACTGTCAAAACAGTAATTAAAAAGAGGTAAAATATGTCCGTTCAGTTCCCGTCGCACAAAACAGGATGTTGCTCCCATTCTCGCCAGTTCGCCTTCAATAATTTGGCAGGCAATGTGAGCTACTTAGGAACAGTAATAGTTGCTTGCAGCAGTTTGAAAGTTAGTTCCAGTTCCAGCCTAATGGCGACTTACTTATGCACTCACAATGCCTCGCGCTCATTCTAACCAGTTCGCCTGCAAGGAGCTAGTAAGCAATGTGAGCTGCTCAGGAGTAGTAATAGTTGCTTTCAGTAGTTCGAGTATTTCATCGGCTCCTGTTGCATGGACAATTTGAAGAGGGGTGGTGGAGGACCACAGCGCATCCAAGAGGAATTCAGTGTGAAAATTCTAATCGTTCAGCGCAACAAATGTTGGATCAAAAATATCGATTTCAATTTGTTATGCTCCGCACTTTTTAATACTTCCAAGAACGCATTAGGCCAACATTTTGAGCCAAGATTTAAAATACATTTATAAACATTTATAATGTATCATCTATTGTCGCCAAAGATGCCAAAAGTTTGAAATCATTTTCTCAAATTGTTGAGTTATCACTCTTTAAGAATGAAATATTCACGCAGGAGTAATTTTCGGGAAATTTTTGCAACGAATTTTGCAGATTTATCCAGGCTATGCTGTCGTCTTTTGTGGTTCATCTTTTTTACGGTAGCATTTGCGTGACTTCATCGCATTCAAAAGCCAGATAAATTTGAAAGGAGTTCAGTATCAGTACCAACTGAACGGACACAATTTCTTTTTCTCATCTATTTTCGAAAAGTAAGGTACTACAAAAAGTACTGCTTTTCAAAAAAAGTAGCCTCGTTTCTTGGATGTAGCTCCAGATATCTTTATTAGAACTAATTTTGTAAACGTATGACACATTTTATACGTCGTGAAGCTTGTCCGATTTGTCAACAAGCCAGCACCGTTTCCGACGAAAGCTCATTCTAATCGGCGCGGGTCCGGCACTCCGCCGCGGCCGGCGTGGCGCCTGCCACTTGAATCGGTGTCTGTCAGACGGGAGTAAGTTAAAAAGCTCATGAGCCCCATCTTTCGTTTATTTCGCAGGACGCTAGGGCTCATACATTTTTGGACTAGCTCCTTTCTTACGAGCACCGACTCACTCGCGCTCCAGCTAGTTCCTGAAGCGACTTACGGGGATCCAGTGCGTAGCGACAGCAGATTATTATGATTGAGTAATCATTTTAAATACGCACTCCGATATTATTCAACCACCGCGCGGCGACCTATTATGGGGTGCCAACATAACGCTCACATCTACAGCCTGGATGTTTTAGAAATAACGGTTTTAAGACTTCAACTGTGTTTTTTGAGAATGAAGGTGTTATGATGAAACAAGGAAACCAAGTGTATTGGTTTGTAACATCGCATCCTTTTCTATCAAATATAACAGAGATCCATACGAAGAGTAAATAATTTTTCAAAAAATTAATCCAAAAAAAAGAGAGACAGTCAAGGTTAAACCGTTGTAAACAGAAAAATTTGAACCGACAAGCTTGGATATCGCCATCTTTCATCTAGTTGAGACTTTTCTGTTCTTTACTATACCAGAGGGTGCTCGAATTTTAAAGCACCGCAACATATAACCTCTCATCAAAATCTCAAAAAGATCACGTTGATTGCCTACTTCAAGAATTTCAAAATCAAACCCAAATTAGCCTCCACGCGCCTTCCAATTTCTTCTGCAAAAAAGATTATTTTTAGGAGGGCGCTTTGAAAACGGGGCCGGTTTTATTTCCGCTATCCAATTGAAAAGCAAATAAAACTCTAATTTTTTACTCATCGATTTGTCCACTGACAATTCCGGAATTTCAATTTAGAAAGTTTTTCTTGGTGCTCGAATTCTTACCCTGTCAGAGGGTCAATTCGAGGATATGATCGTATTTTTTTTTTTTTTTTTTTTTTTTTTTTTTTTTTTTTTTTTGAGACCAAAAAGTTTATTATTTGAATTACAAGTTATACAAAAAAGACGAGCTATGTGCCCCTCTGTGTTGATATACCTTAAAACTAGTATAAGATTTATTTTAATAGGTAAGAAATTAAGCTGTTTGGAGACATAAAGAAAATCAGGTAGTCTGTTGTGAAGTGGTCTCGCCGGAATTACCAATAGGTATACCATCGGCGTGGGGGGGTGGGGGTGGGGGTGGTTGGTCTGGGTGGAGGGACGGCTGCTGGTTTGATTTCAATCTTAGGACTTTCTCGATATAAGAAGAGATGTGATTCCAGTTGTCTTGCGATGAAAGAAGAAGATCTTGAGTTGAGGCGAGAGTAAAAACAGCCCCTAGAGAAGCGTTCAGCAAACTGCGTTCCGAGAGGAAGAAAGAGCAGTGGTAGAAGGTGTGCTCGGGAGAATCTCTACTATTACAATTAGGCATAGGGCATAGGTCATCAGGGGTCAATTTAAACCTGTGAAGATAGTCCCGGAAATTCCCGTGACCACTAAAGAATTGAGTTAGGAAGAAGTTTGTGTCACCAAAGGGTCGATGGATAAAACTGCGGAGGTCAGGTATGACTGATTTGAACCAGACATCAGAATCCGTCTGGCCTTCCAGTCTTGTGACCCATTTCTCAACAATGTCAGATTTAATGAGAGATTTTGGCTCACCATCATACTGCCTACATCTAGACTCGATATAGAGATCGGACGGGGGAATGCCGGAAAGAACATCTAATATGTTGTTGGAAACAGTGCGATAAGCTGCACAGATACATCTCTTAAAAGGTCTACAAGTTTTAGTAATTATGTTACGATACTTAGCGATCTTAGTGACCTCAGCCCAAACGGGCAGGCCATAGAAAAGGGAGGAAAAGACAGCGTTTAAAATGTTATGGGTCTGGCAACGCTGTTCGTACTGCTAAGTCGCGTTTTGCTCAGCTCCCGATTTTTCGTTTGTTTTGACGGTCTGTAAGGACTCTTTTTGGTTATGTTTTCGCTAACAGCTCACCTACAACTATCTTCTAGCCGGTTTTATACGCCTGTGCCCTCCTCGTCGCCGTTTTAGTGTCGTTTTTGAACTTTTTCTGCTATGACAGTGGCCTAAAACTCTGAACTTTCTGTGCAGTGCAGTGTAGTGTTGCATAATCCTTTTGCCAACTCTACACCGCTCCACATCAATTTTTCGCCGTACGCGCATGCGCACTTTTACGTAAATACGGCAACAATGTTCTAGCGGTGCTTATCAACAAATCGGCTTTACCGATCATTCTGATCCGTTGATTGATAAGCGGCACGGCGGCGCGGCGCGCCTGCTCCCACTCAAGGCTATCTTTTTTCACCTAGTTATGAGAATGTCAACAAACTCGACCTCCACACCAGAGCAGCGTAAGAATGCAGCTGCTTCTCTCAATGCTGAAATCACCTGCACCGAGGTGGCTCTTGAATCGCTTAGTGCACTCAATTTCCTTGCACAGCACATTCCTAGTCTTGCGGAATGTTATAGAGAGGGCCTTGCGTCTTTCTGCAGACATATGGAGCCCTTTATTAAAAGTCTATCATCCACCTCGTCATCATCATCATGTTGCAGCTCACAGGAGAGCTTTCTCTCAAAAAGGCTCGATGAAATAATTTCGAATAAGCTGGACTCTCTAAACTCTGCGCTGAGGTTGGAACTTGCTAATTTCACCACGAGCGTCCAAAGTTCAATTACGGAAAGAAAGGCGTCTGCTATTTCAATGGAGAAAACAGTTAAAAAACTTGATTTAGAATCAATTCCATCTCTTGATAAGTCGGTATGCAAAATTAAGCACCTAATTGAATCCGAAGTGCACCAGCAGTCCCGCACGCTTGATGAATTTAGAATCGACGTTTCAAATCGATTTGCTCTACTCGGTCAGAATAAAGTTATTATCTCTCATACAGATGACAGCGTCACCGTGGGAAAAAATGAGGCTCCCTCCTCCTTCAGCAATGCTCTTAAACGAAAAAAAGGACGACTGCATAATAGAAATCTATCTGCTCCTAGGCCCCCTCCTCCGCCTAAACTTGTCGCCCGGCCTTCCTTCAAAGATATCACGGAGGGAAATTTCTCCCCCCCTCCGATTCAACTGGGGGATAGTATCCTCCATCCGGAAAAAGTCTGCCCTACAGTCCTCCTTTTCCCTAAAAATGGCTCGAACCTTGAAGAGGTTTGGTCGCAGGCCCTTAAATCATCAAAAGGAGCAGGTATACAGATAATCGACAGAGAAATGCTCAAATCCTCCATCAAGATATCGGTTGTTAAACCTCAGCAAGCAACTTCTCTAGTTTCACTGCTAAAAAATCATGCTGGGGTTTCATGCAGGGAAGTCAAACTCCGTCGGCCAGAAATTAGCATTCTCTCAGTCAGCAATGATGTACTCGATGAAGATATCCCAGATGAAGTTTTTGCGCAAAACGACTTCATCTCCAGGTCCTCGCGTTGGAACCAGACGACTTTTCGACAACAATTCGAAGTTGTTAAGGCATATCAGTCTAATAGAGACATAAAAAACAACAATAAGACGATTATTGTCCGCTGTTCACCGGCAGTGCGAAACTCTATAATGTTTCACGGCTCTGTCTTCATTGGCTCCCTTGCGTGTCGCTGCGTGGACAAACTTGACCCTCTGAGATGTTTTCGCTGTAATAGGTATGGACACGGCTCTAGATTTTGTGATAACGATCCCTTGTGCCCCTCTTGCTTGGGTTCTCACTCGCCGTCCAAAGACTCTGCATGCCCTCGCCTGTCATCAGAGAACTCCATCCCTAAATGTGCTGCCTGCTTCGCCAAAGAGAGGGGTGATTACATTGGTCACTCGCTTACTTCCTCCAGCTGCGTCTCTAAACTTCGTGCTATGGAACATCTGGTCAGGTCCACAGACTACGGCTGGTTTGACTCTCCTCCTATGTCCAGTGACAATCCACCTCTGGATCCACCTCCTAGTCGGCCGTTTCAGTCACCTACCCCTGCAGCTGCCCAGGAAGCCCCTCAGACGTCTCCAGTGATACAGACATTAAACTCAAACTCCCTTAAGGAATCTGAAACTTTGTCAGCCAATAAGGCTTTTTGATCGCAAGTGTAAACCCCCAAAAAAATCCCCGAACTTTTGTAACCCCTTAGCACCTCATAATGCTGGCTATTTCATCCCCGCGTCATCTTCTCCCCTTCCACAAAGCTCTAATTTTAAAATTATCCTTTCTAATTGTAAAAAGCACTCCCTGGCAAATGAGGCTATCCTCCTTAGAGCCTCACAGTCTCGTTCTGGTATTATTGCCCTCACTGAGCCAAATGTATCTCAGGCATTGAATCAGGGCTTCTTTCTTGATCTTTCCTCTAGAGTGGCGGTTAAAACCACAAGTCAACTTTCAGGTCCATCCTCTGAATGGGCCAGCGAGGAGGGCTTTGTTCATTTTAGATGGAACGATACTATCTTTTATGTCTGTTACATCCCACCTCACTCTCCCACCTTCAATTTAGAGGAATTTAAAAATTACCTTTTAAGACTTGAACTTTCTATTACTCATCAGTCCTTTCCGATTGTTATTATGGGTGATCTAAATAGCAGATCCACCACTTGGGGTGATAAGCTTTCTGATACCCGTGGTGATATTTTACTTGAATGGTTCACGGCAAATTCCCTGACCACCCTCAATAATTCTGTTTCCTTCACTCCCACTTTCAGAAATCATAGTGGCGAATCTGCGGTGGATGTAGTTGCCGTTTCATCCCCTTCACTCCCTCTTTTTTCTCAATTGACGGTTCTTGATAATTTTGAGAATTATAGTGACCATCATGCTGTCGAGTTTAGGATGTGCAAGAGTTTTCCCCCTCCAATTATTCCCCCTGTCTCCACTGGATGGTGGATCCCAAAAATAGCCAGTCCCTCTTTCACAACCCTGGTGGCACGAACCCTTACTCTCATACTGGCAGCTACTTCATTCCTTACTGCCCAAAGTTGCCAGGCGGCTCTGACGTATTCTCTCAATAATTCTTACGCGATTAAGGATCCCTCTCTAGAAAAAAGGAAATCCTCATACTGGTGGACCCCAGAGATTGATCAGGCATACCTTGATTTCACTAACTCGCGGAAATTGCTAAACGATGCCATCTTTAAATCTAAGAATTCACATTGGGATAATTTGATTGCAGATCTGGAGTTCGATTGTTGGGGCAGGGCCTACAAAGTTATGAGAAACAAATTCAAATCTCCCAAAACTCACGATAACGAGTCACTTTCTGAACTTGAACTTAGGAGGGTTGTCTCTGAGCTCTTCCCTATTCACCCCATCATCTCATGGCAAATGTCTGTAATTGAGGAAGAAATTGTACCCCTTTCTAACGACGAGGTCAGACGGGCATGCTCGCGCCTCAGACCAAAAAAAGCCCCGGGTCCTGATAGGATTCCCCCCGAAATTATTAGATCTTTTGTTCTCTCAAATATTGTCCCTTGTACGGATATGTTTAATAATTATTTGTTAACTGGTCATTTCCCCATCGAATGGAAGGAGGCCATCCTCTTTCTACTCCCTAAATCAAAAAAGGCTGGAATTAAGAAATACAGGCCTATATGTCTTTTAAATGGCCTGGGAAAAGTTTTTGAACACATTATTCTCTTTAGATTGACCTCCCTTTCGGACCCTCTCTCTGAGAGGCAATTCGGCTTTAGACATGGCCGCTCCACCTTGGATGTCATCAATAAACTCCGGGACATTTACGCAGGAAAGCATGACGTCAAGGGGAAGAAGGCCCCATCGTATGATCGTATTCGTATGATCTTCTATAGCGATGCAAACAGATTCGCCTTCATTTCGAAGTATAGGCAAATTTGGGCAATTCTACTTCGTAATAGTGGCATCCAAGTTCCATTCTATTCAGCCCAGTAAGTGACGACTAGCCCCTTCCGGAACTTTATCCTCGGCACCTCCAGACTCACCTCGAGATCGGATACAAGCGGGTGGAAAGTCCATGTAACCTGCTCCGTGAGGGCGATTTTCGAGTCTGTATGGTTTTCCATTACAATGCAAACGAATGGAGATGTTGCGTGTGTGAGGAATTTGTTATTTGACTGTTGATTCTTAAGTAAAAGTTTGCGAGAAACACGATGGTCCCACTGGTTTTCTCTGAAATCAACTCCCACGCTCAAAAAAAGCTCTCAAGTGGAGGCCAAAATGGAGGGGATATCCCACGCTATCCTGAGAGTCCACCTCTACATCAGGACAAACTCTCCATGCAAAGATAGGGAGTAAATACATTAGCAGGGTTGCCGTGTCTTCAGTTGTGGAGTCCCCAAATAAAGTGGCAGCCTTGTCAATGTATTTGCTCCCTATCTTTGCATGGAGAGTTTGTCTTGATGTAGAGGTGGACTCTCAGGATAGCTTGGGATATCCTCTCCATTTTGACCTCAACTTGAGAGCTTTTTTTGAGCTTGGGAGTTGATTTCAGAGAAAACCAGTGGCACCATCGTGTTTCTCGCGAACTTTTACAAAAAAATCAACAGTCAAATCGCAAATTCCTCACACATGCAACATCTCCATTCCCTACAATTTATAGTATAGGCAAAATCAGGCACTTCCCCGAGGGAACCGTATCATCCAGCCCAGTAGCAGTTCCAATCATTCAGCCCGGTATGTAAGGGCGAGCCCCTTCCGGAACTTCATCCTCGGTACTCGCGACTGGATCCGGATCCGGCGGGTCCAATCGGAGCGGAGCGTCTATGCAAAGTACTCTCTGTGCGCGCGCTGAGTTCATTGATTATCATCTGTGGAAGAAGCGCGGCAGAGGAGACCGGTTTACCTTGAGTACATTCATCTAGTCGTCGGCTCTAACTGTTTCTCGTGATTGAACCCACACTGGGGCAGACGACAAGAAGAATGACCCACAGATGTGGGGGAACGCCAGGGAGAGGGGGCCATGAAGGGAACCGACGCGACGCGACTGTGTCTCCATATTTCATTCACTTCTCTCGCCGCTCCAGCGCTGCCAGCATGCCCCGCGCTCATGATCTCCGAGCATCGAGCTTGTGCATCGAAAGTGCAAATGCAAGGTAAGTGAAATGATCCTATGAATGGGATGGGAGTAAGGAAGAACGCCGTATGAGCCATCAGACGTTCCCAAAATTCCTTCGATATATACCGAATTCGTAGGGAAAATTGTGAATATTTTTTTCCAAAATTTTCAGACAATTTCGTGCGCAATTTGATCTAATATATCTTAAAATTTCAAAGACAAATGTGCACAAATGTCGTCAAAAATACGTGTTTTATCCAGGGAAATTTCGCAACTCTCGAATATTCATACGGCGTTCTTCCTTAGCACGGCAGAATACAACAAAATGTGCAAAAAAAAAGGTTTTAAATTTTTCATGATATACGAGAAAATCGTATGAGTATCGTGTGGCTTATTCTCATCGGCAAATCGAAACTGAGGAGGTAGATGCAACACTTTCGGGGTTTTAATGATTTGCGCTAGGTTATTGAAACCCTTTCATGCTAAAGGAAATAAATTGGACACAGTCACGCTCTGCGGAACTATGAACTATGAACTATGAATACATTGAACTATTTAGCTTTTAGCTCAATTTGTACATCATTCACTATGTCTTCAATAGCTTAGCCAGCAAAAGTTGGCATTGAAACGTATGTGCATAGTTTTGTGTGCTTCGTAGTTTCATCAATTTCATTCATTTTTCTACACGGAGAAAAAAACCTCGTGCGTGGGACCCGAAGTTTAGGTCATATGGATCTCTGAAGTTTTCGGATTGAGCATCTGAACTCTGAACACTTTAGGATCTATAGCTGTCGAGGTTCGGATCACACATCTGAAACTTCAGTTCAGTATACTTCAGATGCGAGAACCGAAGTTTTTCGGATGTGAGAACCAACATTTTTCGGATGTGAAAACACAAGTACTTCAGATGTAAGAACTAAAGTTTCAGGTTTGTGATCAAAACCTCAGCAGCTGGACCTAAAGTGTTCAGATGCTCAATCCGAAAAATTTAGAGATCCATATGACCTAAACCTCGGGTCCCACGCGCATGAAGTTTGTTTTCTCCGTGTACAATCCCATTTAGCACGAATAAGTCAAACTGGTCAACATGCCACTCATTAATGTCGAATTGGCAAAAAATGGTGTTGATTCCCACACTCAACGTTTGTCTCACCCGATTGCGGGGCTTGCATCAAGAGCACGAGGTCTCTTAAATATATTGTCGCCGAGACCGCCCAACTTCTTCGTGGATTTAGATTTCATATTCTCGTGGTGGAGAACCGCTCGGCGATCTATTCCTCCCTCGCCCTCTTCCTCTTTTCGAATTTCAGATTGCATTATTTTGAGTTCATGAAATCAGCACTGCTGCGGCGTCCAAGTCAGCGAGCAAGTCATCACGAATACACGACCCTGCATCACGCCGCCAAGTCCGGCAAGTTTAGACCAACCCACCGCCCAATCTTCAAAATCCTTCGAGCATAGGTGCTAAGCTTCCAAAGAAACATCAAATGGCACGATGCATTAAGCCACGAAAAACCGTTTTTCTTGCCGAATTTGCAGTAAAAATAGGTATAGAATTAAAAAATGACACGGATATAGGAGTTGAATTATTATTTTTTTTTTTGGAAGAGTTGGCATACCAGTTTTTTGGGTTTTTTTTTAAAGAAAATTAAATTCATTTTTTTTTTCAATTAAATTAAATTTTTTTTAAGCATTTGGACGTGTGTCTATGTATCAAAATTTTCCACCACTGATGTTTGATATTACTCCAAAAGACATCGTTTGCCACTCATTGTAAGCTGTGTGCGCTTCTCTTTTTTTGTACCCGCGCATTTAAGTCTCTCAGGCTTTTTGACAACATTTTTTAACACTGAGGCCACCAGAGTTTCCAAACCTTTCGGCTTCTATGGATGGAAAATAATGGGTTCCTAGAGTTAAGGCAGACAATTTTTGTGTGTTCACAAGTGTAATTTTATTTTGTAATTTGTGATACTCTTCAAAAGTGTGGATCATGGTTGAATTTTACAGATTGACATACAGTAAAAGGATTCGTCAGTAATCCTCAATTTTGCCTTCGAATGTATATTCCTATCGAAATTCTGCTCGTGACTATCTGGCAAATTTGACTAATTTCTTACTTCATGAATTTATAGGCCTTAAATGGGTTATTATTAATAGTTTACTTCTCAGTGAAACTTTGTCTGTAATGAGAAAAATGTTCATTTCAATGAATTGAGCGACATAAATACACGCCAAGCATGGCAAAAAATGAGTCAGAATTGTACCGAGCTCTACCATTTGAACATTTTCTCTCTCCAAAAATTCAGAATTGAGGAAATATACTTAAATGTGAGGATAGAGGTTGAGCGATTAATAATACGTCAATTACGATTGGTACCATTTTTAACATTAAATATAATGGAGTTATAGGTCTTGAAACATATTTTTTTGCCCTAAATTGGCGGGGCTTGGTTCTGTTAAAGAAAATCCGATCAAATTTTCACAAAAACATGGCAAATTTGCACTTCTTGAAGCGTTTCCTGGTTGCCGGGGACAGTCCAAGAGTAACCTTTAGAGGTGCGGTAGAGAGATATGGCCCTTTTAATTGGTTCGAGTCATGCCCTAGTTTTATGGACCTTAGTGAAGAAGTGGCTGTGATAATAGTTTCAACCTTCAAGGATGTGACCATTTGTGGTGTTAAAAACCAGGATACGAGGATACGACTCGAGCAGATGCGATGACGCTATCACTTCGCTAGCTGTCCATCCTTTTTCCTGATGTAAGGTTACGTTGAGCACATTTTATCTCACACTCATGCCTCGATAAGAGGATACTGCCTTGGACGGTAACAATTTCAGGTAATTTTTCTTGGTGCATGTAGCAATAACATGAAATAACAGGATGGTAGGATAGTGCTGGTCACTCACACTATCCTCAAGGAAATCAAAGCCAGTATAACCAAAAAGTAGAATTAGAGTTTATAAATGTACTCTCTATGATTATTTGTACGCAATGGAATTATTGAGGGATTGCTGGTGTCTAAAATTTGGTAAATTTACTGTTTAGGAGGAATTCATTGAGTGAATTTAGCGTGAAAATATCCTCGGTTTTCATCTAATCTGCTAAAATACATTCGTTTAATGGAAAATACCACCTAATGCCGCAGATGTTCGAATTTTTAATACATCTATTTTCTACAATTTTTCATATCAGGAAAAAATTATGCAATATACAGCAATTACAGCTCACTAAGCACTTTCAGATGAAGTAATAACATTTTGTCGTGTAACTTTTCTATTGATCGTACAGCAGTGCATCGCAAAGAAAGGACCTCGAAAACAAAATTAATAAAGCTAGCAACGTTCCTCTGCAAGTAGCCTCTCTGGATAGAAACCTCAGATCCTTATACGGCACCGACATATTTGACTCCTAATTTCGAACATAATTTTTCTCCATGTATAAGGAGTAACCACCTCCAGGTGAGCTTTCGTTGTAATCGATGACAAGTGTCGTGAAAGATCAAATCGTAGCGCGAACGACTTTTCGCTTGTCGACCGCTTCTCCGCCGGACGAAACGACTCCCTCACGATTCCGACCACCGCTCTACTATGCGATAACAACATACCTCCCACGGAAAAACAATGCGAGTCTGCTGTTCTTGCTCTACACGGTGGTATAGGGCGCTGGATGCGTCGACGGCTGTAGTCTACATAGCGGTGGATGGTTGTTGGATTGTGAAAAAAAGAGAGAAAAAAACCGGGTCGGTCGCGAACTTTTGCCAGAATAGAAAAATTAGGATTAAGGTCATGTTGAAAAGTATTACTTGGATTGCATTTGGCAAAAAGGAACCACTAGCATTGCAATGATGCTAAGATTGTGCAACTTCATCTTTTGCAATAAAATTGCGGAAATCGTGAAAAACTATGAAATTTAGATGGTAATTTTTGTCTTAAATTTACAGTTTTTAGCGAGTAAAATAGAAACTATTAATGGATAATCGGGTTTTTCCTCCAAGACAAAAGAAGTTGCACAATCTTAGCAAAATTGCAATGCTAGTGGTTCCTTTTTGCAAAATGCAATCCACTTTTTGAACAAGCAATGTGCCATAAGACGAGGATTAACTTAAAGCACTCTACGATATGTCTTCTCTCAACATTTTCACGTAAAACTCGAGCTGCACGGCAAAATTTACTGAATTGAATTCCTAACCAAGATATCCACGTTTTTAGTCAGCACTGTTTATATGGAAATTTGAATTTCCCGCTCATAAAAAAATCTGAGTCTGCTCGAAAAAAAGCGGGCACTGCAACGGTTTTGGGAGACTTCTCAATCGAGCAGTGTCCCTTTCCCACCCTGCATTGTTCCAAGTGTGAACGACGTACAATAGCGGTGCTAAAGCGCCGATATAAAGTTTGGCTCATTTTTATACGGCAAAGGCCGTCACCGTAAAGTTTATTGAGCCATTTATTTTAAGAGGAATTGGTCTTTTTTTGAGCGGGAAGTTCGAATTTATGCTTCAAAAGACGTTAGTATCTTAGTTACAAGTTACTTCTGATAACTGCCATTGCAAATTGCACAAATCGTGTTCTTCTCAAAATTTTGATGAAGACAAGATAGATTGACTTAGATATAAAATGCAAAAGTTGAAAGGTTACGTGTAAGATACCGTCCCTCTTGGAGGAGGGTATTTTAGGCTTGACAGGGTCGTTATCTCTCCTTGTAATGCTTGAATTTTCACCTTGTCTAGTGGTAGATTGTTCGTTACAACTTCAGTCACCGAACTTTAAGTCTGGCTCTATCTCTCTGTCTCACTAATGATTATTAAATATATTCCTTATATTTATTAATTTACATTAAATACACCCAAAACACAATATTTATTTGCATTGTTGATTTACATGTTGGCCAGACTGGCCATTTAACCAGTTGCAAATCGTTCGCTGAAGATGATGGACAACAGCCCATCGAAGTATAACATTTTTTATCAAGGAAGGTACAGAGAATTTGCATTTTCAAATTAACTGCGATGTTCTTAGCTCTGAGAATTAAATGCAAGAAAAACACTAAGAAGTAGCCCGAACTGTATGTAACAAGAAGGAGAAATGGTGCTGGGTCCACACCATTTCGCGGGGAAACAAAGCCAAGAAATTCCAAAAATTAAAATTAGAGTCATAATTAAATTTTTTAACTCTAATGCGTACCACGCAGTAGTAGTACCACGGTAGTTGTAGTCTGAGAATTAAGTTCCTACCAGAATCAAGGATTTTTCATCCAGCCACGTTCTTCTTTGTATAATTTTGCAAGAGACACGGTAGAGATGGAGCCTCCAGTTTTGCCTAATCAACCCTCAAGCTCAAAATAGTTGTTGCCTTTGAGACCGCAGAGAAGAAGACTAGAAGAGGTCCGTTGCTGACTACCTCTGTTAAATTAAAACCGTAATGGAGAAGCATCACGCCAATGCGAGTGTCCACCACTTGCATGCTACTGATAGAAATAATATGCTGTTTTAGCACCTAGGAAGTCAAAAATGTGTCTGTTGATCCCTAGATGCTGCCTTTACTGCCCCTGCAGTTAACATTACACCCTGTGAATGCAAATTCAATTGCATGGGCAATTAAGGCAGCATCTTACGATCACCAGGCATATTTTTGACATCTCAGGTGCTGAAACAGCGTACCATCTTTTTCAGTATGCTTAATCAAATTCTCCGCACAGAGAGATGGAACTGAATGCATCTGTGGAATCGTGCACGCACACAAGGCTTTATTTTTTATGGCACAGGGAAGGGGGCATCGACAGGAATTTCATGTCGGTCAGTATGACAAACATTTGTAAGGACCTAATTTCCGTGTACAACTTTCGCGTGGTTGGTGGTTGGGGAAACTTGGCAATGTTGCTCGAACGGCCCATTGCCGTAGCTTCAATACGTTAGTGAGGCACTTACTTGGTGCGGCATTTTGATATTTTCCCCGCGGTAGTCAAGTTCTATCAATTCGTGGCGATCTATGAGTGCGTTGCCTAAGCCAATCCTCGTTTTGACTACAGTGTGGCGAACGGCGGTGAGAGAAACAGATAAAAAGAGCTAACAAAGTGGCAATTGATATCAATAGACACACTTCAGGTTGCAGGATATCTTTAATTGCGCATGGCCTGCTCCTGAAATACCGTTTTTTGTCACTTGCTGAAAAGTTTGTTTTAAGAGGGGCCCAGTTATTTTGGTTGACCACGAGTAAAACGATACTCCTCTGCTGTAAATTACATTGAAAGAGAAAAGAAAAAAATTCAGATGATGGTTATAGTCTATTGCAATAAAAGAGGAGGAAAACACTTCAATTTTCCCAAAAAGGAGGCATTTGAAGATAAATTAATCGCGATTATCCTAACGTTTGACTAATCGCAACGAACAAGGGTGTGGTCGTTGTCTAACTCATATCAGCGCCTGCAAGACTGCAGGAATACTTCTCGCATTGCGCCAAACGCACTGCGAGAGTTATTTGAGATAACTACTGGACCACGAGTATAGGCACATTGCCGCTAACTAGATTGAAGGCGCATCGCATTGTGAAGATGACATAACACTTGACTCAGTTATACCTTCCCTGACAGAGGGTAAAAAAGTATCTCAATTGCAACAGTTCAGCAACACGGACAATATTTAAACGATACAGCGATTCTGAAACTTGATTCGCGTAAAATTAATTTTGGTTTAATAAAAAGAAAACAGATCGAACGAAAATACCGCGTCGACATTTTTTGTGATTTTATTTCAAATCATTCCGGAAACGGAAACTTCTAAAAAAAACTGTGCTTAGCTGTTTAGGAAAAAAAATATTTATGAAAAAGTGAGTAGAGATTTGCAACGTTGAAACTGGAGATAAAAACACTTCTTTCCGCGTACACGCGTCGATATTTTATTTCATTTACGGCGGGCGTAAAGAGATAACTATTCGACCATGGGTGTAGGTATTTTGCCGCTAGCCGGACAGAAGGCGCGTCGCGTCATACTGCAAAGATAACTCCACCGCGTTCCCTTCCCTGGCTCGCGTGACGCTAAAGCCACTGTTAAACTTGGATTACGTGTCATTATCATTGACTCTCTGCTCAGGTTTTTACCATAAGTAAAGGGAAAATATGTGTCCTCATAGTAACAATTCAAAAAATCGGATGTTTTTTTTTACATGAAAAGAAAATAGAATGAACGAAAATATCCCGTCGAAATTTTCGATACATATATTTGAGATTATTTAGCAAATTCGCGGGAAAAACTATCTGTAGCTTTATAAAAACGGTGTTCGAAAATAAAACATAAAAATTTGTACATAACGTTGCAATCAGAGATGAATATGCTTTCTTTCGCATGCACCCGTCGGCTTTTGAATCCATTCATCTCTTAAATAACTTGAGTGTGGTTGTTCTATTATTTTTTACGTGTAGTTTTTCCAAGTGCTTGGCAGCCGCGTAGCGGCCACAGGCCTCTAGTAACATATATTTATTAGCAATTAAGATGAGCAACATGAGGTGGCGGGGATAATCGCTGATACCCTGTTACTTGCATTGTTATGTGGTATGCTTAACTTTGCAACAACGCATAAAGCGGCAAAATTATTAATAAAGAGCACTCTAAATCTTTAGGGATGCCTTGTCTAGTGCCAGGGAGCAACTAATGAATACTCGAACTTAATACAACCAGAGATAAGGGGTTTTGCTGGTTAGAAATTGGACCATGATCTCCAATTTACTAATAAAAATGCCATTTCACCCTCAGAAATCGAAAAAAATAATAATGTAAGAGGATTGAAAATGGACCTAACTATTATTTTATTATTTATCGCTCTTCAATCTATACATATTCTGATGCTACCATTAAAAAAGAAAAAAATCGGGATGCGATCCTTAGAAAGATGAAAACTTGTTAAATCACTCCGTGGTAAGTATTATATCGTCATTCACGTTGCAACCTAATCAATGTATTATTTACATAGAATTACCATAATGGCAATACAATTAGGACAGACCTCATCTCATAAGTACATTACTCAAGCTGAGCATCCGATGCAGGGTTGCCAAACCGCACCGATAAGTCCTCGTTGGAAACGGGAGTCTCAAAAAACCCGAGATGATTTGGCACCTTATATGTGACGCGAGTCGTGCACAGAGGAATCGCAAGCCACCGCTGGAGTCGTAAAACTAGGAATTGTTATGATTGAGGACGCACGGGTTGTTCGGCGGAGAATTGTCTCCATAGTTTATTGAGAGAGGGGCTGAAAGGTCGTGAATCCGGTGTTTTAAGCGGCGCACAGTGGAACACCGAAAAAAAGGATGCTTACTTAACATTCTGGATGTAAAAAAGTGTGCGGCAACTCACAAAACGCCTAGTTAACAGCCACAGCAGTTATTTTAGCAATATTAAGATGTTAAAGCTAATTGCTGTGGCGCGTTAACTCAGCGTTTTGTAAGTTGTCGCACATACTGTTTTACATCCAGATTGTTAAGTCATCATCCTTTTTTTTCCAGCGAACAAGTCAATGGGAGAATTGGACAAAATTTAGCAACTTTGCAAGCTGAAATATTTTCGAAAATATGAAACGAAAAAGTTTAAATGTAACACTCCTGGTTCCTCCGTGACATTACCTTCAGAAACACCCAGCAGGTAGATAATAGACTAACTAATGATAATCCATGAGATATCCTAATGTTAGTCCATCATTTACCCCCTCAGTCTACAAGAAGCACATTTCAACCAATAGGATCGCTCCATACTCCCTATGTTATCTTTGTCTATCGCTTTGTCTATCAATTTCAATAATTAGCCCGCAAGAGGGACAATGGAACGAGTGAATGGGAGAAGAGGGACAAAATGTAGCAATTTTGAAAGCTTCTATTTTTGAAAATACGAAACAAAAAAGGTTAACTATGATTCCACTGGTTTTTTCGTGAAATTTTCTTTCAGGGTCACCTGTTGAAATTGAATTTGTGACGGTAAAAACCTCAAAATTTGAAATCTTAGCCTATTACATGTCAAACTTTTTCTAATAGCTCGTTCTACTGTGCGGTGCGGCTCTGGAGGGACAATTGAATGGAATCTGAAGTTGCTCCTGGGGAAAGTTCGGTGGCACATTCTGGTAACAGTGCGATCCTTTGCTCAAGGTTTGCGCACCACTTGGTCGTATGTCACTGGCGAGCGTGGCGTGGAATTTTCTGCGAACTAAAATGTTTCTCCCACGGGGTGGTGTGTTTTCAGTGGCCTTGAAATGAAGAATTGCTGGAGCTAGTGCGATGCCACTGGGACCGAACCTTGCAAAATGCATCAAGATGCTTCACTATTCCTTGGTTTAGTTTATTGGGGGGAAAATAGTGGAATTTTATCATTTAAAACAGGAATTTAAAGTAGGTCAACCAAGCTTAGACAAAAAATGACACAGAGACAGATAAACTCTTTCATCAGCGCAAATCACAGAAAATCTCATGGGAGGTTTATCAATAAGAGCCGGGTTTGGGCCTTAAACCTCGACTCGGCGATTTTTGCTCATCGAAGGCCTATATTTTACGAAATGCATTATGAGTTGGTCATTTTTCAGATCCAATACGTGCCTATACACGGGTCGAAAGCCGATTTTAGCGAAAAATATGGGTTTTGCGAGTTTGCGGGTTTGCGGGTTTCAGTCCACATTTTACGCTAGAATCAGCCTTTAAACTCATGCTTAAGCCAGTAATAGTACCAAAATGAGACCAAAAATGACCAAATTTTGACGCATTACGTAAAGAATAGGCATTTAATAAGCAAAAACTCGCAAAGATAAGGAAATTCAGATAATTTTGGCCCCGAAACGGACCTTACGGATACTTTTCTTCCTAGAAAGTTAGGTGTAGAATTCTACTTGATTTTCCATTTAAAAATATATTAAATAAGAGAAAATTAGGCAACGTGGAATATATTTATGGTAAATCTGGTTAAAATCGTTCATTTTACTTACGGTTAAATTCGAGCGATAAGCACAGTGAAGGGGACTATCGAAAATGATCCGCGTAACTTTGTAGGTAGCCTCTGTCTCATCAGTTACTGCTCCCTTAAAATTATTCATTTTCTTCAATTTGCTCATGACAATGATAGAATCTGTAGCGCACACAATTTCCATTTAAGGGAACGATTAACAATGCGCAGGAGGAGCAACGAATCACTATCATGACAAATCCGACCCAAGATGCCGCTCCAGAGGGTTCAGCAAATCAGTGTTTTATCAAACTTCTACAGGGTGTTCCAACTTAACACACAAAATGAAGAACAACAATTTCTGGCTCATACATAACAACATCTATGTGTATGGGGAAACTAATGGCTCGCATGTTGTTTCTCAGATGAGTCAGATATTGTAGTTCCTAATTGGGCGTATACCACTACCAAACGGAACTATGTGCATTATGTCGTGAGCCCTGTTATGCATATAATCTTATGATTCTAAGGGCTCATTTCTTAATGCACATTAGTTCCGTTTGGCAGAAATACGTCCAATTGCAAAATATATGTATTCCAATTTGTTTTAGGAAGGTCTTGCCCGATAAATTTTTTTTGGTACATTTATATTTTTCAGATTTTGAAATCAGATTTTAAAATATATCAAATTGAAAGCAATTCAATGTATTTTGAAAGTCAACATCACTATCTCTCGTTCCTCTTTAGAAAAGCATTAAAATAAAGGCAACTCTCAAACTAATCATTGCTTTGAGTTTGAACACATTTTTATCTTAAGAAAATACGGAGAGGACAAAGAGGATTCAAAGTTCTTGAAACTTTGTGGATTGGAGGGGCTAGATTTATTGATAATTGGCTCTTTGGAAGTAAAGTTATTTTCATTTCAGATATACGCTTCTGACTGTTTGACTAAACCTTTCTCTTGGTTTCAAAGCGTCTACACCTGGTCTCATTTTGACTCATCAAGGACACTGATAGGTTTTCCCCGCACATTCTTTTTCATTACTTTTTAATTTTAAAAAAATCAGCGCAGTGGCCGAATTTTGTCGGCTTCTCACACAGAGCTGCAACATCCATCGATGAATCCAAACCCTACCATAAGCCAATCAGAAGCGCTAAGTCGAACTTAAGGGCAGTCGAGACATCTCCTAAGTATATTTAAGTACGGTGGAGAGACCAACAAAAGTCGGTTCTTACAGATTGGAGAGTTTCTTGGGGATGATAGGTGGTATAACCCGAGGTCAAGGATCGGTTATTTATGAAATTCAATCTATAGAGTCAGCAATTGACTAAAATTAGGGTAGGAGGTGGGTGGAGGGCTGTGCATGGGAGTAATCAATGGCCAAAAATGAGCAGGAAGGTAGTAAAGGCCTGCATAGACGATCAAATTCCCGAACCAATTCCGATCAAAGTAGCATCAAAGTGTCGGGAGTCATCAGTCTGAAATTCATTAATTTGCTTCATTTTAAAATGAAAACTTGGCAGAAATGTTTCCTGTGGCAGGAAATGATGAATGATGGTACTCCGGTCTGATCTTACTTAGAACAAAAAAGTGCGGCCCGTCAAAATTTGATGGTAGATGGTGACCACCAGTCATCAGCATGTCTACTTTGATCGGAATTGGTTCGGAATTTGATCGTCTATGCAGGGCTTACGTGGATAGTGTGGGGGTGGAACACGATGCTCGGTGGAATTCGAGGGCTCGAAACATTGAACACCCTGTAGACTGGCGAGACCCTGCAGAGTGTTGACAAATATCAGCCGCCGTTGAGGTTTTCCCGGGGCTGGGTCGGGGATAGTTAAATGAGCTGCAAAAGACGGCGATAACGGAGGAGGAGCGGGAAAAGGAACGGATTTAGAAAGAGTGGTGTGTGTAATGACGCCGCATACGTGATGCTCTTGTAGTGGAGGTTGCACGACTTTTAAAGCGACTGGGATGCAACTTTTTCAAGTGACGCCGGGTCCCGGGGTCCCGGTCCCCGAGTTGTGTAATTCAGGAGGAATCTTTCTACCCTGTTAACACGATTACCCGATTGTCAACCCGAAGGTATATATACTTACACGCCCACTGAAACGTCCATCAGTCCTTTGCCGGCCCTAGACAATCGCCAGTCCGGTCCCCAGTGCGGATGTGTTGAAAAGTTTTGTGGTTTTTCCATCAGTTCAGGACCTCGAGCATGAGGCATAAGGTTCGTAGCCGATCCTTTTGTCCGGTTGAGTTTTGTGTTCTGCTTTTTATTTAGTGTTTTTTAGGGATGAAAAACGGATTTTAAGGCGGCGCAGGGGTGGATTTTGTGCGGTGGTTCGGAAAGATGTGCAATTTTCATGAAATTTTTTTTTGTGTAAATCCTATCAGCTATGGTGAAAAATAGGAATACCTGGAAAACTGCATTTTTATTTTTTAAGATCGGAAATTTTAGGGTGTTTTTTTTTATTCCTTTGCACTCAAGTGCTTTTACACATGAGCAAGAAATGGTTTCTTGACACAAAATGAAGTTGAATGAAGTTGAAGATTTTTACTGTTAGAAATTTTAGCATGCAAAGTGGAGTGAATGTCACCCAGGAACCTGTTTTGCTCCCCAGGAAACGAGTGCAATCCACCCCGTAAGAGTTGAGTTCATGCTGTGGAAGAGTTGCTTCCGCTGTGTACGTACGGACCTCACTCCACAAAAATAATAGATTCCGTTTCACACTCGTAACATTCAGGTTTCTTGAGGGCGAAATGTGATCTGGGAAAAAATTTACTCCAGTTGCTACCCCGAGAATTTTAACAGAAGCAGTTACTTAGCATCTCAGGCTGTTTAATTAGCTGTTGTGACAGTTAATTCATAATGTCTTTAGAAAATTTGTAAACTTTTTTAACTTTCGGGATGACAATCAGTTTTTCTTTTCTTTTTCAATCTGGTGTGGTTATACGTTGGAAAAAATTCAGGAATGCCGTGTCATCTTTAAAAAGGTTCCATGCGATCACGAGAAAAGAATGTGAGCTTCCATACGATTTGTATGCCCCTCAAGACCTATAGGGAAAATCGTATTCCCTTGGAAGTAAAAAATGCTGACTTTATTTAAACAGAAGTAAAATTTTAAAATTTCAATAATGTAATTTAACAAATGAAAGGTTTAAGGCATCTCGTCAAAATAAAATTAAATATTATGAGTCAGAATATTTGCTACTTCCTACGTCAATTTCGTTTAAGTGAACACTTCAATGTTCACCTGATCAAATAAATTCAGTTATTGACAAAACATAAGCACAACTGAATCCTGTGCTTGATATCACCTCGGATTCCCTGAGTCATATAATCTAGTGAAAAATTAAGACCAATTTTTAATTCAATGGTATCTCTGTGCAAGCTGAAAAGACTGCATGAATAATATTTCTCACTAAATTGACAAGGAGTGATACAAAAAGTTCAGGACCACGCATCACAAAAAATTCCTTCTCATCAAAATTTTACAAAAAAACACACTGGACACATAAAACATTTCCAAATCAAACATGTGATTGAGACGATAGCATGTTTTGTTTTAATCAATTTCAACTTCAAGGTCATTAGAAAAAAAAAGCTTCATGGCATACTTTTGCAATATTCTAAATTGTTCTTCACAGATTTTTCTAGTCGTGCATCAGAGGAAGATACTTGTTTTTATGAACCTAACGTTCAAAATTCGGGAACGAGATTAATGTTTCCAATAGCCGATTAGACTACGGTGTGTTGGTTTCTTGATTTTTCCTCTCCGCGAGTGATTAGTTTTAATTGACTTATTTAATTACAAATAATAATATGACAATCCGTGAATTGCAAGTTAATTTTGAAATTTTTTCAGGTTCTCAATTAGTTTAGCTACAAATCAATATCATAATTAAATCATGAAAAAGTATTAATTACATTCAATTATGACTTGATAACTGAAAATATTTTGACTGATCCAAAAAAATATAGAAAACTAAAAGGAGCTACTATAAAAAATATGATTCAATTTTAATTCTGCCTTTTAAGGTTCAATGAACCAATTAGGTAGCTAATTTTTATATAATATTTTTAGCTCAAACTTTTTCAGAAATAAATTTACATGGAATCGCAAGTAGATGTGAGGTCAATGCAAACGCAAGTGAAGTAATACAAGTATTCATTTTACCGGGAGGAAGATTGCATGTGTTTTTAACTCACGCTTGATTACCTTATTTTTTCACAAAAAAAATAAAAAAAAATAAGAAATTGGTCTTAAATCCGAGTGAAAACTTTTGTGTTTCAAATGTGCTTCCCTCTTTTCAGTGAGGAAACATACCCTGTGTTACATTGATTTCCAGCTTATCAATTACAACATTATCATTATCATCATTTTAGTTATATTTTTTTGGTAATAATTTTTCTTACCAGCTTATTTGTATATTACGAGCTGGGTAAGATTGCAAAATGCAATCTGAGTGAGATCAGCTACGTAAGAGTTCTCCGGCTCACAATCAGTATGTAAATTTACTCCGGCAAATTCAGCTAAGCGTGTAAAACAAGCAAGATGCGAACGTCCGCCAATTACACGAGTCAAACGATTCACTTTTACTTTTATTGGAGCTTGCGCTTGCTTATTGCGGGGAGGTATGCTTCTTCGGTTCTATTAATTGGAGAAGACAAATCAAGTTGTCCAGGTAAATATTACTTCACTGATAGAAAAAAAGGTAAAAACGGCCGATTCTCCTGGTCGTTAATGATCATCGGGAATGCACCAATTTTCCTAGTGGCAAGATTTTTCGGTTTTCCGCTACTCATATTGCAAAAACAAAAGTTGAGGTATTAGCCATAACTTTACAAATATATGCAATCCTTGCACTACTGAGTCGCACTCATCGCACACATTTGTAAAGTCGGATAGTAGCTCAGCTTTTGTTTTCCTAGAAACGTTCCTAAACTTTTTTTTTTACCAGACTCTGTCAGATACCTGCAAGCATCAAAAGAAATGATATGACTACCGGGCGTTAGTAAAATGACTGGGAATGACTTTCGCAAATGATACATCTATCGCAAATGAACCTCTTATCCAAAAAAAAGTAGGAGGAAAGTTGACGGAACATAGTCTTGTTAGTTTCCGCTCAAGTTCTGTACATCGAATTGTTTAAATTTGCTTCTTTTAAAACTTATACTTGCACCAACTCACATATAGCTCACGGTTAATTTTTGTCATCAAAACTGAGACTTGGAAGTGTTTTTGAATTAAACTATACGTAAAGTTTTTTTTTTTCTAACCACTCGTTTAAGTTTCTGACCCAATGGTTTGGTTTCAATGTGGATAGTGTAATAGAAACGGGACGAGTAGTATTTTGGAAAAAATTGAGTTGTGAGTTGTTCAGAATGTATCCATCCAAAAATTTTCTTGCTATTTTGTCTAACTGCTCGTTTAACTCTCTAACCCAATGGTTCAGTTTGAATACGGACCAAGCTTAACAGAATGACATTAAGTCGCAATTCGGGGAAAAATTAATTGGGAGCGGTTTTGAATTACAATGTCCGTAAATTTTCTTGCTATTTTTTCTAGCCGTTCGTTTAAGTTTCTGACCCGTTGGCTCAATTTTAATAAGGACTGGTTTTATTAAAAACGCACCAAATCGCATTTTTGGGAAAACTGAGTTGGGAGTGGTTTTCGAATTGCACTATCAGTAAATTTTCTCGCTACTTTTCCAACCGCTTGTAGAAAGGAAAGTAGTCGTAAAAAGCCTCTGACTCGGTGATTCAGTTTGTGTATATGGGCGGAGTTTTTCATAGCTTTCGTCATCACGAAATCAATAGAAGCCTTTGCCGGAACAATGAATATCTGAAATGACGGTAATCCGTCTTTTTTTAAGACATTAGACCTAATATCTTTTTGCGTAAAAGTAGATTATATCTCTATAAAGAGGCAAATAGATTTGTACGTATCTTACAAGACAAATATTATTGGAATTCGACTAATTTCATAAGTACGACATCATTGCTTATGGTTGAGCTCACTTCCAAAAAAGATAAATAACCCAATAGGAATTATTGTATCATTTTTTAAGCTAATAGTTATTGCAGAAACAATAAATGATAAGCAGTGATAAAATAAAGCAATAAAAGTAAGTAACGGAGAAATCTCTTATCTCAAGTCTTTGTGACAAGTCGTAATTTGAAATTTACATATCCGCTCATAAACGGACATCCTCGCGAGATTTATAATTTGCGATTAGAAATTGTAGAATTGATTCGTCGGTGCGTTTAATTCCATTTAAGCCTCTGACATGTATTTAACGAGTCGGTACACTTCCTCCTCCGAAGAACAGCTGAGCTTTGAGAGCGACTAAGGTGGTAATCTATCACCTAATCGTTGTATTTATCACGAGGTGATGAAATCCGAGACTGAGAACAACACTTCCTCGCAACGCTTTCCATCTTCTTTAGCTCTAATTCTTTGAGGGATTTTGTGCGTTCCTTCGTTATGGAGCAAGTAGCAACTTCAACTAGATTGAATACTTACAGTGTAAAATGTTCTTTTTTACATGGAATACCTCCTTTGAGAAGAAAACGAAGTATTTTTTTTTTCATTAAATTTTGTTCATTTTTTTATTTTTAATCAATTTGTTTTCAAAAAGCTACATGCAGTTTTTTTAGAAGTTTTCGAGGAATTCTTGGAGTGATTTGGAATAAAATCACAAATTTTCGACGCGATATTTTCGTTCGTTCTATTTTCTTTTTAACAGACAAAAATTACTTTTACGCGAATCAAGTTCCAAAATCGCTGCATCTTTTAAACATCATCCGAGTTGCTGAATCGTTGCAATTAGGATACTTATTTACCCTTTAATTGTGGTAAAAACCGGGCGGGGATCCTCAAAAGAAATGAAGCGTGGTCCTAGTTTTGCGACGATTTTAGCGTCGCGCAAGCCAAGGAAGGGAGCTCAGTCGAGTATCGAGTCATCTGCACAACGCAATGTGATGCGCCTTCAATCCAGTTAGCGGCAGTGTGCCTATACTCGTGCACGGAGAAAAGAGACTGGTGGCCGCAACCAGGAAAAGGGCTATGTTAACCAACCCGCCTATTTCGTTTCCGTCATAGCTCCACTCCTGTTTGATCCGAACAAAGCGGGTTGGTAAGCACGGCTAACGGTGTCACGGGCGGGCGGGTTGCCTCCTCCGACTACGCGGGTTGGTAAATCTTGCCAAGGATTGAGGGTTTACTCATTACTCGTATTGTTATGTAAGAATATACGCCTGGTAGGCTTTATTGAATGCCTGGTTTACAGAATGAATCGAGATTGTTCCAGCTCCAATCTGGCGGCACACAAAAACAGGGGCATGTAACAGAAGGTGTTGGAAAAGAGCCCCTTTTCCCCCGAATAAAATGATTAAGCACGATGAAACTCGCCGAAACCGTGAAAAATGAAAAAGATTAATCTCTCGGAGGCTAATCCAGTGTAATTTGGCGATAGAATTTTTTCACCTCTGTCGGGGTTCGATCCTACAACCTACCTAACACTAGCCGAGAATCCTAACCATTAAGCTAAACCGAGCGATAATTACCGCGACGAAAAATCGGCATATAACTTCGATTTTAACGAAAAACTAGAATTTCTGCAACCAACTAAGATTTTTCCGCGACAATGTACAATATATTATGAGATACATACCGATTTACTTGCAATTTTTTCGTAAGGCCTAAATTTCATATAATTTTGTTATTTATTAGGTAGTTTCTTTAAATTTATTTTTATTTTACCTAATTAATTACTTTTTTTACTTAATACTTTACTGCTTGCTATTTTTAATTCGTATAGGTCATTTACGCAGGTACTTTATTTTCTTTGTTATTTAATTAAATCTTTAAGAACCCAATGGATAGAGCCTGATCGATTTCTGAACTAACACTTGACTTTCACGAGTTTTCACTGGAAAAGTACACAGCTGACTGCCGGCTCCAAAAACATGCTCTCGTCATTACATATTACCAATATTAGCTAATCCACACGCCAAATATATAGACGTCAGAATTAATATCTCGAATTTGATTCTCCCACCACACTTTTTAGAAATGCAACCTATTTCATAGTACGCATTACCTTCAAATAAGTGTATGTTGAAAGTTCCAGATTGGTCGTAAAATACAACTTAGTACTGTCTTTGTCTACCAGATTTCAAGGTAAGCAAACCTGACGTGGTGGACAATGCAACTATTCTGGGTTGGTAAATCTGAGAGCGAAGGGGTTGGGTTTCTGTGACTAGTCGGTATGTCAAGTGGTATCACGGTCCCAGTTAGGAGCACTAGATCATCATTTACCAACTCGTGTTAGCATAGGCCGCTAACTCAGTGAGTGATAGTTTCTAATTTTTCTGTTGCGTGAAACTAAATCCTGTTTTACCAACCACGAATAGTCACAGCCACTAATCTTTTTTCTCCGTGTGGTCAAGTAGTTATCGCAAATAACTCTCGCATTGCCATTGGTGCAATGCGAGAGGTATTCATGCAGTCTTGTAGGCGCTGATATACGTTTGATGGTGACCACACTGTTTGGCGCGATGCTTGAAGTATTCCTAAAGGCTTGCAGGCGCTGACATGAGTTTGACACCGACCGCACCGTGTTCGGCGCGATTATTCGAACTCGCGTTAGGATAATCGCGGCATCGAACAACGGGGCTTAAAAAGCCCATGTTGTAATCGACGTCGTAAGAGCGGTCCAACGTTGCCTCGTTCCTCCCGATAAAACATTTTTTCTGAGAAAAGTTAGGAAAGTTTTCTATGTTCGCTTTTTTAGATTGAATGGACCACTAGAAAAGGAACGAATTTAAGCATTCTGATACATGTTCCATATTTAGAATTTCACGTATCACACGATTCTTGCATCAAAATTCACTGGAATCAACCCCTGACTAAGATATGAACGTTTTTATTTTACAATTGTCACGGAAAATTTGAAATGCCTAGTCACAAGTAACTCAATTCTGTTCGTGAGTCCAATCGCATACTACAACGGCGTCGGCAAGCTTCTCAATCGAGCAATGTTAATCTCTCACCCTGTATTGTTCAAACTGTAAATAACTTGCTGAGGCTGAGTCAAAGCGTCAATATTGATTTTGTCAGATTTTCATATCGCAGGGACTATCATGGTAACGTGTAGTGCGCGATTTGACTCAAGTAGACAATTGCGTTTTTGTGAGCGGGAGATTTGAAGTCAAAAATATAAAATATCTTGGTTATAAGCGTTAATTTCAGTAATTTTTGTTGCATGAATCGTATTTTGCGTGAAATTTTGGTTAAGGAACATGTATCAGAATGCTGAACTTTGTACATTGTCTAGTGGTCCATTTGTAATTTTGTTCCCGAAAATTCTCGGAAATTTTCTTAATTCTGAGGAAAATTGTCGAGTACGCTTTCTTAGTTCGAATTCGATTATTTTTGTTAATTGTCGACATTCATTCTCTGCGAATGTATAGATTAACATTTCATATAATTTTTGATTATACTAATTGAGTGCGGTGCAT
The DNA here is from genome assembly GCF_001854935.1 of Bemisia tabaci. Classification (NCBI taxonomy): domain Eukaryota; kingdom Metazoa; phylum Arthropoda; class Insecta; order Hemiptera; family Aleyrodidae; genus Bemisia; species Bemisia tabaci. The sequence continues at coordinate 443,334 of NW_017547303.1, forward strand.
CCAATTTTGCATCAGTGTTAACCAAGGATGTTCGAATTCTAAGTAATCAATGTAAATTCGCAATCATAAATAAAATACATGGTAATTATCGTTGAAACTTTTAATAAGTATTACTTGAGAGATTTTTGGATATGACAGAACGCACAAAAAATAACAACTTTATCGATTCTCATACAAATTTGTGTAGACCTTTGAAATTTGACACTTTGCTCGAGTATTATACAAAGCAGTTTTCTTCAGCGGGAAGTTTGCGTCACACCTAATGATTTTATCTAAATTGTTTTTCATAAAAATTCCAAGAAGAGTGAGGAGCGACTTTAAAATATTTGCGTTCCGTTTAGTTGTATCGAATTGCGCATGCAGTTAGAATGTCCCGTATTGACTTAGCCTTCAAAACCTCTTCAACCAGGAGCAGAAAGCATGTGACAAAACTACGGACCTTGACCGAATTTCAATTACTCACTAAGTGTCCTGAAAGTGAAAGAGGAATGTTTTTACTCGTTGATGGGGAGTGATGGGTGATGAATGTGCGTATGCCTTCTTCACATCAGAATGTAGTAAACGCGCACTGATGAGACAAAGAATGCCCCGTGTTGTCGTCTTCATTCACATTATTTTGGCGCGTATACGTAGTATACCGCCTTTGCGATCGTTTCGACCCCCCCCTCGATACAATAACCGAGTCCCCTAGTTCCTTACCGAAAAGTGACTACCGCGAACTTCTGAGATTTTCCAAAGCGTGTTAAAAGTTTACTAATCCGTCAATAATAATGATTAAAATTTGTTTCTCATTCTGGGGCTCGCTAGTTTATGTGTAATGAATACCAAGAGTCTACGTTTCTTGGTTTTTTTTAAAAAAACCTTAGAATGGGGCGCGCTGATTTAAAATATGCATATATAAGCGGAAGCAAGCGAACTGATTCGAGGATGGCTGACCAGTTCGGCACTCCTTGAATGAGAATTTCACTCACTCCGTTTTGTTCACAACGTTGCTTTGACATATCTCCACAACACTGTTATCCTTTTCAAAAGTTGGTACTCCTTGCTCTGATAGCCGGGGCCACCAGGATAGTGGTAAGTGCAATCTGTGATGAGCCTCGAGACTCATTAGACCATTTGCTAAACGTGGCTCATACAGGAGTCCACTAAGCCCTCTCGTCCCCACGCTCCTGATCACTGCGTCGGCGTCACGAAGAACAATGGGCCTTGGGTCCCAACGCGGCCGATACCCGTACCCCAATTACTCACGCTTCATTAACCATTTCACCGTCACGCTAGGATTCATCCAATTTTCAAAAAAAATTGTTTCGCATGTATTTAGCAATTTTTTCCTTACTCTCCGTTAAAACACAAATAAAAAGAGACCTCATTCATAAAAATCGGCCGAATAGAAGAGAAGTTACAGTAATCGAAATCCGAAGAAATCAACAAAACCTCGACTCCTCGATACGAAAAATAAAATGAAGGGGAAAAAAAGAAAGTATAAATTACAATTAAATATAATTGACCTCAAAATTTGACAAACAATTCATTTATATACCTAACGCTGAAAAAACTGGGAGAAATTACAAAAAATTTGCCTCTTGCAAGGGGCTTCTTTGTAAGAATTTTGACCTGAAGACAACGGTCGAATAACAGCAGTACTCCATACAATACACGGTGTGCCTGAACGAGTTAAACATTTTTCATACGTCCAAATCGAAAAATCTTTATATTTTTAACTACAATGTTTCTTGAATCGTTTAAGCAAAAAAAAAAAAAAAAAAAATTCCGTCGAGATTCTGGAACGCAAAGGCGCTTTAAAAGTATTCTGGGGCTATAATAGCTAAATCACCGGTAGTAAATTCGTTATATTATTAAAAAGAAATTGACTCCATAGTTTAATTCCTTAGTTTCTTGAATACGATTATTTTAAGCACTTAAACATTTATACCACCAATTTTAGCCATGGGGTGATTTCCTGAGAGCCGATAATATCACGAATTTCTCATAGAACCCCTCAACAGTGGCTTGCTTTTTTGGCAGCCGATTCGGCCATCGAACCGGAGTTTAAATGGAAGCTGATAATAACCCAAAGCTCTGAGAAAAATTTTGAGATGAGTATAAGAACGGTTTGTTGTAAGTAGCGAGGAGAGGCGGGCAAAGCGGCTAAAATCCTATCTAATTTTTACAGTTTTTCTGTTGAATTAATGTTGCCGCGGGCTTCTGACTGTCCACACATAGTTCTGTTCAGCATATCGATACATAAGTATTTACATTTTACATACGTAGAATCTAATTTTCACGTCGGGGAGTTGACATATTTTGATTTTTTCGATTTTATACGGAAAATTGATGGTTTTTCGGGATTGAAATTATTATTGTTTCATGAAAAATAAATGCACCCAAAATGACTATAGCATATTGATTCTTACACATTTGCACTCACAAAATTGGTTGGTAAATTCAACGAGTGGGTGCATCGACCTGGTATATCAAGTTTCTGCAATTTTTTACGGCAAATCAGTAGATTTTCGGGATGTAGATTGCTTACTTTCAATTCATGAATGAATAAAGCAACGACATGGTTGAACTTCTTTGCATGGAAAGACGTTTAAAATAACAAAATCAAGACGTATTTAATGCAATTGCATTTATATCGAGTCAATTTCTTTTCAATAATATAACGGGATTTTTACTACCGGTGATTTGGGTATTTTAGCCCCAAAATACCTTTAAATCGACTTTATCTTCTAGGAGTTCGACAGAATTTTTCCTTTCTTCGCTTAAATTATTCCGTAGCACTTTTCTTCAAGAATCTGATAAGATTTTGCTTGAGGCAGATCAAAAAACTTAAATTCGATCGAATAGCTTTCTACTTTCACAATACACGGTCTCGTCAAGGTGCGTCTTTGACCTCGCAGTGTTGGATCGTGAATTCTCTTTTTATGCTGTTTGCCTATTTTGAAATCTCTGTAAATGAAAACTAAAGGGGTTGATATGTGCGAGTTAATGACGCGCCTTATCAACACATTGTGTTGGAGTTCACTGCTTGTTTTCTTTATCGGAACTTTCAATCTTCATCTTGCACTTTGCTGCATTCCTTGAGGTCAACTAAATAATTTCATATTTGACTCGTAAAGATTAAAACTCGGGATTTTATTTTGTTTTAAAAATTTTAACTGAACATTCTTTTGTTGGATACATGGAGATTTACAAATGTGTAAAATAATTACAGTGTAACCACTTTGTTTTTATCCTTTTTTAATTTTGCAATACCTCGATCCTTCTTTTGAGTTCATCGTTGCAATAATTGTCAGCTACTTTACTTTTCTGAATGTGAGATTCTGGAGAGAGATAAACTTATTTCATTAATTGGCTTTGACTAATCGAAGAATCTCTTTATCGTGTTCTTATCCAAAAGTTACAGTAGATAATTGAATTCTAAAAATCCCTTAAATGTTTATTCTAAATGTTTTACTCTCCATGCGCACATGTCACGGAGAAACCCGATTCATGGTATCAGCCAATTTTTGTCGGGCATTTTTCAAATTCTTAATTGTAGAATTCAAACATTCTCGACAGCTTCTCATTTTACCTCCTTCTCTGAAAAAAGGCTCTCAACGTCCGTAACTTGGTCAAAAAATATTGATTCATGTAGGAATGAATGATCATCCGTAAAGAAACGCATAACGTAAACGTTTGTTGACGTATAACAATCACTGTCAATAAATGCATAACCAATATTAAGACGTTGCAAGCCTCCTCGAATGATTTTATTATAGAAAACCACCCAGCAGTTTCTACTGGAATTTTCTGCAAATTTTCTTCACTTATTCTGAAAAATAAAATCACCCAAAAAATTTTTCTTATAAATGTTCCAACAAAAATTTCACTTAAAGATTTTGAAACTTTGCTTTGAGGTAACAAATTTAGCCCATATTTTCCCATCGATACGATCTATGAATCTGAGTATAATAGAAACTACATTAAATGATTAAAACGAACAAATTAAAAAGAAAAATTGATAGAAAAATCTGGTTTGGAATGTATTATTTTTTAAATAAAACCGCTCAACAGTTTCCACTGGAATTTTCTGTAAATTTGTCCACTTATTCTGTAAAACAAAAAACCTCACAAAGAAAAATTTTGCTGATTGTTCCCACAAAAAACAAGCACGCGAAGATTTTGAAACGTTGCATCCGAGGAGAGCCATTTAGCCCACATTTTTTACCTATAAATATGACTATAATAGAAACTACATTAAATGATTAAAACCAACATACCAAAACTAATTTTGATAGGAAAATCTGGCACCAGTGTCCAGTGTGGTGAACTTCGGTAACCTTGGCCTCTCTTGAGGCTGTCGTTCACAGGGTGAATGTCAACTTGGAAATTGCATTTTTTATTTGCAGGCTCTTTGTGGCTTGATACTCGCAAGCATAGTGGCATGTAACCTGACACAAGCACAGAGGCCCGCCTCCTCTTATTTACCTCCAGGGGGAGGGGGAGGCGGTGGAGGCGGCGCACCACGACCTGGACCCTCTTACGGTCCACCTGGAGGAGGTGGCGGCGCTAAACCATCGACTTCGTTCAAACCTCCGCCACCAGGAGGCCCAAAACCCCCCAGTTTCGGCGGAGGCGGCCCACCTGGAGGTGGGGGTGGAGGGGGTGGCGGAGGCGGAGGCGGTGAAGAGGGTGGAAAAGTAAGTTAAATTAGAACTGATTAACTAGAATCAGCCTAATTAAATTTCTTCTTTTTTTCTTTTTATATTACATACACACAACAATAAGATGGGAACGAGATAAAAAATGATTATTTTATCAAAATTGAAATTCATTTATATTTATCTATTTATTCATTTAGCCACTCGCAAATTGCAGCCTCTGAGAGACTTAGAAAGGAACAAGAGTATGTTAGTTTAACAAGACACTTTCCTCATCTCCAGGGGGCTGCTTCTTGAAATTGATAGACAAAGCGATAGACAAAGCGATAAACAAAGATGACATAGAGAGCCTAGAGCGATCCTACTGGTTGAGACGGGTACTTCTCATAGACTTAGAGGGAAATGACGGACTAACTGTCGAGTCCCTCGTGGGTTGTCGTTAGTTAGTCTATTACTTACCTCCTTTGTTTAACGCAACCACCCCCTTTAACCAATAGGATAGCTTCATTTTTCCGCTGTCTCCCATGTCAATTAATTTGTCTATTAATTTCAATAATTAGCCCGCAGATGTCTTTGAGGTACCGACCACAGTATTTTGCTCGCAATTAAAAAAAAAAAAAAATGTGGTTGATCAACCGGTGGGGTTGATACGACCTAAATAAAAAATTGATTCAAAGTAACCCAAAGTGGCCAAAAACACGGGAATTTCCAAGAATGCACGGAAAAAAAGAGGTAGAGGCTCAGTCCCAACTTGGACATTTCTAATTATTTGTAGTAGTATACTCCAGTAAATTAGAATATTAACCCAAATGTTGTGGTGCCACCCCAAATTGAGTTGCGTAATTACGATCAAAATTAATTGAACATGCCCATATCAGCCAAAAATTGGGGTGGTACCACAATTTTAGGGGATAGGTTAGCCCCTAACACATTTTTTTCCGTGTGTAGCGCAAGTAGCGCTTATTGGGTTTTGAATTTCCACTTACACGAGGGGCTTGGAGGACAAAGCGCATAAGTCCAGTTTTTGAAAAAATTGAGATATTAATGATTTCAAGTAAAACTAGTCTTATTGCATTCTCTGTAAAAAACTCGCTCTCGAATTCCAGTTTTTAAGCATCACAAAGTCAATTTGAACTTTCTCTCCGCCATAAAGAACCGATTAATTACGAAACTTTAAACACGTATTTCTCGAAAAAGCAAATACTGCACTTATGCGTCTTGTCCTCCAAGCCCCTCACATGTGAGTTACGTCTTTTTCCTCTCTAGAGTAATGATCAATCGTTGCGTCTTACTTTTGCCTACAGCCTGAGCCATACAGTTTCGAGTACGAAGTGAAGGACGCAGCAACAGGGACAGAGTTCTCCCGGAAGGAAGAATCAGATGGTACGAAGGTAATGGGTGAATACAAAGTTTTGCTGCCGGACAGCCGGACTCAGATCGTCACGTACATGGCGGACGAGAACGGCTACATGGCTGACGTCAAATACGAAGGGGAGGCCATTCCCGGACCACCCGGTCCAGCGGGAGGGGGTGGCGGCGGTGGTGGAGGTGGTGGTGGAGCCCCACCCGGAGCTGGAGGATACCCTGCGGGCGGTACGTCTTCAACTATAATTTTGGTTAGCTTTTTAGCATGGAGAAAGCTAAGAAGAGGAAGAGGTGTTTGCATCTTGAGTATTGTTTACTTCGTTACGTAGGTGGTACGGATACTCAAGCAAAAGCCGGAATTTGAAGTATGAAAAATAGACCATAATGGACCACTAGACAGGGTACGATTTTAAGCATTCTACATGTTTCTTAACAAAAATTTTACGTAGAACACGATTCGCGCAACAAAAGTTACTAAAACCAACTCTTAACGAAGATATTAACCTTTTTATTTCACATTGGTTACGAGGAATTTGAACTGCCCGCTCACAAGAAACTCAAAGCTCTACGTGAGTCAAATCGCGCACTACAGTGGTTTCAGCAAGCTTCTCAATCGAGCAATGTTCGTTTCCCACCATGTGTTGTTCAAACTATAGGCAATTTGCCATAGCTGAGCCAAAGCGTCAAGACTGAGGTTGCCAGATTTTTATATAGCTGAGACTGTCATGATAACATTTAGCGCGCGATGTGAATCACGTAGAGCATTGAGTTTTCATGAGCGTTGAGTTTCATGCATCAAGAATCATTAAACATCTTCGTAAGGAGTTAATTTCGGTAATTTCCGCTGTGCTTATCGTGTTCTACGTGAAATTCTGGTTAAGAAGAATGTATCAGAATGCTGAAATTCGTACCTTGTCTAGTGGTCCATTTCCGATTTTTTTGCTTGAATCAAGTCACGATTTAAGTTCAAGCACTGTATATAGAATGACTTATTTCCATAAACTCCCACATTTCCACGAAAATCGACGATAAAAATCGTCCGTATGGACCTACTTCATCAAAAAAGTTGAAGATGCCCGAAATGCAACAACCTCCTTTTTTTCTCTGTGGCTTTTTAGACCTTGTCTAAAAGCTTACGTGAGATTTGTCCCAGGATTGAATCACGGGAATGAAAATTTTCGGGGATTCACTATTTCACAATTCAAACTATCACTACGGGACGGGGCTCTCCTAATTCTGTGACAGCCCTGTGGGAATATAAATCAGTAAAAATCGAGTATATTAAGTCGAATTGGATTGTTGAACGACTTAAGGTTGCTAATTTGCACCTTCAAATTGGAAGTAAATTTTACATTTTGAGATCATAATCCTTATAAAATTTTATCCTTTGAAAATGAAAAATAATTGAATTAAAGTTTCAATTGAAGGTAACACAATTTTTACATAAAAAAAAGAAAAAGAAAAATAAGAAAAAATGGAATGCTGTATATTTTGCTAAAAGTTGTCGGATTTTTTTCATTATTGTCCACTTGATGTTGAAGGATCAGGCATTTTGTCTTATATTTCATTTTTTAGCCCATTATTTTTACCAATACATCTTTTATGCAGTAAAGCCAAAAGAAGGGATAGTAAAATATTAGAATAAGAAAAAATTCTAATATTAGCAATAGCAATAGCAATATCTTTTACTGTAATCACGAGTGATAAACTTATATGAAATGTGCAGTTCAACGGCAATAAGATATGAGAACACCGTATAAAAGTTCCTTCTATGCCGGAGGATGCCTCAATCAAAACACGTGCTTAGCTATTGGTAGCGCAAACATTTGAAGGCGTTTTCTCAGATGTTTTCTTATGGACTCAAATACGCTTGAGACTTATGACATAATGTCTAACTAACTCTACACCATTTTCCGTTTTTAATTTTAAAAACTCGTCTGCGTAACTTTTCTCATCTGTCTTCAAAAAAAAAAAAAAAAAAAAAAAAACCCGCGATCCATTTTCGAATATTTAAAGTAAGTAAATCAACCCATCACTTCGATCATTTTTCATTATTTCTTGAATATAGAGTGTAATTCAATTCTCCATTTCTTACAATCTAAAATTAAACAAACTGGCTACTGTCTAAGGTTTTAATTTTCCGATTATTCAACGACTTTTTTCCTCTCATTTCAGGAGGCCCAGAGGCTGGATATCCATCAGGAGGCCCAGGATTCGGCCCACAAGGAACTGGCTATCGAAGATAGGAACATCATTAGGGTAAAATTTTCGTTGCAAATCATTACAATCACCATTGGCGTTGTAATATTTTTCATATTTTGTAAATCTTGTGAATACCAAAGCTCGAGGACAATGTGGTCGAATAACAACAGTATAAAACACTCCCAAAATAAGTATTTTTCTCTTCATTTTTCCCCCGATGTACGGTTTTAGGAGCAGAACAATAATAAGTAAGTGAGTTTTTATAGTCTCACACCTCATTTATATACACCTGAAAATTGAGACTGAACCCTCACAAGGAAAAGGCAAACAACAAAATAGACCCTTTTTGGGTCAACTTGCTGCCGTGTTTTTCATAATGGCTGCCAATAATTATGCTTTTTAGCTTACTTATAATATTTTCGATTATTACTCCTTTAGTTAAAAATACTTGACAATGCTAAAGTCTAAGAAAATATTAATCTTATGAATATGAATAAATTTCATTTATGGTACATGAAAGCAAGCACACGTTATTAAGGTTTTAATTGTAGACTTCTCATTATGCAAAAAAGTAAAAAACCCTGATGAATTCACACTAAAAATTGAATTTTTACCGTAGTTAACAATTACCTTTAACGGTGAGATCATTTTGCAATTCATATCATTTGCTACGATTCACTGCTAGAGATGCTTTCAAGAGGTATAGAGGGGGATAGAGAGAGGAAAATTAAAATAATTTAAGTTGAGATTAAATGAATGTTAATAAAAATAAATGGAAGTATGCCTAGGGTGAATGGATATTTCCTTTAGAAGTTAACAAAAAGTGCTGTAACAGAACCTGCAAAATTATATTTTGGAGTGAAAATTTCGCTGATGAATTAAAATAGATGATTTATGCAAAAAGTTAACAGTCGCTCCTCCTCCAAGCCCATTTGCTCATCCTCAACGGAAACTGCCACCGAAGATTTCTAGTGAAAGAAACCGAATTTAAAAAGCAAAATCTTAATAATAGGCTCAGTGTCTCAACACGATCATATCGTGATGTTTCTTCATAATTCAGCTTTGCACAATCGCTCGCCAAGTTGTCTCAACAGAAAATACACACCCTGCCCTCTCTTGTTTTATATGCTAAAATCTTGCGTATCATTATAGTTCTGAGCTCGACTGGTCCGCGTGACAGTGTCTCACCTCGAAACTCAAAAATTAGGCCCATCATCGGTGCATCAGTTTTACAAGAGGTCAAAGTTGCAACACTCATGGCAGTTGTCGAGAGCATTGTTCAGCCTACTTTTGGGATATAATTGGCTCAATTTTGCCCCACGATCTCTTGATACTCTTGAAAATTTGAAAATTATTACTGATTTGAACTGATGATACGCGCAGGGCGGTCTTATTTTACAAAGAGAGGGGCACGTTCTTCATTGACAAATTAAATGGATTCACTTTTGGAATCTCCCGATGAGATTGCGAAATGAGCTGTTCTTAATTTCTGACCTGATTTTAAATCAAGTTTAAGGTAAGAGTCTGTTGTGAGCTTCTTGCAATTTTCATGTTTGAAAAACTGCGATGCAAACTTATGAAATGCCTCTAACAATGCCAAACATTAAAAATGCGATTAAGCAACTCGGAAACCGAGAAACCCACGGTTCAAAAAACTTTTCAGTAAATTTAAATCGCCTCAGTTTCGCGCCGAACAGAATAATGTCATCCGGCACCAATCAGAAGCGAGCATGGATATCTACGACTTTCTTCAAACGCTTCTCAACTTTTCGTGCATGAAAATTATAGGAAAGTCGGAACTATAACTTTTGAATCAAAGAATCGAATCTCATCGTGTCATCTGTAGTACCAATCCACCATTCCACATTGAAACACGTTTTATTTTAAGAAATATCAGTGAATAAAAGAGAGGAATAGCGATTTGACTGCCATTGTACATCCATTTCACCATTTTCCCGCCATTTCAGCGCGTTTGAAATTCCTTCGAGTCTTTGGATTTTTTAAAAGCGGGGTTCTCCAGGATTTTGACACCAAAAATACGCAATAAATCACCACATAATCTACTCACCTTATAATTTCAGAATATTATATTAATCTACAAAGTTTATTGACCCATTTCACGGGAGAAAATATCCTGCAATATTTGCACGATATGGCAAGAGCGGTTGTGACGTGTAAAGAGAGCACGGCGCCAGAATGAAGAAGACTGCTGGGCTGAGATCTGTAGTGCTTAAGAAAAACAACATATCCACATGGGATCTCTACGGCAGTTGCGGGGTTTTAACCTTGCAGAGCAGAGATGACTCTCGATTCCTCGGCGTCTCGCAAGGGGTCATGCACGCATTCTACTCTTACATATCGTGCAGTCCACTCCTACACCACCATTAGTCATTCACCCATTCACGCGCTCATTCACTTTGTTTCTTCTCGCCATTCCGTTTCGTCATTGTTCCTCATCGGAAGGGGGGCCGGGATCTGCCTTGCTAGGCAGTAAACTCGTAAGTCAAATAAAAATCTTACCTAGATATGCGATTTTTGCCGAGTGCTGCGGAGTTCGTGCTTTCGTCGGACCCGAGGAACGAACGAAAGCACACCAAAATGGGAATTCGGCAATGATGGGCCACTGGACATGGTATGAAATTACGAATCACAGCTCCTGGATTGAATTTTTAAGGAGAATACAATGGACGCTTTAAAACTTTCCAAATTCAACTCATAAGTTAGGGAATTTCGGTTTTCCTGCGTTGACGCTCACTTCTCGCTCATAGAAAAACCGGAGTTTACTCAAGTCTAATCGAGTCCTAATTTAGGTATATTGTGCGATGGAAAACGTTTCCTATGCACAACATTTTTTCGACAAAATTGTAGGTATCTTGCATTCAGAAAAAAACTTAGTGCGTGGGACCTGAAGTTTAGGTCATATGGATCTCTGCAGTTTTCGAATTGAGCATCTGAACACTTTAGGTCCAGCTTCTGAGGTTTGGATCACACATCTGAAACTTCAGTTCTTACATCTGAAGTACTTCAGATGTGAGAACCGAAGTTTTTAGGACGTGAGAACCGAAGTTTTTTGGATGTGAAAACCGAAGTACTTCAGATGTAAGAACTGAAGTTTCAGATGTGTGATCCAAATCTCAGCAGCTGGACCTAAAGTGTTCAGATGCTCAATCCGAAAACTTCAGAGATCCATATAACCTAAACTTCGGGTCCCACGCACGAAGTTTTTTTCTCCGTGTGTATCGAAGGAAGAAGGAAATCAGTGGCGTGACGTACTTTGCGATACATCGATTGATCTGCCATTTAAACCTATGGAAAAGGATCGATAACCAGGGTGTTTGCAACGAACACCTTATCAATTCTTTACCACACCTTCAAATGGTTAAATATCGCGGATAATCGATTATTCACATCTCACACTGTGAAACCAAGCTCTAGTTATTCGCCTAAAGTAGGGGGTGATTTTAATGACTCGTTAGGCTTAGGTTGATGGCAGTATTTTGGCTTGGGCAGTGCAAATTTTAATTTGCATTATCAATATAAGACTCGTGCTAGGTTTTGAAGTTGTATTGAAGAAAGATAGCACTGGATCCCCAAAATTACCAAAACGCAATACTTGAATAAAGGATTGTTGATTGTGAATTGAGGGACACAAGTGACCAATGTTTTTTAACATGATCGATAGAATTTGTTCTTCCTCTTCCTGTTTTGCCAGTATTGAATTGTCATTTATTCAATTTCAATAATAAATGTGTTTCTGAAAAGAGTAGCGGTTGACGAAGAAAATTAATCTCGAAAATATTTAAATCTGATAGATCACTCTGAGAAAAATATTTCGTAAAATAATATATGATAATATGAATGAGATTTATAGTTTTGTGATGTCAACGTAGCACACAGAAAAATTCATGATCTGGGGTTCGGGATAAAATGAAATCCGACTTTGGTTGGTATCCTTGACACTGGCGAAGTGGGTTCACGACAAAGATTACTGAGATTAATTGGCATCACTACAGGAATCAGTTAAAAAATTATTGATTTAAAATTTCGTAAGGTAAAAGAACAATAACAGAAACCCATTAACTCGCGTATTTGACCCGCAACAACTTCAAGAAGTCTAATTTTTTCGGACACCTACGTGTCCATGGTTAATCCTGACCTCCAAAACTTATCTCAAATCCCTTCTGAAGTATAGTGGTATGGGATATTTTGCATCGCAAGAAAATCATGATCTATTGGACGACATGAAGACATGACCTGTCACCACCTCAATTTATAAGAATATGCCATAAACCCCTCTCAAACAAATGGGATGTTGAGTGACGTTCATGGTCATTTCATCCGGAAAATAAGAAAAATTGAAGAACCGAAAATTCATTCCTGAGAGCTTTGTTGAGCCAATGCTGGTTGTCAGGATGTTTGTAATTTATTTCAATTTTTTCCATCTCCTGGCTTACCGAGCATGTTGGATATCTATGACAAAACTCCCAAACCCTGTATCCCGGTCAGTGGCGTGGCTTGCTTTGCGATTTATCGATTGTTATGCCATTTAAATCTATGGAAAAGGATCGATAAATAGGGTGTTTGCAGCGAACACCTCGATCCTTCGATCCTTCGAATCGATCCTTTTCCATAGATTTAAATGGCATAACAATCGATAAATCGCAAAGCAAGCCACGCCACTGATCCCGGTTGCGATGTTACCTACATACTTAATGTCATTCTTTATTTTTTAAGTGGACAACCAGTCATTAGCGTCAATTTTTAAAAAAATCCACGATTTTTCCTATCTTTCAAAAGAATATTCTGAAAATATTCAAGGATTGATGCTGATTCGGTTTCCCTTTTTAAAAAAAAATGAAATAAAAAAGAGCGGAGATTTTTAAACATCGCAAAGATATGTGGTTTGGGAGTTTCAACAAAACTGCGTTAACCTAGTTTTATTTGCAGACCTAGCAAAGCAAAAATTGGCATCGTATTCTCACTCTAGTTAGATTGTTTTGTGGTTACGTGCTCCATAATTGATCCAAACTGATTTTGGCGAGACTAGGGCGGCACTTACTGTCATTTTAAAATGTTACACCACTTTGCGGTACGCGATGAATTGTTGAGTAGCGTAGTGACACCCACGTTGTCTTCTACCCGTGTGTAACCTCCGTCATAGACATGAATCAACTAATTGTGTAAGATATATTGATTTATTTTCACCATTATCACTGAAAAAGACTTACCGAAAAAAAAAATGTTCAAGTAAATTAAACTTCAGGTGTTCAATGTTGACGGAACTATTTGTAACACAAGTGTTGAACACAACTGTTTGAACAGAACTTGCTGCAAATGTAAGTGAAAGTTATTGGTAGTTTCCAGTTAAGTTGTGCGAGCCGAAAACTTAGTTTGACAGACCAAATACGTAGAAAACAGGCCAAAAAACAAAATAAAACTGGAAAATTATTGTAGGATTGACGAAATGGGTAGAAAAAAAAATATTACTGTTATCCTCATTCGCCGCTCATTCTATGGTCAGTTTCTGTCCCAATCTTTTTCAAGATGTTTTTCATGTTCATAATTATTGAATGAATTCCCCCAACGCTTAGTCATTTTTCAATATTTGAGGACTTACATGTAACAATGGCGGATGTGAAAAATTACCTTTTCGAAACACATTAAAAAAACTGTTTTGGCATCGAGAAAATTTTGAGAAAATACGTGAGATGTGATCTTCGGGATTTGTACATTATGCCGGAGCCAAACATACTAATTTTTTGGGTGAACAAAACAGTTTTTTAAGCGTGTTTCGAAAAGGTAATTTTTCACATCCGCCATTCTTACATATAAGGCCTCATTTGTTTGGTCATTATCCTTTTTTCCTCGATGTAATGTCATTGTGTAAATCATATTAAATAAGACCGATACATTACGATGGAAAATTTATACCCTGACGTTACGCTTGAGAGGCATCGATTTGCAATAGGCTTGTATTTATTTATTTTCATTGATAGAAGTGGTGAAATATTATATGGACTTTGATTTGGTAAAATCGATACTGTTTTCAAAAAAAATATGTTCACGACGTTGTGTCTATAGCCGATAGAGTTCAATGGAAACTGTACCCAAAGTTGTAGTTCTACCTCCGCACGGCAACACAGAGTGAAGGATTCGTGAAAATGTCCGCAAGTAAAACGGGTTTCCGATACTAATCTCCGTGGTGGAAAGAACGATCTCTAGCTGTCGGCGGGCTGCAACACTATTTGCATAGATACGCATCGATGGCCCAGCGATGACCGCAAGTTGTGATCGAATTCCTGCTTTATTAAAGGTGTCTTGCTAGGTGAACTTTATTTCGTCCTTTCCATGGACCGTGGCAACTCTACAGTCAGTGCATCAGGGTTGTGAAAAGTTGAGCAATCGGTTGACAGATGAACATTCAGCCCTGCTCAGGCTTTTATCCCCCGGCAAATGTCGGTGGATGCAGTCGAGACTATTGATTAAAAAATTAAATAAATAAAATCTCAGAATCAATAAAAGGGGAAAACTACGCGAGAAGCGCACAGTTACTTTTATGATATACCTAATTTTAAGCGGGCCGATTTTTCGCCCTTTGTTTATCTTTTCCTGCACCGAAAACTTTGGCGCAGTGTGAATTTTAAAAGCACAACAACAAACATATATGCATACATACATCAAACATACACGCAACAAAAGATCTTGTATAGCCACACTTCCAAAATACACCAGACCAATGATTCTAAAGCATATTGAGTTATATCTCACTCATACTGCCGTGCTGAGGAAAAACGCCGTATGAACATTCGAGAGATGCCAAATTGCCTATTATAAAACATGTATTTGTGACAACATCCATGCATATTTTCCTTGAAATTTTCAGATATTTTAGGTTGAATTTCGTACGAAATAATCTGAAAATTTAGGGGGAAAATATTTGCAATTTTCCCAGTGAAGTCGGCTTTTATCGAAATAAACTTGGCAACGTCTGAAGGCTCATACGGCGTTCTTTCTTAGCACTGCATCATACACGACCGCGGAAAATGACCTCGTAATTCTGTAAAGATTGAGTATAACCATATATTTAACCAGTTTTTACTTTTTTCATTCAAATATAATTTAAAAAAAAAAAAAAAAAAAAAAAAAAAAAAAAAAAAAATGCGTGGCGAGAACGAAACTGTCTCTCCAGAGTCAGCCCTGGAGGTATTTGGATTCTCCACTCTGGGTAAAAACTGGATGAGAAACAGTGTCAAACATTTTTCCTCGAGAAACAACTTATGTCTCCTTCATCAGTGGTGGCATCACGTTGAAGAGAGACGAAAACTTGCGATGGGCTAGTTTATCCGACATTGCCAGTGATTCAGCCTGTCAGATAAACCACCAAAAACGTTTCCATGGTTTATTAACGAACCTCATCGACAAGCGTAACTTCAGACTGACGTCAACGCCAAGGTCACTGCCATCATCACTTAGCTCCGATGATGCGCTGCGATTGTAGGGCTTAAAATAAAGTAAAGCTGCTCATCCTAAATTAGCCCTGTCATAGTCAGAGCCGGTTCTTTTGTCGAATGCATCAAAAATAAATAATTCGGAAGGCTATTAACCTCTTCAAAATGCGCGTTGCAGCTGTTAAACCGGACAGTCGTTGAATTTTCAAATGCATTCTAGCTATGAATGCCTTATTTACGACGTGATGTGCCACTGTCGGCAATTTCCTAAAAGTTTCTTGAGATTTCGAGGAGAGCGACCGCGCATTGATACCGAAAAAGGAAGAGACAACCATAAACCTAAAACAATGCTGCATTGCTAAGGAGGAACGCCGTGCGAACCTTTAGACGTTGTCAAATTTCCTTTGTTAAATTAAAAGTTTTTGGAAAATTTTTGAACATTTTTCTCTCAATTTTTCAGAGAATTTTATTCACAATTGAATCGAAAGAGTCTGAAAATTTGAAGTTGAAATATTCATAATTTCTATCAAAATTAATATTTTTTGGGAGAACTTTGGCAACGTCAAAATGTTCATACGACGTTTTTACTTAACATACATGGCCCACCTGACAGATCAGGTCAGTTTTTTTCGGTGATCAGGCAGCTCCATCGTGCACACTATTATATAGTCACCTCGAGGGCAAGGATCCAAAAACGCCTTCATTTTTGCGGTACGCAACAAGGACATCCGTGAAACACGAATAGTTGTATTCAGAAGTTTCAACAATATGACGTGATGTTGAACCTGTCGAACGAGAAATTGATTCCATGTGGCAACGTGTAGTGGTTCCATGCTGATTCTTGAATAACTTAGAAAAGAAAAATAAGTTGCGTGAACGGTTTTGAAGTTTTCCCGTCTGAAACGCCATTCTCATAGAAAGATGAACTTCGGGTAAGGTTAAGGTTGGTTACTTATACAACAATTTCATTCATATACAAAATTTGTCAGTTGCGCTAGTCATTAAAGCGTGTTAAGATACTTTTTCTTCTTCTTTCCTCTATTTATTCAGCAACAGTATAATTTTACAAAATTCCACATGGTCTTACAAAATATAAACACTAAATAACGGCAGAAATTACTTTAGGATTCAAGAATTTACTGAAAAACGCTCTCCCTCTCAATTGAGATAGAGCCGGAAGCGCCTGACGGCATAGCATCGGCTATGTGTTAAGAGATTGGAACCTGTTTGTTTAAACATACAATCAGATTTATCCAAAAACTAAATTTGTGTACAAATTATATGTCTGCCTCGGATGTTCGGTACTAAATTCCAGTGGTTATGTGATAACGGCTGGGGTCAGGTCGCCACTCAATTTTTTACTTGTTTTTAAGGTTTTTCGCAGCTGAAAATGAGCTGGTAACAGCTCGAAACGTCCTGTGTTTTAGTGTTTTAATAATCTTTTAGCCTTATTTACCCATATTTTAATTAAATCTCCTCTTTATTTGCGTACAAATAAACTCCCTAAAAATATTACGTTTGAAAAAAAAAGAAAAAAAGAAAGAAAAAAAAACTTGAATTGATGTCATCAAATGCGGTAATCAGTACCAACAATTCTCCCCTTCCTAATTTCCCTGGTAAAAATTGGCAGTAGAATCCGTGTTCCAAAATACCATAGACCTACAGCCGGCTGCAAGATTTCTTATAGCCTTTTATATCCGATGGCGATTAAGCAGCAGCATGGCGATAAAGTGTATGCTAAACGTTACTAATTACGGATGCTAGGACTTAGTGAGTTTTCGGATTATTGCTCTCTTTTAGTGCTGTAGTATCTTGACTTATTTTGTGAGGAAAGCTCCGTACTCTTAAAGGATGCCTGTCATTCTCAATATGTTGGAGCGCCTTCAATTTCGTATGATACTGTGCAACACCTATGTGGTGAAAAAGTTGCTTGACGCGCCGCGGCTCGATGGGCGGCCGGCCAGCGCCTACAAATCTAACAGGGATACTTCACGTTTTGCGCAATACGTGAAGTATCCCTGTTAGGTTTGTAGGCGCCAGTGCGCCACAACTCCGCTTTAAGTTAGGCTCTAATATTTAATTTCGTGGAGTCAGCGTTTTTCAACTCATGACTTTGAAATGTTTACACACTCTGTATGGATTATTCTAATTTTAATTGATGAAAAAAAATATGTAGTAAAGGAAAATATAATGAGTGTTTTGTAATAATTAAGGTGATTCCGTACAAACTTAAGGATTTACAAAGCACACGAATTTCTACACAATTTCTTATAGCCTTTTGTAACCGATGGCGAAAAAGAAACAGCCAGGCGATAAAGTGTAAAGCCCGGCGATAGGAACTATAGCCCGGCTGTATAATTTTTTATCGCTTCTTGTAGCCCGGCCGTATGATTTTTTCCACTTTCTACAGCCAGCTATATGATTTTCTATCACTTTCTTCCGTCGGCCATAAGAATCCCTTATGGTATTTTGAAACGTAGCTCCTATCGCCAATTTTGACCAGGGTTATTGATTTGATTCGCACAATGCATACAGGCTCATCCATTTTTATTACTGTTTGTACAACCTATGGAAAAACTGCGATGCGTACTCAATGGCGAATAGTATTATAAATTATGGTTTTTGAAGGAAAATATATTTTCCTTATTTACAAACCAAGTAAGTATCTACTGATAATTAATTAGTTGGACGTATTGATTGATTATTTTTCCTGTGGGTAGTTTTAAATCATCGAAATAAGATCCCGGAATAAATTCAACTGACCATTTAAATTTGATTAAGTTCTGATAAAATGAAAGCTCGAGCAAACTCAAGGGCATCAATTTCAAGGCACGGAATGGACCAAGATTTAAAGTGATATTTCACAAGTTTGACCCTAGCTTAAAAACAACAATCTCCCACGAAATTGCTGGTTTTAGGGGACTCCACTAAACATTAAAAGCGGTCGGATTAAATGCTGCACAGTCTAGCTCGCGGCTCAATCCTTCAGTCCCGCCTTTTGTCATCGTTTTGCTCATCTCATGTAAGTGAATAAATGTAAACAGCGGACTAGCCTTGACAACGCAGATTTTAGGTTTACGGTCCTGCGGCCGCGGGGAATCAATTTACAAAGTGTCGAAAATGCGAAAACGAGGAAGGCAGTAATTAAACAAGGCGCATCATTGCCAACTTGCAGTGATTGTGTATTTCGAGTACACTCTACCCGAGACTAAAATTTGGGGTCTCTCAAGACTGCATGGCAAAAGTTCATCTCCGAAGAATTTACAATAAACTAGTCGCACAATGGAATAACGTAAATCACTGACTGGCCAATCAGGCATTAAAAGAATGGACTTATTTTTCCAAAAAAGTATATAATGATCATTCAAGTTCAATTTTAGGCTGAAAATGCACACTATGATGATCTTATTTCCAGCTACATACATTTCGATCGCGAAACTTCCCCTTTTTTCATAGTTGACTCATCCTTTTTATGCGTTTATTTAATTTTTTGGTGCCTTTAAATAAGTTTCAAAACTTTAAAATGTCACTATTTCTGCTTTCGCTATTCTTGTTACACCTCGTGGGCGGGATTGTCCAACTTTTTTGTCCCGTCCGTAAATAGGTCATCCCTAGTCCGCGAAATGGACGATGTTCTTGCTCATTCCGTGAACTGGGTAGCCAGTCCGCCGACTAGCTGGTTAAAAGTCTGAGACTTAAGACAAATTATTCGCGAGATCTTGATCAAAACTAAAGAGTATCAAATAAAAATAAAAACATTTCTTGTGCAGTTTTGTTGGTAGGCAAAACATTAATACGGATCTGGGTGTTTCCTTCGACATTTTAAAATCATCTGGTGCGACACACACACGCAAAGAAAAAACTTATTTTTTTACTTTTCTCAAAAGTTTTTAATATGAACTGATGAGCTTTTCACATTTTGCATATATTATTAGTATCTTGGATGTGCGTGTTGCACATTCAAAAATTGAAGGCGTTTCTGCTTTACAAAGACTAGACTGAGTTGACTGCAGCGCTTTGATACAACTATTCGTGTTCCACGGATATGCGGGTGGTATGCTCAAAATTGAAGGCACTTCCGCTTTTTACCTGATATCAGTGATACCTGAGATCATACGTTTCCCAGTAATACTTATCATCGCTGCTCTGACGTAAAGGTGTATCTCTAATACTACGTGAGCCCTGAAAAACACAGAGCTCTATGGATAACGGGGCTCACGTGGAAACTGAGTTACACCCTTACGTTAAAACAGCGACGTTATGATCTTCATTTTTCCCAAGGGTCGCCACGAGGCCCAATATCTA
This sequence comes from Bemisia tabaci, assembly GCF_001854935.1. Taxonomy (NCBI): domain Eukaryota; kingdom Metazoa; phylum Arthropoda; class Insecta; order Hemiptera; family Aleyrodidae; genus Bemisia; species Bemisia tabaci. The sequence goes on from NW_017547303.1 coordinate 463,300, forward strand.
TACCCTCTTTACAATGGCATTGTAACTTTTGTCTTTCCTAAGATTTGGCTGAAATGACTCGCATACTCGCAGACGCCCGACACACTGTGTGCCGGGCTCGGTGTCCGCAAGATGGGTGTCGAGCGATGTGCGCGATACGCGAACCGCGGGAAGACCGGTGATCTTGAACCTGGCGCACGTTGGCCGTTGCCGTTGGGAAGGCGAGGGGCCGTGACACCAAAAGTCCCTTTTATCGCCGATCCGCGCCGCCTTTATTTGAAGACGAACGCTCGAGATCGCAGTTTACGAGCTCCTCTCCAAACCACCGTCCATCCCGTCGCTGGAGGCCCCAGGGCGTCGCTTTAAACAGGAGCTGAAACCTGAAAATCGTCTATGATACGATCGGAGCCGTCGTTTGAAAAGATCATAGGATGAGGTAATTTTCGTTGGAGGTGAGATCATAGGATGAGGTAATTTTCGTTGGAGGTGGTTGAGAAATCTCCGGAAATTTGCCTAACTGCATGTATGAAATCATAAAAAAATAAATGACTGAAAAACCAATTCTTCTTATCCCTCCATTCACTAATGTACATGCTATATTAATGTAAGAGGAATAAGGTATTGGGTGGCCTTGGAGGACGAGGCACATAAACATTGGCGGATCCAGCAAATTGACAACATTGCCTTTCCTCCATATAAACCCATGGAAATGTATCGATTCTTAAGGTGCCAAGTGCTCCGACAAGAATCGATTATTTGGCATAAGTTTAAATGAAGGAAATCCGGTATTGCCAAATTGCTGGACCCGCCTCTGCACATAAATGCAGTATTTGCTGTTTCGAGAAATACGTGTTTGATGTTTCGAAATTGTATGGGTCTTTACAGCGGAGAGGAAGTTCAAACTGACTTTTTGAAGCTTACAAATGGAAATTCGGGAGGGAATTTTTACAGAATATGCACTAAGACTAGTTTCACTTGAAACCATTAATATCTCAATTCTTCAAAAATTGCACTCACGCGCCTTGTCCTCCAAGCCCCTCTATTGAGCTTTTAGCTGGTTCGGTGGAAGCGAAACTAGGTGAACTTGGGCCATGCTTGAAAAAATGCAGTATGCAAGAGAATTACACGTGTACTTAAAAATTACCATTTCATGGTGAGAAGTATACGCAGCCCTTTTTTAACCATTTTTTTAAAACTATAGTTCAGAATTTAAAAAAATGCTTTCGATATACTTGATCCCTTACCTAAGGTGATCGCTCATGTCCGAAAAAGGCCACACTTCATGGCGCGGTCGGTGTTTAGTGGTTGAAAACAGCTCAGAATGGAAACGTATGAAAAAAATTCTCTCGGTGTATCGGTGTAGATTCTCAAGGAAATAACCTAGAACAAAGCTGATATAGCATGGCGCTGATGTGATAGCTGTTGAACATGGTTTCTGAAGTGAAAGGTGATACAATTTTGAAAGAAATCTTCCGAGTCAAGGATTCTGTTTCCTTTGTTTCTCCGGCAGATGATTCTCGCACGGAATTATTATACGGCGTTGCTTGTTCTAGATTTTAGTCTCAATATTCGAAACGTCTTAACATCACGGGCAAATATTAAAATATTTTATGGGAAACAGATAAGAGTCTACTTAGATTGGTTCCTTTAAATTTGAATTATGCAGAGAAAGTGATAGAATTCATGTGTAACATTCACTTCTGGATAAAAAGATCTATAGAAGATATTGATCTAATATGATTAATTTATCCGCTTGTGACAATACACTGCTGAGAAATATATTTTCAAAACAGGCAAACTAAAGAAAAATGAAGCATCATGTTTCAATGCATAAGGCATGTTTAGAGACTGAAGTAGATTCTTTTATGTGATGTAATTATCAACAATAGAACTGGACTAATTTTTGCAATTGCGAACTACAAATTCTAGGTAAGTTTAGAGGCAGCGTATACGCCAATAATTCTCCTTTGCAGATGAGTGTTTTTACGGATGAGCCAGAAATTTTAGCTCCCAACTGCAAAATATAGTCCGACTATTAGTAAGAGGATATAAATAAGGGGCCATATTTTTAAATTTGCCGAGGTAAGTGCTAAAATTGGATTTAAGCCCTAAACAAATGGTTTAAACTTACGTTTGAATTTTTTTCTCTTTTTTGTGGGCAAAAGTCAATAAACGCACCGATATCACATTTTAAAAATCTCATTTTGACCAGTAATTGTTGCCGTAGAAAAATGAGAGAAGAGTTTTTAATTTCACTTGATACGCAATGATGTTTAATTAATCTGTTATTATATTCAGCTTCGTTAACGGCCTAAACTGACTTTGACTGCGACTACTTCATCCGATTTTTAACAGGATTTTCCTACTCTAAACCTAATAATAACTTTTAAGGAAATCCAGAGTTTATTTCACCACTTATCAACGCCGGACGTTGTAAACTGGGTTTCATGGACAAATTCAATAAAGCACACCGACATGTCTAGTGAAGCGCCGTTACGATTCCATTATCATATCAACAACTCATCATTTACATAATATCATTGAGATCTGCACCATAATTATAGGTTTTACTCCTCGTATTCTTAACGTAATTAGCGTCTTTCCAATGACTCAATCGCAATCCGCACCGTCTATTGTCTATCTCACAACGACGCATTGATCGGTGGGCGAAGAAGCATTTTGGGAAATTGTTTGAGCGATCGTCTTGAGAGCTTGCACCTAAGTGAGACGGTACCTCCGCAGTGTTAAGCAAAATTCAATCTCTTACAGCTTTTAGCATCGTACATTGTACACAAGAAAGAGAATATGATACCATTGATAAAACAATGTCAAACTTTTTCCGATGTTTCTCTCATTTTCACTCTGTGTTTCAGGAAACTCATTTTATCAAAATATCGCGAGACTTGCTTAAATACTTCTTCGACAAATTATTTTTACCAGGTTCAAAATAATTAAGCAACTTTTACATTAGGATTGATTAAATACTAGTAATTTACTGAATAAATGTATCAGATTTTGTGGAAGTCTTTTAGATTTTTATCAATTAACCTACATTTCTCTACATGTTCTTCAAGAGAGATGAATGTTTATCAAGCTTTTACTGCACAAAATCAATTGAGACTATCCAAAGAAAAAAGGCTTCTAGCCTCCAGATGTCATTTTTTTGGAAGACCAATTTTGTCTAATACCGAGAGTGAAAACTGAAATTTGAATTATCAGCGACAATATCATTCTGAGGTCCTAACGAATAAATTGCGAATCCTTTGGTTAATTTTGGTGCAAATAATTAACTGCGTAAAGTCGATTCATAACGGGGATTTTGCGTACCCTAAATGTGGTGGATTATAATTTTTAATTTTTTCCCCCTACAAACTATGTTCCTTTAATTAGGGACTTCAAAGCACCATATGGTTTGGTCCTAGATTTTTGAGCTTGTTTGCCCCAAAATTTTTGCACAACATTTTTATATAATACTCTGTTATGATTAACTCAATTTTGAAGGTTCATTTTTCTGCGGATGGTCACAAAACTAAAAACTATCACAATCGGAGCAAAGATTTAAGGTTATTAACAATGACATGAAAAATATCGACACGCTACAGTCTTGAAATACTGAGAACATGAATGAATCGTGTGTACTGATGTAAGAGCTGCAAGTAGTGCTCAAAGGTAAATGAAGGTGGGATATTTGTTTTCGGTTGGAATCATAAAAAATTCGTGACCTCTCGACTTGTGCAACTTCACGATATACTCCCATAGCCCAACTGAATCTTGCAATGTTGTCCAGTGTGGTCACATGGTACATTTACTCATAGAAGTTTACTATTGAATTTAAGTGCACTTTGGCAGGGATATTTTTGTGTAATATTACTCGGCTCATTTGCTGAAATACGCATTATATTGTTCGCTGATAGCTGGATATTATTAGAACTAGACATCACCGAAGTATATGAAGCATTTGAGTTAAGGAAAAAATTAAAAAATTCACAAACAAAGTATTCAAAATAAACTGGATTTTCAGTATGAATAACTGAGAATTGTAAATGGCGTGTGCAAAAAAATATCAGGTTTTTATTTTTTTTTATAAATGTTACTGTTATTTGTTTGTTTTTGTTTTTTTAAAATAATAAAAGTCCACCTATACGCTTTTCATGTGCGTTACTGCCACTGATCTGAACAGAGCTGATACGTGCCAAAAATTTAGGAAACGCTACTTGGCCTACACTGGAAAAAAAAAGTTCGGTCGTATGTACCGAAGTTCGGTGTTACAAGTAAGTTCACTCCAAGTAATTCGATTCGTCAAACTGAATTTTCCATTTGTAAAATCGAACTGTTGGTTCGTGTAACCGTGCTCGTGCGGTAAAGCAGTTAACGAACTAAGTTTGATCATTTACGCCGAAAGTTCATTTTGACAAACCGAAAATTTGGGATGATATGAAACACCGAACGTTTGGTTTCTATGACCGTTTTTTTTTATTTCAGTGTACCTCTTCATACATGACCACATAACCGTACTTTCCGCTATTTTCTTGTCTGAAAAACGACGAATGATGTTGACAAGCCCAGTGCTAGCAATACCAAGTGCCCAAGCGGACAACATTGCATGAGCGTGGGCCTTTGGTGCAAAATGGACCAGATTTTTGCCGCACGGAGATGCGGCAAAGGCTGGCATGTTGTGAGACAATCAAACCGCATGCGCCATTAGTTCTGGATGAGCAAAACGGGGAACTTTCGGTATTGGGACTCTGAGGCCGCGCCGTAAATTGAACCGCGACCTACATCACCCGCACCATTGTTGCGGAGTTTCTGGCAGGAATTTGCAAGAATTAACATTCCACATTTGGATATTCCTCCTCGATTTTTGACCGAAGAATAGAGGTAATTTCTTAAATCATTATCAAGCTATTAGACAACGCCTTCAGCGCTTTATTTCCTACCACCAACGTTAGCATCCATAGACGTAAGCTCCTTTATTTCCTTCATGACCATCAGATATAGTCTTGTATCTTCAAACTTCTGGCATATGTCAGAGGAGGAAGCACCAATATCGGAAGAGAAAAAGGGAAAGGTAAAGAAAAAGTAAGAGGCAAATAGAAGGAAGAGGAAGGATGAAAAATCAAAATTAGATGAGGGAGAATGATAAAAAAAGGAAAATGAGGATGTAATAGAAAAATAATATCAACAATTCGAGCAAAAGAAAAATTACTCGTTTTATGTATGCCCTCTCTTCTCTTTCTTTCTCTTTCTCTCTCTTCTTTCTCTTCTTCTTCCTCTTCTCCCTGTTGTTCTTCTTCTTCTTATTCTACATTTCCTTCCTACTCGTTTCATTATCTTTCTTCCTACTTCTCTTGCCCTCTTCCACCTCCTCTCTTTGATCTTCCTTCCTCGTTTCTTTCTTTTCTCTTCCTTTTTCCTCCTCTCCAGGCCTAAGATTTTTTTTCCGCGTATTTAACATAAGTTACGTAGAAGACCCGAGTCCATCTGACCTAGATTAAACGTTTGACAAAGCACAATATCTTAGATACAACTATGTGGACTTTCAAGTAGTGCAAATTGCATAGCTGGCAAAATGGAGGAGCGCTTAATGTTCCGTTATCACGTCTATTTACATCTCTGCCAAAGACTACATTTATATTTTTCTCTATACGAGTATACTCGTAAATACTCGGCCATTTCGAATACCCTCAATCAAATGATTCGAAAAATAAGTCATCAATAAACACTATGATTAAGAGCGTTTATTAGAGCGGCTGCTCGTTTTCTAAGATAGTGGTCAATCAACTTCGGCTGGGATGGTTTGAACTCTGAACTCGGATTGAACCGTAAAACCAGCGTCAAAGTTTAAAGCGTGCCTACCGATGTTATCAAATCCATCTGCCGCGTTTTGACCATAAGCGCCTGCAAAGGAGGCAATTAAAAGTGCGAAACGAGTTCATCTGCATCCTCGCGGATATGCGATAAATTACCCGGCACCGATGACGATGACGATGATGATGATGATGATGATGATGGGAGACGTTCTCCTTCTTATTGAGCGACGCGGCCGAGGTCAAAATATCCTCGTCTGGTATCATCTGCCCTAGCCAATATGAGCGTTGCCAAAACGAGGGAAAATTAAACGATGTCCCCGCCAACCATCTTCATTCACGATGAAGTTTTTCACTTAAGCTTTTGTCTTACTATCAATATTTTATAATATAATCGATAATATCAGTGATTAGAAACCGGAAGTGGCGTAACGGTCAGTCCGTCAGTATGTGAAGGAACGTTGAATATGCACTGGTCTGGAGGTCATGTCCACTTTATATGAACGAGCATATTTGTAGTGTAGCCACGGGTTCATTTTGCTATGGTAACAGTATTTATACATTAACGGAGCGGGGTGTTTCCTTGAGAATTTTAAAACCTCCTGGTGCGACGCAAAAAACACAAAAACACAAAAAACACAAAAAACACAAAAAACACAAAAAACACAAAGGACACAAAGAATACAAAAACGCCAATAAACCCTGAATTTCAAACTTTTAAAACATATTTAATCTATCTCCTAATAATTTAAAAATTAGAGAAGTTACCTCTAATTTCTGACTTCATGAGTTCAATTCGTTGCTCTTTTGACGTATAGGCGTACATAGGTTTCCCAATGAGCCCCAGAAAACATTTAGTTGTTTAGATTATAGGGCTCTCGATGGAATATAGGTATACTATAACGTCACATGGACAACCAGATGAACGAAACTACGCGCAAAATATTTTTTGGGGAATTAGAGATTATTTTCGGTTGGATTCTTAGCTTCTAATTTTCTGACAAATCTTATCAGAATCTTTTCCCCGAAAAAGTTCCCTCAATTGAGCAAGGTCGGTCTCTTTTTCAGTGACTTCCGCAATTTTACCCTTTCTGGTAATTATGTATCTCATCTATTTTTTCTTCCTAAATTTGGATTATCAGCGCAAAATTGGTAACGTCCCGCAAGTACGTGCCAACAACTTGAATTACTGACGATGGGCAACGCGAGTATTCCTATTTTACTGTTCAGCGGTTTTACGACGCAAATCATTCCAGGCCACGTAAGACGCTATTAAATGCTTGCTGCAGTTCACCGATGATTTTCGAAATAATCATCACCACGCGAAGCAGCATCATGCACTAATCGTCGAAAGACGTAAGAGTGCATTATTTGCGAATGATTCCGGAAAAAAACACGACACAGAAAAACCAATAATTAAGGAGAAATGGTCGGCTAATGTGATGACCGGCGATGATCGAGGTAGCGATTTTGACAAATCACAGAATGGGTACGTTTGCGTTGAGAATAGATTTGAGTTATGTAGTGTGGCTGCTTCCTTGCTGCGATGTGAGTTATGTTCGAGATGGCTGTGCAATGAATCTGTGATGATGGCTGTGCAAGAAGTTTGCGTAGATTCGGATATTCGGTGTAAACGTACATACATACATATAAGTCGCTTTACAGCGCTCCCTCGCGCTCTACGACTCCTAACCTCCACTGCTCTTTCAAACCACAAATCTTGGGGGATTGAGCACCTTAAAATTTCCGCTTCAATCCCTTCCCTCCAACCTTTCATTGTGCGCCCTCTGCGTCTTCTCCCAGGAGGAACCCAGTCAAATCTAGTCGGTGTAAACGTCCCTTCCTCAAAAATACATTTTCCAAACCAGTATGAAACAATTTATGTTCCTGGGTCCCTTTTTGAGAGCCTTTCTGCATATTTTAGTAGCTTCTCGGGGCTTTAAATGAATCCCACCGCTATATCAAATTGAATATCGACGATTTACTTCTAGAATCACGTATCTCGTTCTCGGCGGTTAAGAACCTCCGTTCTTATTTAATTTTTTTGTTTAAAAAAGAAAACAAATCGATACCATTCCTTGAAATTTTTGAAGATTTTTTTTTCGCGGAGAGACGAAAAATTACAGTAGTTTTCAAGAATTGCTGTTGAGTGGTTTTCTATTTAAGAAATAGAGTATGACAGGAAGACTGCAACGTCATAGACCGAGATACGTAGTTGTGAACTTACGCACCGTCGATATACTGCCGTGCTAAGGAAGAACGCCGTATGAGCCTTCAGACGTTGCCAAGTTTCCTTCGATAAAGACTGAATTTACGGGGAAAGTGATGAATATTTTCCCCCAAAATTTTCAGACGATTATGTACGCAATTTCATCTAAAATAGCTGGAAATTTCAAAAAAAAAAAAAATGTGCATGAATGTCGTCAGACATACATGCTTTGTCAAGGGAAATTTGGTAACCCTCGAATGTTTAAACGGCGTTCTTCCTTAGCACGGCAGTATACTTCTATAAACCTAAACGGTTTGAATTAGTGAGGAAAAGTCGCATTATGGAACTCTCAGGATCCAAAAGGGCAGCCAACTTTCTAACACAAAAAATGTCACTGCCAATCTTTAGATTCAGATATCAAACGAAGATGGTCAAGAATGTTCATAAGTGAGCGTTCTCTTGCAAAACGAGTTACTTCATGCAAAGACTAAGTCAAATTCGTGCTCTACAAACGAAGGGTCGTCACAATTTGTCGCTCCTCTGACGTAAGGGCGTATCTCAATTTCCACGTAGCCCTAAATTCGCATATAAATCCATGCTTTCTGGGGCTTATGCGGGAATCGAGTTACGCCCTGCTTACGTCGGAGGATCGACGGATTGTAACAATAAGTCACCCTGGATAATTTGAATTCATAGGTTGGCAGCTCTTTGGGAGCCCTAAAAGCTCCATGACCTAACCTCGAATATACCGACACATGTCCGTACTATACCTATATAGGTACTTTAGTCCGATCCGTGCGTCAAGTCCACATTATCTTTTACAAACGTATGCTCTCCACGGTGCACATTAGAAGATAGAACATTAGAAGAAAAGCTGGCGAAAAAAATGTGCTACGCACGAGTGGACGAGACGAGGGCGTAATTAAGCGCTTTAATCTACATAGTGAGCTGGAGAGTAGCCGCGGGTCGGTTCGCGACTTGGTCCGGTCGGTGTCAAGGACCAACACACTTGCAGCGCCGCACCATTACTCCCGGCAACTGGCGCATCGCGTCTTGGCGCCTCCGACACAGAGGGAACGAATGCGAGTGCAAGCGGCCAGAAAATATAGAAGCTATTCTGCCGTACTAATGAAGAACGCCATATGAGCCTTCAGACACTGCCAAGTTTCCTTCGATAAAAACCGAAATTACTGGGAACTTTGTGAGTATTTTTTTCCAAAATTTTCAGACAGTTTTGTACTCAGTTTAATCTAAAATATCTGAAAATGTCTAAGAAAAATGTGCATGAATGTCTTCAAAAATACATATTTTATCGAGAGAAATATGGCAACTCTCGAATTTTCATACGGCGTTCTTCCTCAGCACGGCAGTCTTATACTGTCGTGATAAGATAGAACGCCGCACGAGACTTTAGACACTGCCATATTTCCTTCAATATGAAACGATCTATTACAAAAATTGTGAATATTTTTCTTCAAATTGTTCAGACTATTTTATTTGCATTTTAACCTAAAATGTCTGAAAATTTCAAGGGGAAATACATTCAACTCTCTTCAACAATTCATTACTTGGCCGGGGAAATTTGACAACTCTCGAATGTTCATACGGCGTTTTTTTCTTAGCACGGCAGTATTGTTGTGACATCAACATAGGGATTCTCATTTATATTGCCGTGATGAGGAAAAATGTCGTATGAATATCGACATGTTGCCAAATATGCTCTCTTGAAACATTCATTTTTTTTTTAAATCTGTGGATATTCTCTCTTAAAATTTACAAATACTTTGCAGTTAATTGCGAATGAAAACCTCTGAAAAATTGAGAGAATAATTGACACAAGTTTTCCTGAAAACTCGAATTTTAACGAAGGAATTTTGGCAACGTTTGAAGGCGTATACGACATTTTTCCTTAGCACTACAGATTACAGCTCCATTACAGTTACAATTAAATAACATCTTCCAATGCTACCAATGAGAATTAATCGATTTCCATCGCTTCTCTGTGACGTAACACTAGTCACGTATATAAGGCCGGAGACTTAAACGAAAGGTTAGGAAAAAAGCCGATTGTAAAACGCCAGCGCGGCAGTTACTTAAGGTGCTGTTATTGGTATAATTATTAGTTTAGTAACTATTGGTAACCTATCTTTAAAGGAAAAACTTGCACGTAATGTAAGGGACAGACCGTAGTTTTAAACGAAGGATAAAAAAAAGTCCGTCGAAAATACATTTTACTTGAAGTCTCTTTGTCTCGGTGAACATCGATTATCAGTCAGTTTGGGTTTATATTTTTTTCTGATGCATGATGTCAAGAAATTGGGCTCATCCTACATTCGAGTGCTACCAAAGGTAGGGTAAAAATTCAAAATATGGTGATCGCACCAGTCATCGGGCTGAGTATATTAAAGTTGATAGACAATGCGATAGACAAAAAAGACAAAGGGAAAATAGAGTGATTCCATTGGTTGACACGAGTGGTTGTTATAGCTCAAGGAAGAAAATGAAGTGCCTTGAAGGTTTTTTTGTGGGTTGCTGTTATTAAGGAGTCTATTACTTAAATCCTTTGCCCATTGCAACATCCCGTTTCTAGAGCAATTTCAAAGTGTGAAGTATGACAATATCTCGTATAGAAATTAAAAAAATAAAATAAAATAAAAGTAAAAAAATAAACGAGGTGAAAGTAACGCTATACTCCAGACGTATTCCTGCTTTCTTCCTCGAGCAATTGTGACATATGTTAGTGATACCACTATTCGGTCAAGTGGGAGCTCGGGTTGCCTACACTGTAAACTGAAGGCAAACTGACAGCAAGGCAGTTGCCACTATCCATGCCACACTAGGTGAATCACCACCGCAAATCTACATAAATGTTCGGAATTGCTCGGAGTTTAGTTCCTAATTTTTGGCCCCTGAATTTGTACATTTTACCCTTGTGCGCTGGTGCAATGATGTTAGCTACTCATCGCCAGCGTTGCCAATTGTAATGATTCAATTATTTTTCACCTTAAGGAGTAATGTAAAAAGGAGGATTATTGAACTACGCTTGGCAGATGCCGAATTACACCTCAGTCGCCGCGCGATCCCACGGCAGCATGGTGTCATCCTCACACGTTTACCCTACGATCATTCTGCCAAATTTCAGCAAAAAAATCCTTTTTTTTATTTTTCATAAACAAAATTTAATTTCGACCAATTGTTCCATACGTATGCGAATAACGAGTGAATTTTTCAAAGCAGAAAATCATATTTGAATATTTCTCTCTACGTTCATACACTGGGGAAAAAAACACATTGGATCTACAGTCCAGACTTTTGAAAAATTGACAAGAAAAGTCTCTTGATTCAATCAGATTTAAGCTAAATCAAAAGGAAATCCCCTCAAATTAAGAGGCTTGGTTCTTGATTTAAGCTTGAATCTGATTGAATCAAGATTATTTTTTCTTGTCGATGTTTTTAAGAGTCTGGGCTCTAGATCCAATGTGTTTTTTTCCGGTGTACTGTTCCTCTGCGTTTGCATGTGATGTACTTCCGCTGTGAGAGAAGAGAAGATGTCAATCGTCGGTGAACTATCTTTATTGTGTGCTATGAGAGCTGAGCAAATCTCAGTGCAATTTCTGCAAGGAGAAAAAAGAGACCTTTTCTACATCTCTCTAGGACTGGAGGGAATTTTCACCTTCGGGAATTCTACATTCCTCTAAGGGCATAGGGCAGCAACAGTCATCTACTTCTGTTGACTCTTGAGTTTTTGTAGCTGTTGATGAGTCTCGTCTGATACAATACGCTCATCTAGTTTACCTAGCTTCGGCTTGTTTGGATAACGATAACGGATTGCTCAACACGTCACTCAATAGACAGCAAGGCTGGTTAAAAGTTACATGATGGAGCCCCAGAAGTAAAAGACGCCACGATTGCTGAGGTACTTGTGGAGGGTCTCTTTATCTATGTGATGCCTAAGCCTAGTCTGTCACCGAAGTAGCAGAAATCGTCATAAGTTGCGGAAATATTGTCAAATTAATTCAGTTTTTCTGCAAGATGTGCGGACTGCTTCTTCTATTTGAAAAAGCGGAATTATCGAGATGTATTGCCTTACGGTCGCAATAAATTCGAATAAAAGGGCAAAAATTTTCAATTTCTGGTTGTGATGCATTTTGCCCACTTCCAAAATCCAAGGAACCCTCAGAGTCTTGCCGTAAAACCTCAGAAAATTGTCCATATTTGTCCAAAAATTGCAATTTCATCATTATAGAAATGTGTCGGAACATTATTGAAATTTTAGCTCCATAAAATTCTACTTGGGATGCATTCAGCCGAACAACGCACCTTGGATCGTCAGAATTGCCTCGCGTTTCCTTGCCCATTCTCAACAACAGAGGTCGCATTTGTACAGCCTTAAAGCGTCAAACAGAAGCGTTGTAAACTATGACTATTATAACTAATTCTTGCCGGCCAGGTTGGCCTAGTGGTCAGCGCGTCTGACTCTAGGTCAATAGGTTCCGGGTTCGAATCCCGGTGGTGGCGTCTAATTTTCACGGAATTGACGAGTAGATCTGCTGAAACAGATTCTCCTCGGCCCTAATCCCTGAAAATTAGAAAAGCCTGGAGCATGGAGCCTGATGTCTACGGACACTAAAACATTGTCTAAAGTTGGCTGAAGGTGCAATAGACACGAAGCCATTAAACCAGCAGAAAAAAAAAAAAAAAAAAACTAATTCTTAGGTTTGCATACATGAGTCGCTTTTATAGCGCTCTTTGGCGCTGTGCGACGCCTAATCGCCACTAAACTCGGTTTTCCCACAGGTCATCCGAGAGTTGACACTCCCTCATTTCATTTAATACCCCCTGTCGCCACCCTCTCACTGGGCATCCCCTTCGTCTCCTCCCAGGAGGAACCCAATCAAGCATCTTTTTTGGCAGCCTCTCTTCCGTCATCCTCTTGACATGACCGTACCAGACAAGCTGTTTGGTCATGACGTCAAACACAATGTCATTTTCGACTTCCATGATATGACGTAGATTCCTAGATATACTTCGATTCATATACCCCGTTTAAGGGGTTTTTTGGTACATATGACAAACGCGCATCATCAGTTTGATTCATATCACCACCGCGGACGAACATGGTCTTCACCTTCCGCACCGAACACCTCAAAATCATAGGCGCCCTGTTTCCCTCGTCATTAGCCATATTTGTAGCTGCGCATCCTTCGCCTTCGCATTGATTTATCCTCCAAATAAAACGGGAGACCGGGCGATCGCAGGCGATAAATCAATAACCTACTTAAAGTGTCGCTTCTCGCCGTCTCTTGGCTCGGCAACTAAGTACGCGTTGTTATCACGATACTTACGCAAAACCAAGGGTGGATCGAGGGCTGGTTGACCCTCGGATTTTTCAAATCATTGCGGCTAGTTCGTTCTTCCGCTTACCAGAAATAGGAATGTTCAAAGGACAAAATCACGTAAAACATAAAGTGTGTAGAACACAATGAACAAGTTTTTAATCATATTTTTTAACACTTTCCCTGGGGAAGTGGGTTACCACTCTAAAGGCCTAGATACACACGGCGCACTGAAAAAAAAAAAATTGGCCTCCGGCCAATTTATGCGCGGCGCAAGCGCCGCGTACCGGCGCTTCGCGCCGGCATGTGGGGGGGCTTCGCCCCCCATCATGGTGCGANATGAAATTTCAATTTTTTTTTTTTTTTTTTTTTGGAGGATGACAATACTTCCTCTCTACCCTATGGGAGCGAGAAAGTAAAAACTCCGGCCGTGGGAGCAGCTATTACGGGCTATATAGACATACCGTCCGTTCCGGGCTCAAAGACCGAAAATTCCGGCTGCTGGAGGCGTAGCTTCGATTGCTCCGGGTTCAGAGGCCGAATCTACGGCTCTTGCAGCGGGAATTTTCGGCCTTTGTTCCCGGAACGGACGGTATGCCTATATAGCCCGTAATTGCGGCTCCCAAGGCCGGAGTTTTTTTTTTTTTTTTTTTTCAGTGCGATTAATCGCCGCAAGTGAAAGAGGAAAGCCAATGGAGAGCCTTGATTTCGATCCATTGACGTCGATATATCAAAATCAAGGCTCTCCATTGGCTTTCCTCTTTCACTCGCGGCGATTGATCGCCGTGTGTATCGAAGCCTTTAGGTCAAAAACTTTGAACATCGCTGGTAAATCAATNGGGGGGGGGGGGGAGGATATATCTGGGTCAGGGCTCTGAGCTTCCGGATTATCCCCTTTTCTTACGTTTTTCCCTCCCGTTACCTAAAAATCTGGTTGTCTTTAGAGTAACGAGACACTTCCTTTCATCAGTACAATCTAAGGTACAGTCGATCATATTTAAAGTAAATTTTGCATTAGGAAACTAATACTTCTGCGCCATCTATCAAAGTGAATGCACGCGTTCTTATATACGTATTTCCTACGAGCAGTTTTCTTAAACTGGACTGCATTTCGCAATTAGGAACCGCAATTTCCTTCTCAGGTCAAAAACAACGCATGTACCATTAGTTTTCCAATGAAAATAAGTGTTTTTACAGATGAGCCAGACATTTTAGTTCCTAGTTGCAAAATGTAGTCCAACTTTTATGCATGCATATCATTAATATAAACTTCGAAGGATTCATATTTTGTATATATGTAAAAGTCAAATATAATTGTCCTTCATTGCCTAATTTCAGTCCATTTATCAAGAGAGTTTCAGGAATTGCTATCCTTCCGACTTCTCATCATCTGACTTTTAACGTCTCGGACCATTTTTTTTTTTTTTTAAACGGCGATAACCTCATTTTCAGTCATGAAGATGACGAGTGACGGTATCACGAGACGCGTCGCTAAGAGCAACAATCGTCGTTCCTCCGACGTAACGGCGTATCTCGGTATCCACGTGAGCCCTGATTCCCGTATAACTCAATGCTCTCCGCGGCTCATGTGGAAATAGAGATATGCTCTTCGTCTCGGGAGCAACAATGAGCAAATGTAAATCGGCGGACTAAACGCGGAGAATTAAGCCAGAAAACGTGATTCGCGCTACGGGCTCGTATCAATCCTGGCTTGCGGTCTGGCGCGGCGGCCGCAGTATTGACTCAGGGATTCAATCGAACGTTCTAGCGATGCATCATCGGAGCAAGTGTTGAAACTTGCGACCACTCATTTTTTGCGAACCTCCATCCTTGCCTAATGGGTCTATCTGTTTGCTAACCCGGTGCAAATGAACGCGAAAAAAGTGGCGCTATAGTGAAATTTCTTATTATATCGTCGCTCCACAGACGTGACGGCGTATCTCGATTTTGGCACTGACCCCAGAAGGCATGGATTCATGTGTGAAACGGGGCCTACTCGGGAATTGAGATGCGCCTTAAAGGCAAAGGGAAGAAGGTACAATGAAGCCCCGGCAATCTAGTAGCCAGCATGGGATTTCTGACAGTGCTTATGATGCGGCTGGCATTGGTGGAACTGGAAACTTTTTATGGGGGCAGCAGGGCACCTCATCAAGGGGGATGGGGAGGGGGGCACAAAAATAAATTCCATGAAGGGGATTTATTGGACTCTCCTAGCTCCACATTAGCGTTAGGAAGGTCTCCTTGGCTTCATAGGAGGGCCCAGGATGGCTTCATTGGCTTCCTCTATAAAGGATTGATTAAAATTGAGTCGTCTCAGGAGCAGTTTTTAACTGTTATCACGAAGAAATAGGAATTACAATGATTCGTGAGACCGGAGGTCTGTCACACTCTTTCGCAGCAAAATCCTCTAATTTTTTTGGGAGGGAGGCAAGTAGATTTCTGGGAAGAGAAACTAGGCCTTTGCTCTCTGGTTACGTCATACTCGACTGGTAAACGTAACGGATGCATGATTAAAATTGACACAAATCTAGTACTGATTATTGATTCCCAGGGAACCATACATAATTAATTAGGAGTTCAGTGAGCATGATCATTATTTTTTATCCGTAAATAAATACATCGATATAATCATAACGCAAACGTGTGCTCACTGTATCCGGAAGATAAACCTTTGGTTGCGATTCTGAGAATTTGTGGCTCCGCATCGTGTTCTTTTAATGATGAGATCAACATAAATTTCAATTCATTTTGTTACTTTTCTCATTTTAATTGATATTAAGATAGTGACACAAATATTATTCCTTGAGTAATTAGCCCCGTTCATGAGAACTTTAATAGCTTCGTTAATTTCCACTGCACTCATAGTTACGATTTGACAACCGTGTCCATACACGTTCCCGCAGAAGCATCTGCCCTGGACAGACCTTTAGCGGGTCCGTGAAATAATAATTTCATATTTCAACAGTCTCTTCCGATTCTTCGAAGAGCAATGAGCATCAAAAGCGTTCCAGATTACGTCATCGTCGACGGCCTTTTATTGCTTTTTTACGGCGCCCGCCCAGCGACGACGTAGTCTTGGACAAACAAAATCGATTTTTTCCTCCGTTCGCGCGGGATTAATAGATTTGCGTCCGTGTGTTTTGTTGCACGCATTGCGGCCCATTAAAAGTTCCGCCGACTGCCATTGCGGTTTCAATCAAAATGCCACGACGGTAATAATACTCGCGATGCGGCACGCCGAGAGACTTTTGAGGTAATTTGGCACGCAGTGGCGATTTTGCAAGTTGGCAACACTGTTTTAAACTCATTTAAATGTATGTAAAACAATCGATTTTTGGTGATCCAGCTTGTTAAACCTCAAATCGATATTTTCAATGGATTTCGATGGAGGAAAAACAGTATTTGCAAAACATTACATTGCAAGACACACTGAAAAAAAAATCTTGGTGTATTTACTAAAAAAAGCGTAAAATTTCCAAGAATTCAGGGTTCTATTTGATCCCAGTTTTTTCTTGGTAAAATTACCATTTATGGAATTGGTAATTTTACCGACGGTAATTTTACTGGACCCCGGTAATAACGCCAATATTTTTTATCGACTGTGGTAGAATTACCGAGATAAAATGGCAAAGTTACCGGGCATTGATTACCAATAAAAGTGGTATTCTTACCTGGAAAAAAAAAAAACAGTAAAAATACCGGTTTTTAGGTAAACTTACCTGTCTGTCTTGGTAAAATTACCAGTAATTGGTAAAAAAAAGTGAGATGGTAAAGGTACCAATGGACCTTGGTAAAAACGCCGAGAATTTTTTTTCAGTGTAGTATTTTGCAACTTGCAAAATCACCACTGATGACACGGTTTATCTAGAATACTTCCGAGCCATTGAGTGTCCTCCCTCTGTGTAACTAAGCAAGGGCCGACGTTTTCACTTTTATTTCGATGCCCCAATTGCAAAACCACGTATCTATGTTTGCGACGTTTCAGACTTCCGGTCATACTTTATTATTTATTTGGAAACCTTGTCAACGTAATTTATGGAAAACCTCCTTGATTTTTTTTCACCTGTTAAAAGTGAGGTTTAGGTAACAGTCTGATGAGCATTTGATTGTAGGCATGTAAAACTTTGGCCTATCTGAACAATGTAAGGAAG
Source organism: Bemisia tabaci (assembly GCF_001854935.1). Taxonomy (NCBI): domain Eukaryota; kingdom Metazoa; phylum Arthropoda; class Insecta; order Hemiptera; family Aleyrodidae; genus Bemisia; species Bemisia tabaci. The sequence goes on from NW_017547303.1 coordinate 480,782, forward strand.
TAAAATCTATAAATAACTGCATAAAATCCAGGTTCAACCAGGTCTCCATTATCATAGTAGATGATACTCGCAAATACGTTTATATACGATAAGAAATATTTCAGGAATCTCCGCTTTTCGAAAATCCTTGCACTTAAAGTCGAGATTCTCGGTTTTGGCTGTTGCAATTCGGCAAATGTACCGGAAATTTGTAACACAAAACCGCACTGAAAAAAAACTCCGGCCGTGGGAGCCGCAATTACGGGCTATATAGACATACCGTCCGTTCCGGGCTCAAAGGCCGAAAATTCCGGCTGCTGGAGGCGTAGCTTTGATTGCTCCGGGCTCAGAAGCCGAAACTACAGCTCCAGCAGCCGGAATTTTCGGCCTTAGAGCCCGGAACGGACGGTACGTCTTTAAAGCCCGTAATTGCAGGTCCCACGGCCGGAGTTTTTTTTTCCGTGTGAGGTTTTTTCCGCATCGCTGTAGCCGGAACCGAGAAGCTTGACTCAAAATTCCGAGTTTTTCAGGGTGCGGATATTGTAGAAAAATATTTTGCCGTGCAACAGAACCTTATTTTCCTCTTATTTCTAAACTGCGTAACGGTCCGTTGCTGCGCCCCACGAAAAGCCCTGTGCATGAGAAACGGGGCTTTTAATCATTCGAAGATGATGCAAAAAGAGTCATCAACGACGCTCGGTACATTGTCTCGGGCTGTTGACTCAACCGTTCAAATACTCGCGGAAAGACTTGAAGGATGCATAAATTAATTTCGGCAACCAGTCCTACTCCTCGTCCCCGAAACAATTCTCTGCGACTGCTTCCTCTGTTTTTGTAGGCAAATAAATGGCGCAATACCGCAAAGTTTCAATACTTACTTTTATAACACTTGCCACGCATTTATGACCGTGTCTCAAACCGACAGAGTTGCCACTGATCTTCTTAAAACGTCGTATTTTATCTTAAAAAACTTCTAACTGTCAGGAATTAAAAAGTCATAAAATCATGTAAACGTTGTTCATCATATCATAATCAAGTTCGCGGGTAGATGCGTATAGGAGCAGGGGTTGTCTTCTCATCTTCCTTATTGGTTGGTGTGATAACGGCTGGAGTCAGGTCGCCGCTCAATTTTTATTTATTTTTGTGTGTTTTTTTGCAGCTGAAAATGAGCTGGTAACAGCTCAAAACGTCCTGCTTTTTAGTGTTTTTAATGTTTTGGCCTTGTTTACCCATGCTTTAACTCTATTCTTATTTATTCGTATATTCGAGCTATGTTAGTGTGTTTTATCGTTGTGTGGTTTACCATGTAAACAATGTCATTTTTATGACATTTGAGCTGGAGATTAACACACATTTTTTGACAAGGCAAAGATAATACACTATATTATGCGCAAAAATGAAATTATTGATGGCATAAAATGGGACAATCGGAGTGCTCTGTGTCACAACATCAAGATGTTGTTTTGCCTTGATTTTGTCAGCAACACAAGTTTTAAAAATTCTGCATGGCATCGGCTAAATGTAAAAAAAAATGTGTTTTTATCTCTCGAGCATGGATCTCCACAATCGAGAAACATTTTTTATGGAGCATGTTACTGAAATATCATTCTCGTTGACTGCTATTATAAGCCGTATAACGCTTTTCTTTTTATTTTTGTAAAAACTTTTTCTAGAGGTAGACAGAGTGATTTTTCAGAAATCAAACCCATTGATCTTTCGAATTGAGAACCACAAAAATGGAAAATTTGTGGAGTCAGAGAGATCAAAGCAATGATAAAATTGACTCTTTTCAATCATATAAAATGTTACAACAATGGACGGCTTACGTCTAAGTGCAAGCAAGGTTGCAACAATAAATAAGTAATGCTCGCTGCTAGCTATGTTTCATGGTGATCGTCGATTACTTTTGTTCATTGATGATAATCTCACCACCACAACCGCACACTCACGCTTAAATATTTATCAATCAGGTGCAAACCACCACTAGAGACATGTGAGACTTTCAGGTAACATAGGCAACGATGTGATGCATATTCGTTGATTGATTTGGAAGGGCTTTTGTTTGTTGGAATATTAATTTGACTGTACTCCTTCACGATGATCACGATTCTTCGAGAGCTTGCAGTGCTATGTGAATCGGTGACTGCACTTTTGCGCGCTCAAAATTTGCTGGACTACCAGAAAATGAGTGTAGACAAATTAAATTGCAGCACAATTTCTTTGTGTCACTAAAAAGAATTTGATTTAAATCAACGCAATAAAACTCGGAAAAAAGAGATGGAAGCTGAGACCCAACTAGATTAGGGAGCTTAAAATTGTACCGCAATTGATTAAGTTATACCAACCCAAATGTTGCGGTACTACCGAACAATGAAGTGGAAATGCCCATTGCCCATATCATCCAACAAAATGGGGAAGTATCACAATTTACCACGGATTACCTCTGCACTTTTTTCCGTGAACTGCAAAAATGCGTATCTTGGTTGTGGTGATTTAAAA
>NW_017547303.1:483354-628820 GCF_001854935.1 Bemisia tabaci
TGTAACTATGGTGTCGTTGCCTCGACCGGACTGTGCTGTGTTGCCAATTGTTGGAGGATAGGTTACTTGCCCGGTGGTGGCTACCGCCACTCATGATCTCCACTCCTATTTTTATTAAAAAAAGATGTAACTATGGTGTCGTTGCCTCGACCGGACTGTGCTGTGTTGCCAATTGTTGGAGGATAGGTTACTTGCCCGGTGGTGGCTACCGCCACTCATGATCTCCACTCCTATTTTTATTAAAAAAAGAAAAAAAGAAAAAAAAAACTCTACTTACATTATGGTTTGAACTTTCCACAGAATATTCTCTACATTCTACGTAGAGAAAAAAAATCCCACTGAAGTTTTCAAAAAAACATAATATATATTGAGTAGTTTTTAACGTATAAAGTAAAGTATGTATGTGGCGCTCTTCTTTGGCTGCCAAGCTAAGGCCAAACGCCGTATGTACTTCGAGAGTCATCAAATTTCCACAGATAAAATGTCAATTTCTAAGGAAAGTTATGAGTATGTTTCCTTGAAATTGTCAGACTCTTTAGATCAAACTATGGAAAAAACTATCTTAAAAGTTGAAAGGGAAATATACATAAACTTTCCCAGAAATTTGTGATTTGTTAAAGGAAATTTGGCAACGCCGGAAGGTTCATACGGCGTTTTTCTGTGGCATGACAGTTCATGACAGTTCAGATCGACGGACACTTTACAGTGATCAGGCTCATATCAGGTATGCTAGGAGGAATCTTACTGCAAAATATTCAATAGGGCCTCAAAGTTCAGAAGAAAATTCGACCTTGCATCTCACCTAACATTCGGAAGATCCTCTGATCTAATATTGACTGGAGTTAATATTTCATCTCCACTGCTCACGGAGAAAACAATTCAAAATCAACCGTGGAAGTGATCATTAACTTTATCTTCACGGCCATCACCGCAAGAGACAACGATGATTCATGAAACTCTTTGTCAACGACCCTGCTCCGGGCATAACAGGAGTATGAAACAATAACCATCTGCCCACAGAAAACAATTGACGCTGTAGTATTTGGGTCAACGGAGGGATCCGCAAAACCTTCTCTTTTCAACAGGATGAAATCAAACAAAATCAAGTTTCATGCCGGCTGTATCTCAGTTTTTGAAAAAAAAAATCTTCATCAAATTTCCATTTGAATTGGCCTCCTGTATGTTTTTTAAGGAGAACTGGTAATTTCAGCATGTTGAGCAGTTGCGGGGCGTCACGGAAAATAAAGGGGGTGCTGTGGTCTGAATTATGTTTTTTTCGACCTTACATCCACGAAAATTTAACCGTCTTTTATCCAAAAACCCCTCTTTTTACCGGCAGTTTATTCAAAAGTGAGGAAAAAACACTAAGAAATGGTCCGAACTGTATGTAACAAGGTGGAGAAATGGTGCTGGGTACACACCATTTCGCAGAGAAAACAAAGCCAAGAAGTTCCAAAAATTGAAATTATTAGAGTCAGAAATAATTTTGTTTTTACTTTCTATTTTGACTGATATTATTTTTGAATCTAATTTTAATTTTTGGAACTTCTTTGCTTTGTTTTCCCCGCAAAATGGTGTGGACCCAGTATCATTTCTTCACCTTGTTTATTCATAAGTTAAGGGTATTAATGAAGATTTGTGCTTTTGATGTGGTGAGGAAGGGAGTCGTTTGCGCAAATGATTGTCCCTGAAACTTGAGGAAAGGGGGTAAGAAAAACTTTATCTAACTTTATCTACCTATAACTTCATCTAAAAATCTGATTTAAATGTAAGAATATTTTTCTATCACGTTACATTAAATAATTTCCATCAAAAAAGAGAAACGCGCGCATCAGTTTAGTGAGCACAAATATACAAATAAAGAAAAATTCAAGAAGAAACACATACACGAAGTTTGCTGTCGTCTTTCATAGATTTTATGTGAGGAACTTTAGGCAGGCTCCCACTAAATACATCGCCATTGATTCGTGTTTTATGAACCCCGTCTGCTAGTGCACCAATTCAATGAGCAACGGACGCAATTATTGATGGAATGAAAATTTTGCGTAAGCTATGGGTCCTACTTCATCGGAAACTGAACTGATCGTGGGTTGATGTATATTCCTGACTGGGCTTTTTTTCTCTTCTCCAAAAATAAATATGTTGGGATACGCGCTCGAAATTTTTTTTCTGAAGTGTCCTGTATCCAGGAAAAGACTCTTTCGCATTTATCGCTTTTAAATCAAGAAGTGTAGGGCTGCAGTGCATATCTTAGAAGGGCAACGTTAAAATACATTTAAACATTCAAAGCATTTTTCGGAAAATTGAGAATGTTACTATAAAAATCAGTGATAGTTCATTTCATCGACGCAGTATGTAACGCTGACAGTAAGTTGAGGTGTGAAAGAGACAAACGCAGCACCCTCATAGTCAGTATCACATGCAACGAACACAAACAATGAACGAGTCTCATTATAACGCCTGAATACAAATATTCGAGCTCCGCGGATGTCCGTGTTGCATACGCACGGGAGTGAAGGCGTTTTGCTTCCGCGGGCACTCACCACTTCACCCGTGGTGCGGTAGCGGCGGTGGATTGTACTGCGAGAATCATATATAACATAAGAGCGCCTTCAATTTTTATTCGTTTGTCGGATAATAGTGTTTGACTCTTAAAATTCTACAGCTTAGTCATTTATGATAAGGTCTGTACTCGCAACCATTTTTTTTGTCAAATTTGATAGTCAATTTTTTACAATCAAATTCATCGCTCTTCGAAAAACATGGCCATGTACCATTAAACATGATAAGAATTCAGTACTATAAAACATTTTTCTTCATAAAAATCTCTTCTCTCTTTCGCACAAATCTTTTAGAACCTTCATCGATTAGTTTAACCTGAATGTTTTTGTGATTTATTATGCAGCAGCAGAAAACATTTACATTTTTAAACGGCGTGCTATAATTGCATTTTATAAAAGTTGAAAGTCCCGCTCAAAAAAGCTTGAATCTATTTTATCGTATCCACTTGCCCTAGTATTTTCACTTTAGGCACGAGGTGTCAAAACATTCACTTTTAAAGAAGGATTTGATAGCTACATCATTCGATGTTCTTCTTATTCGTTGGAGTGGTACTTATTATCGTCAATATCGATACAGGAAAATTGTGAGCCGAGTATACCGCAACTCAAGCGTCTTTACGTGCCCGGATAATTTTTTTTTTTTTTTTTTTCATTTTTCAAACGATTCAGAAGGTGTTATCACTATTTACGGTTACTTGCATTAGTTGTTATTATTTATACAGTAATTTCATAACAAACGGAAAACGAACATAACAAAATGAAATTTAATACAATCGCGTCGATTTGTTTTCCTTTAAAAAATTGTAGCATAATGGAAAGTCCACAAATCCGAAAGCTGAAATCCGCGGTCTCTGAGTTTAGCTATCGATTTAGTATCTTACTGTTAGTCTTTTTCACTCAATTACGCTGGCTGTAGACTTGCTCCATTCAATCAGGATCGTTTACGTAAGTCCATCTTTTTTATTTCGCCACCTAATACTTCCTCAGTATTGTGGTAGGGAAAATATAAACAGTATGGATTTGCCGGTGTTTTCCACCATGAAGAAAGACAAAAGTTGAAGTACGGCTACGAAAGGCAATCGAAATGAACTCTTTTGATGCTAAATTGTCGTATCATTCGATTTGACGATTTAGATTTGCGCATTAATTAATATCGTTTAAGAGTAAAGGGAAAATTAAGAATAATCTCCCATCAAGAAGGTTGGATTTCATTTTATTTAAAACAGATTCGGCAGTCCGGAAAAATCCATTCTTCGTCATCGAGAAATCAAAAGAAAAATTTCGGTTTTGTGCAAAGATTTTACATTTGGTCATGCAGTTCATCATTGTTCTCATCATATTCGGCATTCGCAGTGACCTCGCTGTTTTTAGCACATCTGATCTTATGGAATTTACTCAGGATGGATGGGATCCCTTAACCTCACTGGCAATCGACGTAAGTAAAAAAATAGTAGACGTAACGGACCTACGGTTATTTTACGTCTTAAAAATCGATCCCGATGAAGCATTTACGCACTTCATTCAAGGTTTGCATGAGAGCTCCATTCAGACCATTGCAATATCTCATCCCAGCACAATAACTAGTTCTGTGCTTACGGACCGTTCTAAAAACATAATCTTTATCCTAGATGACGTCGATCAGTTGTTTGACTTAATTTTCTACACAATTTCACGATCAGAACCGTTCGAATCAAACCACGAGAAGGTGAAGGCTTTTAAAACAAATGAAGTACATACTGGGTGCAATTTCAATTGGAGCATGCCTCGTTATTGTATTGAAACTGACAAAGTGTATAACTGGCTAGGACGGAGAGAAGACTGTAGTCACAAGATAAACATAAGTTCCTCCGAACTGCAGGATGGGTCGAACGTGAGTGATTCGGTCCACAACACGACGCGTGACCTTTACTGGAATAAAATTTGGAATTTTAGAAACCATCTGATCTTCATGTTAAAAAATTTTGGCCAAAGTTCCGAAATGTTGATGCCAAAATCAGTGCAGACTGAAACTCTCGGAGATTATAAGACAGGTTTGCATGAAAGCTTAACTTTTTGCTTTAAATTTTTTTGGCGGTTTTTCAAAGGCCAGAGATCTATTATCTGCCTTAGCGGTATCTGCAAGAAATATGATCCGTTCAAAGAAATTATCATTTCATATCGGGGCAACACTGATGAGACTTTTTTCGACTTTTCTTGGAAAAACATGTATCAAAAACCGCTCGGAGTATTTTTTGACTGGTCTAGGGTCAATGATTATTCGAAGATTTTACTAAGTTCACCCATAAATGGCTGGATGGTTATTCCAGGAGCTCTTCTTGACGATTGTAAGAGTTCTTTAAATTACACTGTAAAATATTTCGAGGAAATAGAAGATGATTTAGTAAACTCAAATTTCCGGATCGAAGACGCTCCCAGATTCGGCGTCGATATGATTTTTTTTAGGCCTGGAATAATGTGGGAGGGCGCTGATTTCTCAAAATATGATTTCTCAATCGGCTATGACATTAGCGCCGTGTGCATCGCCACACCGCATAGCGGTTACATGCCCCAAAGTCTGGTAATTTTCCAGGGATTTAAACCGGTTGTCTGGTTTTTCATTGCTGTCACAATCGTCATTTTTTGCGCCATGCAATTTTTGTTCCAGTACGCGCAGGGCGAACTATTCTATCGTCTCTACACAAATGCAGAGATCGATCATTATAGAGATAGTTCGTCTCTGTTGACCGTCTTCGCATACTTCATTTGTGGGAGCCCTCCATCTCTACATTTAGGCCAACTTCATACCGGGAAGATTCTCTTCGTGATCTTCAGTTTTTCTTCAATCATAATTTCCACAGTGTTTCTGAGTGGTATGACGACTTTACTGAGTGATAGAGTTATGTATCCAGAAATCGATAGTTTGAAGTCTCTAGAAGAGTCCGACCTTCTGATTCAAATTGCAGAAGGGTTCAAAGACGACATATTGAAAATTCTGGAGCAACTTGACCAAACTGAGACATTAAAATCAAAAGTGGTCGACAGTTTCACATTTTACATTGATATGATTATTAGTGATGATTCTTTTTCCAATTTAACTCTTGCCCCTCCATTTGGCTATACCGAGCACGAGTATATATTTCCGACGATGAATGAAATATACGGAAACGTGACTAAAGAAGTATTAGAAAATGTACGTTCAGTGGGAGAAACAGACGCATTTCTTGTGGAAGTACCTTTTTCATCGTCGTCCAAAGAAAATCTCCGAATAAGAAACATCCTTACAAATGAGTGGTTTAATTATCATCTTGTAAGAGATTGCATGATGACGTATCCAGTGATGATCCCATTCGTGAGAGGTTCTTTTTACTTTGAGAAGGTTAATTGGATGCTCGCGCAATATTTTGAAAATGGACTAGCCCGAAGGCTCTTGGATAATTTCGAGCAAAACTGCATAATATGTTTAGAAGAACCCGAGGTTGAGGATAGTGGGGAGCCACGTCCGTTTACCATGAATGATCTACAATCGGCGTTCATTGGCCTCAGTATTGGCTTGTTTTTGAGTTTTCTAGCATTTTTAGGAGAACTATTCGTTGATCACTTTCAACACTCGACCTTCATGAAATTTCTCTCGCGATTGAAGGGGACTGTCTGCAGGAAAATTGGGAATGGAGTTTAAGCTCGAACTCCTGGTGCATCGAGAGAAAAGATGTGTGTATTTTGTTCTTTTGATTTACTTTGGGTTACTAAAAAACTAGTGGGTCCCGTTTCCGGCCAATCGGGTGCCATTCCGCGAACTTCCAAAGAGCTTATTAGGAATGCGTAAATCTATGAATAGATATCGGTTTTTTCTAGGTTCGCCTTCAATTTTGTTACATATGCAACAAACATACTGTGGATCGTGACCAGTTATCTACTCGGAACATTTCCAACTATCTTGCTCTGCAATAACTCCGCTAAAGCCCAAAAAAGATGCTCAAACCTAACGGCAATTATCATTTTCAGCCTCTAACTTTGGCGCATAGAGCACAAACATACCGAGTAGTCAAAAACTTGAAAGAAGAAGAGAAAAAACCCATATGTACCTATCAAACCTTGCTCCAAAAACTTTGGAAAAGCCAATTATTAGTGGGTTGGGCTGAATAGTAGACAGAAGGCCTCAATAATAATACACACTGGAAAAAAAACACATTGGATCTAGAGTCTAGACTCTTAAAATCATCGACAAGAAAAAGTACTCTTGATTCAATCAGAATCTAGCTTAAATCAATAACCAAGCCTCTTAATTTAAGCGGATTTTGTCTTGATTCAAGCAAAAATCCGATTGAATCAAGAGTATTTTTTCTTGTCAATGTTTTCAAGAGTCTGGACTCTAGATCCGATGTGTTTTTTTTTTTTTTTTCCAGTGTATTCCCCAGCTCTGTGCCCCTTTGACCCGTGCTCAAAGTCAACCAATCGATGTCACACGGATGACTGCCGGACGCGCGCTCCTTGAGAAGAAACATCAGACGGCTATCGACGAATTTACGACCCTAGGAAGCAATCTGCAGAGAAGCCGTTCCGGTAGGTCGGGTGGCTTATAACTCAATTGAACAACTCAATTTCAAAACAACACGAACACCTCACCAACCACATCGTACTTACGTTCTTATTCGAATAAAACCGTCCAATTGAAATATGATTGATAAGGCTCGGGCAGCGGTAGTTGGAGCGAGCATTTCAACGATGACTACAGTTGAATTATGGGCCGCGCGGTCGTATTTGCCTACCATTTGCTCGTCGCGAGGTTTATTCGATGAAAAATCACGAAAGTCGAGTGGGAATACCTATGCAGTTGCTTTATTTTTGCCCGGCGCGGTGATGTTCGATGCTCGGCTGGAAGATTTATCGGAGTCCCTGTCCGTGACTCTGGGACCCGAACTAGTCCCATCGTTGCCTCTGAGCACAAAAGCTATGGAAAGAAGTTTGTTCGCGCAAACATCCGAATCGATGTTCGACATCGCCTGGAGTAGGTTCTGCTGAAATTTTAAAAATAAAATTGAAAGTAATGAAAAGGTTTGAATTTCTGACCATTATGCTGCGAATTTTTTATGTTATTTAATTCACCCCTGAGGCCGATCGGCATCAGAAGGAACATATCGAAGTTGAGTATGTACACACAAAATGCTGATGATGGCGCAATCCGAAAAACCTCAGGGATGAATTAAAAAATATAAAACAATTTGCGGCATAATGGTCAGACATTCAATTCTTTTCATTTCGTTTAATTTTATTTTTATTTTTATATTTGCTGCATCTCCAAGTATGTTTAAATATACTGAAATTTTGGTAAGATGAGTTTTGAGTTTTGCCTTTTTTTCATTTATGAAGAGGAAAAACTATTTTCTTTCTGTCCTATTTAGAATTTTAAAGCGAGAACCAAATATCAGAGGGCTGATTGTGGAGCTTGATGGACAAAGTGGTCGGCCAAGAAGACGAAGAGAAAATAGAGCGATCTCATTGGTGGAAGCAGGTGGTTAAAATGGACATAAATAATATAAAGTAAGGACCAACTAAATGCAACCCACAAAAGACTCTGGTCATCATGTTCTCTTTTAGCCTATAAGAACCACCCGTTCCAACAGTGGCGTGGCGTGCTTTGCGATTTATCGAATGATCTGCCATTTAAACCTATGGAAAAGGATCGATAAATAGTGTGTTCGCAGCGAACACCTTAATAATCGATTCTTTACCAAAGGTTTAAATGACATTACAATCGATTCATCGCAATTCACGCCACGCCACTGCGTTCCAACCGATGTTTTCCTTTCCTCTTCCTTGTCTATCGCTTTGTTTATCAAATTCAATAACCAACTTGCTGATTACTCAAGCTGAAAGTTTGATTTTATATTAAACTTTTAAGTCGGTCGAGCGGGTAATCAAACTTCCGTTCCCGAGTGGTTGATTTAAATTCACTACTTCTAATTCAAAAAATGAAAAATAATATTTTTTTACTACTTAATATCGGAAACTTCCCTTTGGCACGATGCATTCCGAGTGAAATTGTTTTGGGGCATTAATACAGTGCTTCGAGGCTAATTCTGTCTAGTGGTCAAGTGATGCGGTCATTTTACAATTTTATTTATCAGCGAGCTAAATTTGACAACCACGAATGCTGCAGAATAAAGTCGTCCATCCCCCCTTTTGAACTTTATTCTCCCCACCAGGGCGAGAGGAACAACCGGGAATAGGGTGTTTAGGTCGGAGGTAACGTGATGCACGAATTGCGCTGGATCGTTAATCAATGGTGACGAATTTCATTCTTCTGATTAATTGCCCGTGTTTACCACCCAAGTAGTAACTAAACGCGGAAAACACCAGAGATCAAAGCCACTTGTTGGTTTTGTGCACTGCTCTTTTGCTCCTCACCAGCGGCGATTTCACAAGTTAGCCATACTGTGTTTTCTCCATTTAAATCGTTTTTAGGTTTCCTCACCTAAAATCCATATTTGAAATGATGTAACCGTATGCCTCACCAAGAATCGATTACACAAATTTGGACATTTTGAAATAAAGAACTACGATCTCCGGCTAAAATTAAAAACAACGTATGTAGTACTAGTTGCCATATGTAGATAAGTGCTTTCATCGGTGAGGCAACGATGGTAGTTCTTTATTGCAAAATGTAGTCCATTTGAATGTGTGAGAACAAACAGCGTTGCCAACTTTCAAGAATCACCACGGTCCTGCACATTTTAACTTTGATTTTCCTCTTCCCTCTTGGTGATATAAAAAGAAATGCATTTATTCTTAATAATGATTTTGAAATAGAAAAACAATGTTCCTTTCAAATATCTCAAATATCATACCTCGTAGCTAACGAAATAAGAAATTCTTATTAAGTGATTTCAGATCTCTAGCTACCCCTGAATGTGATATATATCGTAGCTCTATTTACGTAACAGCGTATCTCGAGTTACCAGTGAACTCTGTCTTACGTATAAATCCAAGCTTTCTCGGGTTCATGTGGAAATCGTGCCCGTATGTCAGAGAAACGACCATGTGTGCCTAAAAATTTGAGGTTCGAATTCAGCGATATTCAGCAACAAGGAACCAACTGACGTAGACTTGACACACAGGAAAGTGGATTTTAAGTCCCCAAAGTGGATGGTCTCTCCGTGTGACACAAAGTAACAATCAAACGATCGGTCCGCATTTTACATACCTGCTCGATAGGCGCATTTTGCGAACTTCAGATTTTTGCTGGCAAACTAAACAGCCTCAAAACTATACTCAATTTTTCAATAATGTCTCTTGATTTCCTCTTGTTAAACACTGTCTAATTGAACTTTGGAACTTTGAACAAAGCAATCAATTATAGGTAGTTTACAACTCTCCACACTGGAATGTTCATTCACTTTCGACAATGAGATAATTTGTAAGAGTGACTGACATTACAAAATCCGCGAGACGAGTACTCAGTAACTTCAGCGCTCTCGTCTTACGCAAAATTAGATCTCAAAATTGTCGCCACTAATGATTGGAACGGTGTGACACTCCCCTTACCTGGTGATCTCTACAACTAAGCGGTGAGTTTGCGGGATTAATTTCCACACAACTCCAGACGAACTGTAATTTTGCGCCCAAGACACAACTCTTGCAAATCTTTCGGCAAAATTGAATTTTTGATTATTCCGCGAGGAATGCAACGCCGATGCTTCAACTCACGGTGGAGAGAAGCAATGGCGTGACGCCTTTTGCGATATAATGATTTATCTGCCATTTAAACCTATAGAAAAGAATCGATAAACAGGGTGTCCGCAACGAACATCACAATAATCGATTTTTTACCATAGCTGCAAATGAGGAAATATCCTCGCTGCCGGAGAGAAGAGGTGGTGAAGGTGAGAAGTATTTGTTGCAAAATAGAAAGGGGAACTTTTAAGTATCATCGTATACTAATGTATAAGCTCCGAGACCTTCTAAATTTGCGTATCTGTTAACGCTTAGTTACAGCGTTCTTCGGGCTTGAAAAAAGAAAACTTTTGGCGCAAACCGATTGTCGATACCTCAATTTTTAACAAAATGGCGGCCAAAAAATGGCGGAAATGCGTTTTTTGGTTATTTACCGTCGGATTCGCTTGAAACTTGGTTTCCACAGGTTTTCGAGCCCGAAAAAAACAAATACGATATTGGATTTGCAAAATACCTGAGCTTTTCCAAGATGGCGGCCGAAAAATGGCGGGAAAATGAGTTTAAATCGGAATGTGTCAGATTTCCTGTGCGGTGCTCTCAGCCAGTTGAAAATCGTGTTTCCTGATTTGTCATTTCAACTACTCAGGACTCACCCCGTGGTTTAGTTGTTTTTTTCGTGCTCGAAAACCTGTGGAAACCAAGTTTCAAGCGAATCCGACGGTAAATAACCAAAAAACGCATTTCCGCCATTTTTTGGCCGCCATTTTGTTAAAAATTGAGGTATCGACAATTGGTTTGCGCCAAAATTGTTCTTTTTTTAAGCCCTTTCGAATGATGTATCACAAGATAGGGGTTCCCATTTGAAAAAAAAAGTTAGGGTCCGCCCCCCCTCAGGGGGGGGGGCGCCCCCCCAAAATTTTGGGTACGACAAAAAGTAGTTCCTTTTGACCTAGGAACATTCCCCAAATTTCAAATCTCTAGCATTTTTTGTTCAAAAGTTATAAGGGGGGGTCCCGGACTTCTGGATAACCCTGTATGCTGTTAAGGAGGTGTCACCAGTGGCGTGGCGTGGCCTGCGATAAATCGATTGGTCTGCCACATAAACCTATGAAAAAGAATCGATAGAAAGGGTGTTCGCAACCACCTGAATAATCGATTCTTTACCGCAGCTTTAAGGGGGGAAATATCGATAATCGATCATTCATGCCACGCCACTGGGTGTCACACAGCTTCGGGAGAAAAGTTTTAAAAAAAGAGGCTCAAACACATCTCTCCTACCTTCGGCTGTGTTACTCACATACTACTTGAAGCACCATTACGAATAAGACAAACGAAAACAAATACAAAATGGGAATAGAGCGAGGGAAAGGATGCGCGTTTACGACGGCGCAGAGATACAACTATTCGTACTTGATGGAAGTCAGTGCTGCATCTGAAAAATTGAAGGCGCGATGACGCGAAGCGTGAGCTCTCGATGCTCTGATACATGCTGTCAATGAGGTGTCGCTCGGATTCGAAAGAAAAGTTAAAAAAGAGGCCCGAGCACGTCTCTTCTACCTTTGACTTGGTTGATACTCGTTCTTCCTTCTTTTTCAGGTTCTTGTCTGATTCTTTTTAGGGTGGATTTGCATAGACCCGCGTCTTAAGCTTGTGTAAACTGCAGCAATGGCTTGGTTCTTTTGGATGCATCTAGTGGCTTTAATTTCTTATGTTTTCTTTACTTTCAGAAGTCTGTCGGTTACTTTAATACATTCAATTTTTCAATTTTTACTCTGTGCGATTAATAAACTTTGAACCTGAAAATAGCGTAAGCTGCGTTCCCAAAATTTTCCGAACCCATCTCCACGTAGGGGATGCCCAACCAGGAAATATCACATATCACCCATTTAACCACACGGAAAAAAATGCTGATTTAACAATTCAATTGCTAAAAACAGTGAGTGCAATGTTTCAACGCAGATTTTGCGACAAAAAAATGCTACTTTAACCACCCCCGTGGTTAAATTAGTTTACAATGTGGTTAAAGTAGCATTTTTTTGTTGTAAAATCTGCGTTGAAACATTGCATTCACTGTTTTTAGAAATTGAGTTGTTGAATCAGCAATTTTTTTTTTCCATGCAGCCAAGGGTCTACGCCCTTAGATGCGAGCCAGTCCGATCCTGATCGTCCTCCAAGCCTCTTTTATACAATGTTTGATTGGAAAATATCACGCCTGAAAATATTTCCACATTGACGAACAAGTAGCACAGGAGTTTGCGATGGGCTGGTACTCCAGAGTGTGTGCACTGGGACAATTAGAACATAAATTCTGTTCTGAAAGAGAATTTTGTGTGAAAACGTTTCGGCGGAGAGACTCACGCAATTATTTTGAAATGGCACTCTGAGATGTTTGTGGCTCATTCTACGCTCATCGGTTCACGCAACAAGGTTGTTTACACTACGTTTCTGTTTTTCTCAATCTACATTTTGCACGTCAACTGTTGGTAATCATGTGCTCATGAAATGAACATTCTTTGTGAAAGAATATTGTCGATTTTCTCCAAAAGAGTTTTTTAGTTGCGTTTATCAAAACAGTCACAATATTCATTGTGGTACTCTACAAAATTTTTTTCAACAATCTTGAATGATCGCTTAATCTACTTTATTTTAAAAGATAATTTCAAGTTCGTTCAGCAACAGGTTTGTATCTTTTGCTAGTGCTAAAGGCTAGAAGCTTAACTACAGTTCATATGATTTTATGAATGAGTGCAAAATGTTGCTAAAATATATCCTTGCCCCATAGTGTCCATATTGTCCCGCTTAATATGATCAAGGATCTTTTGCGCAAGCCAAAAGATGATTTGATTTGACAATTAATTAGGAATAATTTCCAATTAAACGTTTTGATACAAACAGAGCAACTCATTTACCGTATCTCTATCGATTGGATACCAAAAAATAATGAAATGAGTGGAAGCCGATGATGTATGTTTGTAACTGCTTGTTCAAAATATCAGAATGAAACACAAATTTCAGCATGTTGATAAGTCGCAGAAGTTGAAACAATTATGATTATTGGTTGCATACAATGAATTTGGTCATTTCATCATGAGTTAGCGCCCGTGTAAAGAAGCGCGCACACACATACACATACATAAACCACACTAAAGTTTTTTTTCTTACAAATTAGATTCTTTGATTTTACATATTACTCATATGTTCACTATTATACAAGCCACGAATCATTGAAACTGATTATTATATGTTCATCCAATAAACAATCAATAGAAATGACTGTTTGTTAATGAAAAAAAGCTCAAGTGTGAAAATCATAGTAACATTTGGAGACGGAATAGAATTTCGGCTGAATTGATTTCAGACGTGGTATCAGACATACATCAGTTCTACGTAGAATTGCGTGAGCAAAGCAAATATTTGAGCGTTACATTGTGTACTCTCTTAATTCCAGCACCTAGTTTTCCTCGGTTTGATGTAATTAGGGTGAGGCAGACTTGCCAAATTTAGGAACGAGACACTACAAACTAGTAATTACCTACTACACTTTTTAAAATAGCAGAGGTAGTTATGTAAAATAGCTTGGCATACTCAATTATAAAATAATTACTAAGTATGGGTTAATGATTATGGATTGCAAACTTTATATCGTTACATCAGCGATCGAGCGTTTAATAATGGTTAATTTTATCCGGATATTGACTACCCTGCATTTCGCTTAATGTTGTCTCTTCACACGACGTGAACGTAGTGCGCTGAATGAGTTGCTCGTCATCATCAACGTACTTTGAGACGTGCAATTTTCGGCTGGCACGTCACTCCGCGGATGATGACGTCAATTTTTTAATACGTCGCAATACCTACGTAAATGGATCACGCTCCGGAGTAAATCTCAATAGTTCTCTCAATAATTATTAGCTTTATTTGATCACGTTTCATTATTCATTTTGCTCCTAATCAGGACGAATTTCCTTTAATGAGATAGCCAAACGACATAATTGACATGGGACGAAAGGGAGCATGTGTAAATTTCTAGTACCAGACACCGTATGGACTGCATTTTCAAGAGAGGACTAGTGGTCCCCTCTTGAAACAGTAGTCCTGGACTATTGTCACTACGTCATCCATACAATCACTTATCTGCATAAGAAAGCTAATGTCACATTCGTTGTTTCGAACGTGACCCACAAATGGACGTATTTTTGCCAAAGGGAACTATGTGTATTAAGACATGAGCCCTGAGACCCATAAAAATGTATGTACAACAGGGCTCACGTCATGATGCACATAGTTCTGTTTGACAGAATTACGTCCAAATAGTAGTTCCTCATTGCAAAATGCAGTTTAATTGTAAAATAACAAATCAACGTTTTAATATTCCTCTAACTCTTTGCATTTTTAGGGGAAAAAGATAATTTATCCTACATAATTTAAGAAACACCCGGAGAATTTGGAATTATTAATTGAAACTGTTTGCAGGGTTCATTTTCAGTTCTTTCTGGTGGGTTTAAATATTCAAAGAAAAAATATTAAGTTCATCATCGAAGGAAATGTGGCAAATTTAAAATGCTCACAGGGGTTTTTACTCGGGTGATATTCAGGAGCTAAGCTCCCTGGGAACTTAAATGAAATGCATTTCCCTCACGCAATGACCGATCAAGTTGCTGCAAATTTATTAGCGTATTGTCAAGGGATTAGGTTGCGATCCAGGGTTTTTTTTTTTTTTTATATAAATCTCAAGGTCCTTCGAGTTAAATGGTCAGACCGGTCCCTCTTCACTGAAATTGACCGTTTCATTTGTGTCTACCCGGGAACGTTGTATCTGCTTTTGATAATCCTACACACGGCTGAATATTATTCAAAGTTCATCAATTTCCTTTCCATATTTTTGATGCCGTCAAATCAAACCGTAAAAAAAAATAACTTGGGGTTTTTTACGCACCCAACTAAGATTCAAAACAAAGTTTTGGGAGTAAACGACTGAACTGTGCTCGTATCCATAATATATGTAGATCCGTTTTTGCCAAAAATTTACAATAAATAAACTAGTCATTCAGTAAAATTGATTCAAGATTTCGATATCGTCACTTTCCGGCCAAAGTATCACAAGTGCCATGCGAAGTTTCAAAATGTCTGCCATTTCTTCTTCTTACAGAGAAATTGTTGGTTGAATCTGTTTGAAAATTGCCGAATTTTTAACGGCAGCACAAAACAAATTTAGTGAAATTTTTCGGCAACTTCGTTGAACAATTGCTCTGCAAAAAGATAAAATTGCCTCGAAAATTTTGAAACGTCGCATGGCACTCGTGATACTTTGGCCAGAAGGTGACGATATCCGTTGACTTATAATGTAGATTCATTGGCGGATCTAGCAAATTAATTGAAAACATTGTTTTTTCTCCATTCAAACCCAAGGAAATGTATCGATTCTTGGAGGGGTCTGATGCTCTGATAAAAATCGATTATTTAACATGGGTTGAAATAGAGGAAATCCAGTGTTGCCAAGTTGCTGATGGATCCGCTTCTAATTTTACTATGACCATTTACTGTAAAAAATTAGCCATTCCTTAAAGGAATGCCGCGATACAGCAGACGAGTAAGGGATTTTTTGATGCAGAGTATTTGGAATCAAAGTAACCTCTGGTTTTAAAAAAATATTTTCAAGGAACTTTTCGACTTATGTCATGTCATTCATGGCGAAGTTTGGCATTTCAGTCTCATGCTAAGGTAGTAAAAATATGATTCAATCACATAAAAAATAGTGTCAGCCATAAAGAGCGGGACATTTCAGGTCGAAATTCTTTAGAACAAGTGCCTGGCTGACCGTTACGGCCGTCCAAACCAGTCAAAGAGCCCTCCAGGAAGTTCGCGATCTGCCATTCGCGGACGTCTATGGCGGCACCGAACCAACCGCCGCACCGCGCCATCATAACGTCAAAAAGCTGACCCAATTGACCTTTTCATACTGATATGGGAGCAATGTTCCATAGTTTAAAATTTCACGAGTCAAACTTTCCTGCGTTGCGCCATCAGCACCGCAACGTCACAAAGTGGGCCAAAACGAACCAGGTTCTTGAATATACCTCAAAGATGAGCGCGCAAACAACTATACTGCCGTGCTAAGTAGAAATGCCGCATGAGCATTCGAATTTTGAGAAATTTCCTCTAAGAAAATATGTATTTTTAAAGAAAGTTATGAATATTTTCCTTTAAAATTTCAGACTTTTGACATCAATTTAAGAACCAAATCCTCCGAAAAATCGGAAGTGAAATATTTACACATTTTTCTGGGTATTTTCGATTTGCCAGGGAAATTTGGCATCGCCTGATGGCTCGCACGGTGTTCTTTTTAGCATGGCAGTGCATACTTTCTAAAATTACGCTCGATACATGACTGTCCACTGCGAAAAAAGCCTTCACGGTAAGAATTTATGGTAATTTCGACAACACTTTGGATTGATATTTGCGCCAAACAGGCGTCTACTTGCATTAGCTAGAAGTATGGTTTGGTCAGACAGAAATGTGGTAGCACATAGCAATCATAGTTTTAGCTGGTGAAATTGTACCAATGGCTGACTCCAAAATTATCCAAGAATATATTTGAAATTACCATGATTTTTTCCATATCCGCTTTGAGAAGAGATTTTGAAAAGTCTCAAAAGTGGCATATAAGCTTAAAAGAAAGGAACACATGGAAAATAGAAAACTCGAGACAATTTATAAATCATTGTACAGTAACTTCATTAGTAAATTTATAGTTATATACATTTTAGGAACTTCCTTTGAGACATCAACTGGACCGAGTTTAACAGAAACACACCAAGTTGCAGATCAAGTTTTCACTGATAAAAATATGTTTGAAGTTTTCTTCCGCCATGGGACTCAACGTGAAAGACAAATTTTAAAAACTTTTTTCTCTCTCAACTTTTTATAACTTTGAATTTTTAACGGGACATAATGCACGACTAGAATTCAAAAGTACTCCAAACTCATTTTCTTTCCCAAAATGCGAGGATTGTTGGTGTGACTCAGTTAAACTTGGCAAAACGATTGTCTACCTTACATATACAATAATGTTACAGTTAACCAAAAAATGTGAATATATTCTATTTATTCGATCAAAGAAGAGGAACAAATTTAACATTTTTATTTTATCTCAATTGAATAGAAAACTGCTTTTAATTATGTTGCCCCCTCCCCCGTCATGCTTGAAAACAATTAATTGCCCGTGAGACGAAGCAGAAAAAAAGCGCCGCACGTTTTAAAAACTCCCGAACAGATTTCGAAAAAACGACTTGATCAAACTAGAATATCTAGTTCACCATCCAAACCAACTTCCTGGTTTCGGTTTGGTTTCCTCGGCTGGTTTTTTCGGCTCCTCTTTCACTGGTGTTGGCGCTGATGGACTCTGGGTCTGGGGCATCTGGTTTTGGGTGGTTGCATCTGGGAGTTGTCCTCCTCTGGCCCTTTTTCTTGCCTCCTGCATGCCCGCTTTAATGCTTCCTATGGACGACAGACCAAGGTCTTTCCAAGTTCGCACCCCTTCTTTCACCAAATCGGTACTGGCATCATGGATAGCGCCTGCAGTATCGGCAACCTGTCACACGAGAAATTCAACAAATTATAGACCTGTATTTTCTCGCTGGGTTCTCGCTGGTAGACCTACTCGCTGGACTTTTGGATGAACGATTTTGCACTTCAGACGCATCAACACAGAAACAATTTTTGACCATTCCAATTTAAAATCTATGACCTTTCGACGTGTTGTTGACGAATCTATGACGTTCCCACACATTTTTTTTAACCAATTTTGGGTACTCCTTGGTATTTTATGGAAGACTAACTTAAGACATAACAAATTTAAAGTAATTTACTTTTTTAGATGAGATAGTGTATTCTGAAGCTAATTAAAAATAATATTTTTCTGAGAGGAAATGAACTTTGTACTGAACTAAAAGCCAAATTAAGAAATGGGAGAAGCTCTGATCATTATAAGTTGGGGAATTTTGAACGTTTTCAACAAATTAGCCTTAGTAATCAATCAAGTTCTAATGTTCCTAGCAGTCTAACATTTTTAACAAAATATTTCAGCTGTGATATCCTGGTCGCATTTTTTTATCAACCATCAGGACAATATTATCGGCAGCAATACCAAACTCGTATTTTGAAACGCTGCAATGGAGATATGAGGGGCTTGGAGGACAAGGTGCATACGTGCAGTTTTTGCTGTTTCGAGAATTACGTGTTTGAAGTTTCAAAATTATATGGATCCTTATGGTGAAAAAAAAGATCAAACTATCTTTTTGACGCTTAATAATCGAAATTCGGGAGCGAATTTTTCACAGCATAAGTATGCATTCAAACTAGTTTTGCTTAAAATCGATATTTCAACTTTTTCGAAAACTCCACATATGCTCCTTGTCCTCAAAGCCCCTCATACGTGGTCTCGCACTTCAACCAACTTTGTACATATGGACTTTATTTTTCAATTTGGAACTATAAATTCTAGCCCGGTTTAAAAACGACGTATGTGCCATTAGTTTCCCTACGCACATAAGTGTTTTTCCAAAAGAGCCAGAATTGGACGCATTTCTGTCAAACGGAACTAAACGCCAATTTGAGTTCCTTTTGAGGAATTTAGAATGCCGGATAGCGCGTTCTGTCAAACGGAACTAAGCGCCATGGAAAAGCATTGGGAGGATAGGACGGAATGAGCCCGACGCCCGGTTCCGCCGCCAATCCAAGCCCCCCTCTACCTTCCTCCCCCTATGGCGCTTAGTTCCGTCTCACAGAAATACGTCCAATTTATAGTTCCAAATTGCAAAATGCAGTCCATATGAAGCTTACCTCTTCGCGGACTTCTCCACCCTTATCGACGACATTGCCAACCCCGTTGAGGACATTCACAAAACTGCCGGACGTATTGGACACGAGGGACTTGGCGACCCTCTTGCTAGCACCATGGACCTTATCCGATTCACCGAGAACGAATTCAGTAGCACGCCTGGTAGCATCAACGGCCTCAGCGCCCCTGCGCAAGATCCCGGTGAGGGCGCCCATGCTTAGGTCCGCGAGAGACGCCCCGAAGCGACCGGCCGCGTGGCGGGCTTGCCGCAAGGCGTCGAACTTCATCTGCTGGACATTGTTGGCCAGGTCAGCGGCGCCGCCCAGCGTCTTCACCCCGTTCGCCATCGAGTTGGTCGTCAGTTCCACCCCGGAGGCCGTCGCGT
Source organism: Bemisia tabaci (assembly GCF_001854935.1). Lineage (NCBI taxonomy): Eukaryota > Metazoa > Arthropoda > Insecta > Hemiptera > Aleyrodidae > Bemisia > Bemisia tabaci. Next base: position 502,790 of record NW_017547303.1, read on the forward strand.
GCGCCCCGCTGTTCAGCAGGGTGCCCACCCCCTTCAGCGAGCTAGACGCCAGCCGAGCGATGCCATTGGTTGATGGTGGGACCGTTGGGTCTTCCACAGGCGGATCAGGCTGCAATATCATATTAGAGGGTACATAAATAGAGGCGTAACTAGCAAATGGGTCAGTTGCGCTGGTCACAAAATGGTGTTTTGATGCTTGATTCTTGTAAATTAGCTAAGAATAATAAGATCTGTCTAAACCGCAACTTTCTACGTGCAATAATAACCGAGATATCGCCCTTATCAAAGTTGGGTTTTTGACGTTATCCACCCTTGCAGTGACACCCTTGGTTTCTCCCACCCTGCTTTCATCAGTCAGCGTGACGCACATTTTGCACTGGTTGTTCAACGTGAAACTCGGATAAAAGCAAGGTGGGAGAAACCAAGCGTGTCACTCCCGCGGTGGATGACTTCGAAAATCCGACTTTTCAAAGGGTGGATAATGTTTTGGTTATTATTGAACGTGGAAAATTGCGATTTAGACAGGTCTCATTATTTTTAGCTTATATACAAAAATCAAACATCAAAACACAATTTTGTGACCGGCGCATCTGACCCATTCGCAACGAGCCTGTTGCAAACTTCAGGTGGAGCAAAAAGAAGGGATATGTCTCAGAGGAATTCGTTCATAAATGCACTAGGATTCTACACAATATTTAACATGGCTAACGCTTCCGTGCGCAAATCGTGAAGAAGCAGCACGTGCATCATTGCAGCATTTTGTACCGCAATTTTTGTTTTCAGGCACCTAGGTTCTGAATGTCGGGAAACGAACACCGATGTGACAGTCAACGGGAATACAAACTTTGGCTTATACAGCAAAAATTTCAAAAATAAAAAAATGGTTTGTGCCGGGTTTTGGCCCAAAAAACGGAGACTGAGATTTTTTTTTTTTATTTTTAAAAATCGACCTTTATTAGAAAACACAAGAAAATATAAATGACCTGCAACAAATGCAGTATATGTGAGTGTGATAATAATAGATAGGTTCAGAAAAAAGAAAGAAATTAACAATGCAATATATAACAAGGTAATAAAAAAGTATTAATAGATTATGTGACTCCTTGAGTCAAGGTCGCGCCGGAATTACATCTATGTATACCATCGGCGGGGGGGGGGGGGGACATATGGTTGTTTTTGCACCTAATAACTTGTTCTACAAAAGACGAGATGCAGTTCCAGGGGGGGGGGAGACTGAGATTTAGATAGAAACTTTTTTTTTTAGTTTTGTAAAGCAAAAATGACGATCACTTTCATCTTCACCATTAAAGCTGCATTATGATAAGGACATGGCATACCTTGCAATTTCAAATAGGATTTTATGGAAAACACGTTCTCTGAATTGCAAAACTCTAGCTGTTCCTCCGATTTCGTTCAACATTTTTCATCAAAAAATTATCTTTGGAGACTCCACTAAGCTCTGGCATCAATAATTATATTTTGAATATTTCGAGTAGGTAAACCTCTCGTTGGCCCAAGAAAATTAACTAATATTTTTAAAATTTTCATAACAATTTCGATTTGAAGGAAATTTTAAATTTACCTGTGAGAACACGAAACCCACGAGCGTGAAAATTAAAATCTCCTTCGCAAACATGTTTGCGTCTGGAGCACTCACGAACGCTCTCGGCACTGTTTGGGTTAACTGAACTAGAAGAAAAGCACAGCTGTTTTTATACAGCTCACTACTAGGACTGAGCGAAATGTGAAGTTGAAATGGGAACACCTGTGACTTTTGTACCTCGCGTTTCAGCGCTTATTAAGAGCGTTTTCCGGCGGCAAATTTAATTTACTTTTTGTCGCGTTTTCGGGGTGATTCAAACCCACGGAAGGATCGTTCTCGAAATTCCCTGTAAGGTGTTGTCATTTTGGTGTTTGCGAAGTTTTCAAAAGTGCAATTTTTCACTGAGTGACCATGCACGGCCATATGATTGGCCAGGGCAAGCCGATTTTGAACTAATACGTACGAATTCCGATCGAAATTTTCCGTCATTTTGCAATTATTGGAATGCGTTCACGTCTAAGGTAGCGAATCGCGTTTTTATAAAGAAAGAATCACCTTAAAATGTGGTATTCCATCATTTTGAAATTTTTGAATGTGCTTATAACTTTGATAAAAATCACGTTTTTTAAAAGAGACGAGAATAATCTTTTCAAACGTGCAGTGTGCTCCGATTCATTGGAAATTAATTTGTAAATGAGTGTTGTTTTTGCTATTGGTCTACCTTGATTTTTTCGTCATCCGTTTGGGCCCAATCCAACCATTTCAGATAAGCGAAAGTCTATTTCAGTTCAAAATAGCAGTTGATATTGATGGGGATTAATTTGTTGGACACGATATAATTAATGTTTTAGAAAAAGCAATCGGCTGAGAAAAAATCGTTTCTGGTATCAGCCAAAACAAATGCCTTCTCTTTTGCTAAACTCAGTCCAATTTTTGTGCATGATTAAGGTGGAGGGAGAGTAAATTGTGGCAACATTGCAACAAGTAAGTGCAAAGTAAAAAAAATTAATCATGGTTGCTGAGGCAAACAACGTCTGCGAGGAAGAAACACAACAATGCAAGAATGGTACGACAATTTGTTCCTGTTCAGCCATACCTCGATAGCGCCTGTTGCTGAATGAGTATGCAACAAGCTACACAAAAAATTGAAGTTTGCAGCAGTTCTGCAACAGTTTGCATATTGATCAATTCCAAAAATATGGAAAGGAACACAAAGACTCACATACTTTCCGAAATCTTATTAAGATACGAAGCACTGAAAACAAGTTCATGCAGTTTTACATACTAATATTTCAGACCTTCCTTTCTGCTCTATTTACTTCTCAAAATTCAAAAAAAGAAAGATAGAGCTTTGAAATCTACATCTAAAGGTTTTAATAAGTGCAATTCAGTGTTAAAACATAAAAATTGTGTACGTATAGATCAATGATATCTAACAGCTAAAAAATTTGTCGGCAACTTCTAGATGGTATTTTTAATAATTTCTGCCATTCAAAAGCATTGAAAAGTTACTGCACCTAGCATTGTCATTGAACGCCGCCTATCACATGACCATTTTCTGAGCCTGCCGAAGGGGTACAATGCATTCGTGAGGCAGCGTTTAAATCTCCCTCCCTCACCTGTCCAGTCATTTGCAAACCAACCGTTCAAATTTTCTCGGGCGATGACTGAACTAATTTAATTGACCTGTTACTCCTCCCATTCTCCTCCACCTCTTCACCTCACCCTTTTATCAACCCTTCCTCACATTGCGTTTGCTGGTGCAATTTTATTAGTGTGACATTTTAGCGGGTGTGTATCATAATAGGTCCATTCCTTACTGACTAGCTGTCTATGGCTTGCGGTAAAGCTGCGCAGCCAAATTTAAGTCGGCCGAGGTTACATTCAGGATAAAACGCTGGAAATTTGTAATAATACACACTTCAATAAAGAGTTCCTCTCACGTGTGGCAGAATCATGTTTAGATGGTTAGCTCTTAAGTCACAGAACATTTTGTGGTATTTGTCTAAACCTCATGGTTCTTCAACTCATACCCCCTGCTCCCTCGGAAAAGCACTGCTGGAATTGAGATGGGATTCTTTTTAGACCTCGTAAGTCCTCGCCAAGCTGAGTAATGAAATTGTGTTTTCTAAGCGTGATTTTTCGGGACTTGACGACTCAACATGTGCCCTAGACCTCACCCTGCATATCAAAAAACATTTTTGAATTGTTTCAAAAATATTTTCGTAAACTTGTCAAAAATATTTCCGTAACACTCTACAAATGGTTTAAAAATGCTTTGGAAATATTTACGCAATATAGTTATGTGAACAATTTGAGGCTGTCAACAATATTTTAAAAAGATTTTTAAAAGATTTTTGACAACGTTTAGAAAATAATATCGGAGCATTTCGAAAACATTTTAAAAATATTGCCGACAAGATTGCTGACAATATTGTCGACGATGTTGTGACATTCTGATGTTTTCAAGAAGTTGAAAGCGTAAACCAAAAATTTAGTAAAAATGTCTGATTTCTTTAGATTTGCTTACTTCCGGCATGACTTATCCCTCTATAAATACCATCAAGATGAACGGCAAATACGTTCCGTTTTTGGAACGTCCGAGACCCGCATTTTTCGGAGCGGATGACACAAACGGCACCGTGGATGATGGGCTATTTTATTGGTCCGAGTTGGGTCTTAATTACACAACGCCCGCCCGCCGCACACGTCGCGACGCCGGGTCACGACGACGCGACGGCGACGCGCCGCACAATGTCCGATGATTTATGGATAATTTTGGCGGGAATCTCGTTCTCGCCCGCACGGCGCAGGCGCGATAAACCGGGTATTTACGGCTGGATCGTATTCCTCCCGGCGCCTCATAACTAATATTCGCCGCCTAGTTCCACGCGTCCATGACCAAACGACGTATCTTCAGTTTGAAATGAGTCTCTATTGACTGTAAACTTCGAAGTTTTTCAGGGTTCACGTAAAAATAAAGTTACGCTGTTACGTCGGTGGTGCGACGATTTGTATGCGATGCAAGTCGATGAGTCCAGATCGATATACTGTCGTGCTACGTAGGAACGGCGTATGGACCTCCTATAATTGCCGAATTTCTCCGATTAATAATTTTATTTTTATTGACTTTAGGAACTTAGATGAATCTAAATCAAGCCAAAAAACCATAAATTCAATGGCAGACTTGACTCAAATTTAGTCTGTATGCCTATCTCGATTTTCGCAAGAGCCCCAGAAAGTATAGATTTATACGTAAAACGGGGCTCATGCGTAAATTGAGATACAAGCTTTCGTCAGAGGAAGGACGCTTTATCTATTATAACCACCCTCTTTCACCGAAAGGATCGCTCCAATTTCGTTTTGTCTTATTATTTGGTTATAGGTTTATTATTCTATAAATCTCAATAATAATCAGCCAACAATTTACTATTGGCAAAATGGGTATCGAATTATGTGATGCACTCCAAATGTAGCTCCTAGGTTTCTGAGACAATGTTCTTCGAACCTCTCATTCTTGCCTTATTTTATTTTTTCTAGAATTGTGACCTACTTAATGACACTGGCGTCCTTCAGTTCAGATAATTTTCTCTGATAAACCCAGAGGATTAATTTTGCAAATTTTCGAACAAAATTATATTTTATTCGAGAAAATGTGACAACATCAGAATAATCATACGCCGCGCCGCGCCGTTCCTTCTCAGCACGGGATCACACAATCGACGGTCTTTCCATCATATATCGAAGATCGATAGGAATATCGCTTAGTCGGAGAGGAATGTTGGAATATATAGATTATGATTTTTTATTCGGGTGAACGATGCGACTCATAAGGCGATCTTTGGTGCACGACCCTTTGCATGCTCCACCGATCTGGATCAAAGTTGATGCGGGTCAGGAACGAACTGATTGTGGCCGACGCTCGACCGTTTTGTAATATACCGCGCGTCGATCCACTCAGCGGCTCGATTTGCGGCCTAAAAGACAAAGGATTCTGTAGGATCGCATCAAAGAAATTGGACTCTATGCGGTACAGTCCTTTAAAATTGGGAGTTAAGACGCATTGCAGTGCTCTTGTACTATGTTCGTCAAAAGTTCCGGAATTCGGACCTTTTTTGCTCCAATTCTTCCACTCCATGTCCGTCAAAAGTTCCGGGATTCGGAAATTTTTTGCTCCAATTTTTCCACTCCATGTCCGTCAAAAGTTCCGGGATTCGGAACTTTTTTGCTCCGATTTCTTCCACTCCATGACCGTCGAAAGTTTCGGGATTCCTAATATACTGGAAAAAAAACACATTGGATCCGGACTCTTGAAAACATTGACAAGAAAAAATACTCTTGATTCAATTGGATTTTTGCTTGAATCAAAACGAAATCCGCTTATGGTTCTTGATTTAAGCTATATTCTGATTGAATCAAGAGTACTTTTTCTTGTCCATGTTTTTAAGAGTCTAGAGTCTAGATCCAATTTGTTTTTTTTTTTCCAAAGTAGATTTTCTCAGAAATTCCGGAAAATGCAAAAAAAATCCGGAACATTTCGGAAATTTCAAAAGTACCGGAATTCGGAACTAGTTTCGAGAAATGGGTGCACTGGAATAATGAGTCTATTTCTGATTTGCCTCTATATTTCAAGCCTCCACAGTGTAACAAACGCGAATAAAGATTACATTTTCACTAATTTTAAAGACTATAAACTGGAATGAACTGGGGAATTAAGGGCACGTCGGGGAGGGAACGGAGGAAAAGGACTCAGGAATAAGTTGATCAAAGATTATGAAAAACGTTCAAGCCGAGTAATCTTTCTTCCCAATGCGATTTAATGCGATTTGCGATTTTATCATCGTAAAGTGTCTAATTTTGCAAATCGGCTTGACTCATGTAGACCCTAAGTTTTTGGCGAAGCTAAAGGAAGTTTTGATAGATGTATAGAATAGACAACTCTTAATTCTCATCAGATATAATATAAACTAGCAAATTTCGGATGTGTCCATGGTATTTTTCGTTTAATTTTGATGAAAAAATCGCACTTTAGTGCACCTTGTTGAGTCGTCCATCCAGACCCAGACGCTAGAAATCCACGAAGAGGCTATCCGACGCACAGTGGAACGAGTCAATAAGAGAGGTCGGACATGATATTTTGGACTGAAACTGCAAATTTCAATGTTTATTACAATACATTTTAAATTTAAAGGGGTGCTGCTGGAAGAAAATTTCACCGGGAAACCAATGCAACCACTTTTAGAACCTCAAAGTTTTGTAAAACGGAATTTTGAGCTTTTGAAGTTTCCAAATTATATCCGACCTCTCCCATTGACTGGATCCACCGTGCGACGGTGCAAAAACCCCTCGGAGATTGCACTGGAAAAAAAAAAAAAAAAAAAAAAAAAAAAAAAAAAAAAAAAAAAAAAAAAAACACATTGGATCTAGAATCCAGACTCTTGAAAACATTGACAAGAAAAAATACTCTTGATTCAATCAGATTTTTGTTGGAAATCCGCTCAAATTAAGAGGCTTGGTTCTTGATTTAAGCAACAATCCGATTGAATTAAGAGTATTTTTTCTTATCGATGTTTTTAAGAGTCTGGACTCTAGATTCAATGTGTTTTTTTTCCAGTTTGGACTGCGTAGTGGTCAGGGATACCCCCCCCCCCCATTTATAAATATAATGGCGCATTAAAAATAATCGCTGGGTCCTAATGAGCACCTTTGGCGAAGCTCTGCGCAACTTGGCTACGTGGAGTTACCCGTCAACACGGATAATAACGAGATCGAGGCGTAGCGTTCTTACAAGTAGCGGCTCCATTTGCTCATGATTAAGCGGTCCGCGAAATAATTGCACTTTCTCATATTTCACGACTTGGTCGGGGGAGTCTGGATGACCGCCGCCGCTGACGGGCTCATGTTGTTCGAACCTTGGTCAACCTTTCAAAGGTGCCTCCTGCATCAATCATCCGCTGCAACGGCCACGGCAGATCCTTGCGCTCATCGTTTACGGTTTCATGAATGAACTGGAGTATTCATTCAATTAAATCATCGCCGTGTTGTCATGTTGGGATTTTGTAACCCCGCGGAAACGAATTACGTAAACTTAGAGTTTTCTCTTGATCACTATACGCGGGAAAAAGTTGAAATCTCGCTTTACCTTGGTTGAAGAAGGTGGGTTTGGATAACCCACTGGTTTGGTGGGTTTGGTGGTATTCTAAGAAATTTGGACTGAATATTTACCTCAAACACCCAGTGGCATATAAATAGGAGTTTCTTTTCATCAGCGGATCATACAAATTGATGGAAAAAGCGATAGACACAAAAGAAACAGAGAGAAATTGGAGGGGTCCTATTGGTTGAAGCAGGTGGTTGCATTATATGCAAAGGAAGGAAGTGATAGACTGACTAAAAGCAACCCTTGAGCGACCCTATAGTCCATAATTTTCCCCCTTTGTCTATGACGACCACCCGTTCTATCCGATAGGATCTCTCAATTTTCCCTTTGCCTTCTTTGTCTATCGCTTAGTGAATCAATTGCAATAATCAGCCTGATTATGACGATGTGGCAGATTTAGCAATACAGAATGAAGAGACCTTTCGAATCTGGGTATACATTTCAAAAGTTACCCGTTTGCACACAGCCGGCAAATCGCCTCGCGACTCGCGAGCAAAAAATGAACCTGATTCCGTCATCAATCATAATGAAAATTTGAAAACGGTGAACTCATCTGGAAATCTGACCGCTCAGTCAAAATATGCAGCTCTTTAAAATGAAAACTAGGATTTGCGACATTTTTTAGTGTTAAAAGTGTGTAAAGTGATGTTCTAATGGGTGCAAAAGTTGGTGCAGCCACTATTGATGATCTATTGAAAACTGTGAAATTCAGAGTCTGAACTTATGAACTGTGAAAATAACCACTAGTGCAATCTATGGAAGTTAACATAGACGTTTTGTTAGTTCGATCATCGTCCAATTATGGAGCAAAAGCAAAAGCTCTCTTGAGAACATCATTCACGGATAAGTTCCAAAGCATGCGCACTTCACTAGCTGATGAAAGCCCCTGAATTCAACTTTACGTGCTCAACGGACGTCCGTATTGCATATTCAAAAAAATGCAGGCGCTCTGGGTTTCTTTCCGTCCTCGCACTAAGCTAACAATAAGAGTCCTTAATGTCGATGGAAAGTTGTACACACGATAAGTGCTTTATATACTTCACATTCATACTTTAAGGGTCACACCAGTTATAGTTCTAGTCTACGGGCTGATCATTGAAAGCAATGGACAAAACAATAGGCATAAAAGACAGAGGGAAAATTGAGTTTTTCTATTAATTGAAAGAAGCGGTCGTTGCGATGGACAAAGTATATAGCTTAACTAACGGCAACCGCTCATCATTTTACCCTCAGTCAAAAACCAGCCATTTCAACCATTAGGATCGCTTCATCATCCCTTCGTCTTTTCGTTCATAGCTTTGTCTATCCATTCCCGCTAGCTGAACCGGCTGAACATGAACCGAAATTCGGTCCATGGAATGAAAGGCTGTGTCCCCTACACGGAGAAAAAAACCTCGTGCGCGGTATCTGAAGTTTAGGTCATATGGATCTCTGAAGTTTTCGGATTGAGCATCTGAACACTTTAGGTCTAGCTGTCGAGGTTCGGATCACACATCTGAAACTTCAGTTCTTACATCTGAAGTGCTTCAGATGTGAGGACCGAGGTTTTTCGGATGTGAGAACCGAAGTTTTTCGGATGTGAAAACCGAAGTACTTCAGATGTAAGAACTGAAGTTTTTCGGATGTGAAAACCGAAGTACTTCAGATGTAAGAACTGAAGTTTCAGATGTGTGATCCAAACCTCAGCAGCTGGACCTAAAGAGTTCAGATGCTCAATCCGAAAACTTCAGAGATCCATATGACCTAAACTTGGGGGTCCCACGCACGAAGATTTTTTCTCCGTGTAGATTATTGCTCTGATTTTCCTAAATATTCATAAAAACTAAATTACTTGGCGTAGTCGGAGGAGGGGAGGGGGCACGAGTTCTGGCGTGAGAGTGACGTCACTCCTGGCGAGTGACGTCATGACCGATCCTGGCTACCGGCAACACGGTGCCCTCCACGGTAGTTGCGAGGAAAGTAAATGCATCTTTGATGAAGTCGGGACGCGGCGAACCTTGGCAGTGTGGCTCTGGAATTAAATCTGACATTAGAATGAGTAACTACGGTTTCACTTTCTTTTCGGCCGCTCTTTGCGCTTCCTCCCGCATTGTTTCTTCGCTTTTTTGACATTAGTCGGCACGGGTCGTCGCCTCTGACGGCCGTTTCGTGCACGGACATCATTTGAACGCTCCGTATGAAGAAAGACGTGAAAACCGTAAGCCTCCAGTAGCACGTACGCTTTCCTATCAAACCTCCACGTTTATTCGGCGATTCGCACCTCCTCTGCTCTACCGCGTTGAGGAAAACGCCGTATGAACTTATGAACGTTGCCAATTTGACTTCTCGGGTCAAATTGGCCGAGAGAGTCGGCCTCTTGTGGTGTAGTGGTTGTAGCGCTGTAGCTCTATGATCGGGAGGTCCCGGGCTCGATTCCCGGCCAGGCGACCCGAGTTTGATGGTCTCAAACAATGGTTGCCTGGGACTGGTTGTTCAGTAGGGACGGAGGGGGGCCGGGAATAAAAAGCGCGGGATTAGCCCTTGTGGGCTACTTAAAGTGATACAAAAAAAAAAAAAAAAAAAAAAAAAAAAAAAAAAAATTGAATTCGACAAAATATTTAATTGGACGTATTTATGCTAAAAGGAGATATGTGCAAGTGGAAAGATGGGGTGTGCTCGTTAGTTGGGTCATAAGAAACAATGTAAAAGTGGATATAGCTCCTTTTGAGAAAATTGAAAAGCGGGATTGGACATTAAATCAAAAGGAGCTAAGCGCCAACATATGGTAACTCATGAGCCGCGGGCATGGCAAGAGAGCGTTGTGGACAGGGCTCATGAGTTAAAGACGCCGGACGGGGATCCCGATCCCGAAACCGTCACCGCACTCACCGCTGACGTCACTGGCGCTTTATATTCCCCATTCATTCTTATGGCCCGACCACTAACGAGCACACCCCATCTTTCCACTTCCACATATCTCCTTTTCGCATAAATACGTCCAATTTGAATAGAGTTATGAATATTTTTCTTTGAACTTTTCGACGCGGATGCTCACAAAATTCGGCAATACAATTTTTTGAAATTTTCAAAGGGATAAAGTTACAAGTTTTTATGGAAATTCGCGTTCAATAGAAGGAACACTGGCGATTTCCGAGTGTTCTGTTCATATGATGCTTCTCCGTAGCACTAGTGCTGCTCCAAATCCTGCACTCTTAGTAGAAAACTGAAACAGCACCGCTAAGATTAAGATTAAGCTCCCTGTCCCCTCTTTTGTGGTCTACAAACCTCTTTTTTCTAAAAATACTATTATTCGCAATTTTCAGACTATTTAATCTGATTTCCCTATGACAAAATTTAAAATCCGCTGATTTAATCTAAAGGTATTCGACCGCCACGCTGATTAAACAGTGGCTCCTGAGTCTATGTTATCCACATGCTTGATTCATTCAACATATCCAATCTAAACCGACGAACAAAATATCAGTTGGAATCAGTGAATTTATACATCCCTCTCACACAGAAAACCACGATCAATGTAAGCTGAATTAGTAATTTCAACCTAATTTATGTTTGGCATATGATTGAAGTTTTATACATTAAAATATCTATGATCTTCTGGTGATGCACGTGTCATTTTGTCAATCACAATGCTGCACACAGAGAAGAAGCATTAACTTTTTGTGTGTAAATCTCTGTAAAATTAGTTCAGTGCTTGATTCGGTCTTACGTGGATTTTGGTATTTTGGCGATATTGATGTGGGAATTGACGGAGACAAGAACGCTAAACTCTCGTGCATGAAGTGAAATGGCAGCTCGTGGGAGTACCTTTTAGATGCATAATACGTAAACTCTCGAGAAAAATGCAAACATTGTGATGCTTTGTTTCTAGCCTCGTCTATCAGTTCATTTTGGTTATGCCACAAACAAAGGCCATATATCGACGGTGAAACTACCAAACCACGTATCTCGTTTGCGGTGTTTAAAAATCTACGCTCACATTTTATTTTTTTGAAGTAGACCAAATCAATATCATTCCTCGAAATTTTCACGGAATTTTCTCCGCACAAAGAGGAAAAATCACAGAAATCTTTAAGACTGGATGTTAAGTAGTTTTTCATTTAAAAAATAAAGTATGACAGGAAGTCTGCGACGTCACAAACCGAGATACGTGGTTTTGTAGTTTCACCGTCGATATGTAGAACCAGAGGCAAGAGACCCTCCACTGGCCTCTTGGCGACAGGTGGAAGCTTTTACTTTAGGGGACTCAACAATTCCTTATGGACAATTATAAGGGAGCAACAGTCACCACTCCAATTTCGGCTGTTGACCTACCCACATGGTGGATGATGAGCTTCGGGTGACGTTATAAGCCAAACAAGTTTACCAAACTTCGGCTTTGTCTGCAAAACGAAACTGCCAACACGCTCTTAACCATCAACCATGTAGGTAGGTCAACAACAGAACGATGAATTCCCGAAATTAAAAGCTTCCACCATTGCCAAGATACTAGTAGAGGGTCTCTTGTAGAACTTTGGACTTGCGCAAATTTTAATTATGTTGATGATTTATAATTTCAATATTTAGGTATTTTTGTATCGCTTCTTGTCCAATACTGTCATTTTGGCTCTAACAATTTTACTTCAGTGCGATTGTTCTCGATCGTTTTGCATAATAAGTTGAAATCTTAGCCGGTGGTTTTGCAATAGACTTTTGATTCATGCCAAATGTAAGTGGTACATGACGCACGGATCATCAGGCTGAATGAAAAAAATTCTGGCAGTCGGCGTCATTTTGTGAGTCAAATTGCGTGGATGCAGATGCCGGGATTTCCAATTATGATGGATCCTCGTCGCGTTTTTGCGCAAGTGCCGAGTCTCTTTTTCAGCTCGCAAATGAACGCTGTAGCTCTATCAAATGCAATCAAAGAACCTAAAAACGGACCTAAAACCCCGGCTCTAAAACCGTAAATGAACATTCATCGAGATTTCAAAAATGAAAATCAAAACGAGATGCGGCTAATCTTAGTCTTTAGAGATCGTTCACCCGAAAAATTTCATAATTTCCATTGGTCCAGAGGGAAATTTTCGTAACGGTACATTCGTCTTATTTTCTCGTGAGAGGGTTGAATTTGACGTGTTGGGTGCAAAAAGGACATTTCTCGATTGCGGTGTCTCAGAATTTTCTCTGATTTTTCATGGAAATTCGTGATTTGTTGGAACTTTTACCGAATTTTCTTTATTTTACAATGCGGAACAAACGAAAAATGTCAGAAAATTCGCCCAATAGTTTCCTTTCTAAGATATAAATTAGCACTGGAGATTCTGAAACATTGCAACGAGGAAATGCCTTTTCTGCACCCAACGCCTCAATTGAGGCATATTTACAGGTACTGATGACTGCAAAAACTTCACGAGAATCTAAAACTTGAGGATTGATGAAAAAATAATAAAGACGCAGAATTTCATTTTCCAGCGCTAAATGATGTACGCGTGGCTACAGTCTTCCAATATAAATACAGGTTAAAATACTTTTATGGCGTCAGATGGTGAAATAGTGCATGAAACCTTAAAATGAACTCCTATCTCGGGAACAAACATTTGCAAACTTTCCAAATGCATTTAAGTTCAAATTAACCCCGGAAGGCTTAAATTCTCCATTGTCCCCTTCTGGTAGATTTAGACTTAAACACTTAGTTTCAGGGCCGGATTTACCTACTTGCCGCCCATGGGCCGTCTGTATTTTGCCGCCCCCTTCTCATTCGTTTTGAAACATCAATAAAAACCATCAAGTGCACGTGCCAGAGGGGGAGGGGTGCATAAGACGCGTTTACATACTCGTGTTGGATACAGTTTTTGCGAAAGCCCTGTCAACACTACAAGCAAAATTTCACGGAACTTTGCGCGAAAGTTAAGTTCCGTAAACCTACCTCTATGTGGACAAGGTCCTCCATTTATAAGAAATAAACCAAAAAATTATGAAAGAGCAAACATAAATGTGATTTAATAATTTTAACTTCCGCCGCTGCGCCGCGCTAATCGTAATGTGATTGGCGCAATGCGTGAAGTATTCCTGCAGTCTTGTAGGAGCTATATGTTTCACGCCAACCGCTCCTGTCCGCACTGTGTTTGGCGCAATGGGTGAAGTATTCATGCAGTCTTGTAGGCGCTAATATGTGTTACATGCCGACCGCCGCGCGGAGGGCTTGTCTTCTCATCTCAAGTCCTCGTCATCATTCCTCTCTGCGTTGAGCTCCAGGCCAAATTGAGTGTTTAGTTCCTCTCTTCACTCTACTAATTAAATATGCTACTTCTTGTATCACCAAAAAACAACAAAATTAGAAATTACTATACTCTCAGGAAAGAGATTTCGTCCCCTTTTCTCATTGATAATTGTATTTCTGAATCCGAGTTTTTTATACCTACATTTAAAAACAATGCAAAATTTGCTGCCCCATAAATTTACCGCCATGAGCCGCGGCCCATGTGGCCACCTCCTTAGTCCGGTCCTGTTTAGTTTCCATTTTACAAGAGGGAACCAGAATATTTGACTCATCCATGAAAGCACCTGGTCTGCATAGAGGACCTAATTATACGTATATTGCTCTGCATTAGTCAATAATAGTGGGTTCATTCATTGCAAACTCTAGTCCAATTTTTATCAATATATTTTGCAACTTTTTGAAATTTATTTTTTCTTTAAATATTAAATATTCACATGTACATGAATCACAAAAAGGTGATTTGAATTTGGTGACTTTTCTTATTTCCTGCAAGGGGAAAAGCTGATAAGCTGAACCGTAATCTCAATTGATTTACATGCCAACCGAGATATAGTTAGTTAGTTAGTTAGTATTTTTTAAGGCATTCAGCGTCACAGGCTATTAACGTCTTTACAGTGAATTTTGAAAATGGGAGTATAAACGAAAAGATAGTTAGTTAGTTAGTTAGTTAGTTAGTATATTTTGAGACATTCAGCTTCACAGGCTATTAACGTCTATACAGAGAATTTTGAAAATGGGAGTGTATGCGAAAATTTAGATTTTTAAATTAAGAGAGGTGAAGAGTTTCAGAATTTTGGTAGTAATATTAGGTTCATCGCATGTAAGTGGGTTTGTATTTCTGTTGATTGTAGGGGAGTGGATCTGTGATTGGGGATACCTGAAGACAGAGCAGTCCATAAGTACGTGTTTGATGTTTAGAGGAGATAAATTACAGAAGTGACGGATGGGTTGATTTTCTTTGGAGATGATATGATTATGGCTGAAAAAAATGTGACCTATCCAGAGACGCGCAATTTGGACTTCACATGATCTCTACGTGTCATTATATCCAATGATTCATCTAGTATAACTTATCCATCAAGTTTTTCTTAATTTATCCACATCTCTTATGAAGTTTGTAAAACGCCTAATTTCACCTCCCTGCGATGGTCCACACTCCCACAAGCAACATCGCAAATGAAACTCAAAGGCACGGCGGCCGTCACGCAAGGTGCTTCCGCCTCTGTACTCCGTAGTAGTGCGTGACGCAACGTCATCTACGAGACAGTTATTAATAAACGGAGCGGGACTTTCGTTGCGGCTCCGGCTCGGATCGATCGATGAATATCAAGTTGCTATCGGAAATCCATCGGAACTCATCTCCGCGAGCGCGAACTTGACACGATTCAACGGTTGCGCAAGCGTTGATCTCATCGGACCGCCCGGTAATTTGGATCTGCTGGCCGTCGTACAGTGGGTCGAGTCTATGAGAGAGATTGGACATAATGTGGAAACTAAAAGCTTACGACTCTGTTAATACCTTTGATCTTTTACTCGTAAAAGTGGTTCCATTGATTTTCGTAACATTTTCAACTAATTTAAAATTTAAAATTTGATGAAATGGACGTATTTCTGCTATATGCAACCAGAGCAAGTGGGAAAGAAGGGCTTTGCTCATTAGTCGAGGGCCGTAAGAATGAATGAGAATTCGTCGTCTTCCGGAAGAAAGAAGGTAACTCCATTCCAAGGTTGCAAAATTGACTCAAACAATTCAATATTCAACAAGGATAGACCTGTGCAATTTTTGTCGAAAATTTGTCTGATTTTTGAATAAAATCAGAAGAAAAATCAGTGAATTTTTCAGTTAGAAATGTTAAAAATTCTCCTAGTAAAAACGCAATCTGCGCACGGAAATTTGGCGACATTGAAATGCAGTTACGTTCCTTCGTGCGGGAAACGACGAATTACAAAGCGTTAGTGCGGAAGACCGAGATGAGGATCTTAACGTACGGAGTCTTTAACTTATAAGCCCCGTCCGCAACACTATTTTCCCATGCCTACGGCTCATGAGTGCCGCGGACAGTTGGCGCTTAGTTCGGTTTGATAGAATGTAAAATTCCGCTTTCCCATTTTCCCGATGGGAATTCCGCCCACTTTTAAATTGTTTCTTGTGCAGCTTCCTAGAGCAGGCCCGGTCTTTCCCACATGTCTGCAGAAAAACGTCCAAATAACCATCAAAATTTCTAGCTTTAGTAAAAAAATTCGTGTTCGACCTCTCCCCGTGACTCAATCCACTGTGCGACGCCATAACAAGGTTTCTTATTTTGATGCTATCTCCGGCTACCGTAGCGTCAAGACGGTGAAGTCGGTTCCTGGAGCTTCAAAAGTCTGATGGATCCGGTAGCCGCTTGCAAGTATTTTTCGGCGAAGTTGTGTGACAGGGGACAAATCGAATTAGTCATTTTGTCAAATGTGTGAACGAGTAAGAGTGGCCAGTGAAATCGCTCATTTTGAATACCTCTCAATTTTGAGGAAAAATGCAAAAAACTAAAAATAAAAAAAAGTAAAAACTGATGACGGGTTTGAGAATATATTGCTAATTTTTCATAAGTAGAGAAACTAGAAGGCAGTGGTAACTATGTCTTCAATTTTCTCTCCTCACCTCACCGAAGTCTTTATATTTACCAATTTTAAACCAAATAGTTATTTAAATTGCATACAGATCCGTTTCAAATGATTTCCAGAGCTTTCATGATCAATTTTGTTTAGCATTCTATAAAATGCAGAGTATTTACATTACAATTTTCGCACTTTAAATTATGAGAAAAGTATTTATGGTGTAAATAGGAAATCGTGAGAATGGTAAGTAAGAATTTTGCTTCGATAATGATTTTCAACGCACGATGGCAAAAACTGCAAACTATTGTGAGCAAATAAAAAATGCACAAATTCCAATAATTTTTTATGTCTGAAATATGCAAGAACATGCTAACCCCATGATCTCTTCAAAATTCGACCATCTGCCTCAGAATTAGGCGCATTACTTCCGTGCCAAGGAAACACGCCGCATGAGTATTCATATGTTGCCAAATTTCATTGCAGAAAATACCTATTTTTGAATTTTTTCAAAGAAAATTTTACCTTGACATTTTCAGACACATTGGATCAAATTACAAAAATCGAAACACAAATAGTCGCAGACTCTCCCAAAAATTCGTGATTTCCCAAGGAAATTTAGCAACATCTGAAAGCTCATACGACGTTTTACCTCAGCCAGGTATTTACCGAGTTGAATTTTTTGCCCGCGACACTTACTCGACAACGGCGGAGAACCCAGANAGGGGGGGGGGGGGGGGGGGGGGGGGGGGGGGGGAGTGCGGGCGGTCAGACTTCCTCTCGCGCGCCGGTCAGTGGTAAACCGGTTGGCATAAATGATTGTTCGCATGTTACGCACACCCACATCGATAGATCCGCGAATGATTTGAAGGCTGAGCGAGGAGGGGGAGGGCTCGGGGCACGCGGCGGGGGACCCGGCACCTGATCAGGGTCCGCGGGGGGCTCTCCGCGAACCGGTGGAGGTGCCCCCGAATCTAGTGGCGTGGCGTGAATTGCGATGTATCGATTGTTATGCCATTTAAACCTATGGTAAAGAATCGATTATTAAGGTGTTCGCTGCGAACGCGCTGATAATCGATCTTTTTCCATAGGTTTAAATGGCATAACAATCTATATATCGCAAAGCACGCCACGCCACTGCCCGAATCCGCTGGCGCCACCACCGGCCACCGGCCATCGGCCACCTCTCTTACCGCACGGACATTCCACCGGTGAGGAGGTCACCTGCCGCGACCCCATCAGATATTCGCGTTCGGATTTACCACCTTCGTGAAGAGAGTGTCGCCGGGTAATGGAGATTGTGCGTGCGTCTGGCGCGGCAATCGGAACGCGTAATTGGACGTATTGAAATCAGAAAGAACTCCATCCATTCTGCTATGAGCCCTGAAATTCATGAGAGTACACGCGTGAAAAGACTCGTGGCACAATGGATATGTCGCAGGCACGTGGTGAAATCACGCACTTTAACAAAATGGCTAGGCATTTCGTCAAATTCTGCAGATATAAGAGGTTGTCTTATGTTTTTGACGTGGAGCTCTCAATCTGTTTGTTAATAATTGAAACGAATATCTCGTTCAAACTGCGATTTCTGTGGGATTGCACCATTCAATTGGCTCCTAAGGAATTTTAGAATTTAAAATTGAAAATCTCTTGTTTTTTTACGAAACATTGCAAAATTTGACATGAATGATCAATCAAGCTCTAATCTGAAAATCTCTGGAACGGCTTGAAAATGGTTCAAAATTCAACTGAGCATTCTTTTTTTACATTTTTAAAGTCTTAAATCGTCAAATTGAGCAATTGATTTGTTTTTGCAATCTTAAAGAGAATATTTGCCCATTTGCCTGGGCATTTCACAAAATGTCTGATTTGACTAATACCCTGTGACAGAATTAGTTCCTTTTGATTTAAATGCATCCAATTGACTAGTGGAAAGGGTAGAAATTGGGCTGAGTTAAACGAAATGAAGCCACTAAGGTTGAAATGAAAATAACGCAATATCGCGAAAGGTAACGAGGATAAATAAACAAGAGCACGCAAAATATGGGTAACCAAGGTTAAAAATGTAATCCTTTAAAAGGCTTTCAGGGCTCCTGGCAACATAATTATCGATCAGATGAAAGTAATATAAAATGTGAAAAAGAAACAAAAGCTTAAAAAACCAGAAAAGGTTAACTTGTTTTAACCTTGCATAAAAAATGTGTCAATAATGGCTTAGAGGTTATAACCGAAGTAAAGTAAAAATGTAGTTGATTCCATCAGAAATTGGGTTCACTTAGTCTGATGTCCACAAAATGAACCAAACTTCCGATGTTCGAAATGTTTAACGCGACTGTGCGTTGCACACACTAACGATTTTTTTTCGGTGAAAAAAAATACCTATTATGGTTTGATTTGTTTAAATAGTCGTAATTGGGCTTTACTGTGTGCTCCTAATATACACGCACTTACATCTTAGGTGTGCTTGTCTTTTACTCATTAGTTTGATGACGTTTTAACAACACATTTAGCCGTTAAAATAACCTACAAACTCTACGCGATGTAGCAAACCACCGCAAGCCTTTTGGCTGCTGCATCCGTATGACCCTTGAATGCAGTGGCGTGGCGTGAATGATCGATATTTCTCCATTGAAGGTATCGTAAAGAATCGAGTATTAAGGTGTTCGTTGCGAACACCCTGTTCATCGATTCTTTTCCATAGGTTTAAATGGCAGATCAATCGATACATCGCAAAGGACACCACGCCACTGCTTGAATGCATGTCTTTGTTGCGCCTCTCAGAGTTCAATTTTTTGTCATATACTCTCTCACTCCCTCTTCGAGATGTATTCATTTTAATGGCACACGCATCCATTTCAGTAGCCCTGATAAATATAGAACTCCAAGGAGAAGTTATGTTACTTTTTGCTCGTTTCGACAGGTCAGCCGTTGTTCATTAGTTATGGGCTGTAAATTGGCGATAAATGCGATGTATACTCCATGTTAGTTATCGCCTTTGACCTGTCCTGCGAACCAAGGATTCTTATTAATGGGAGAAATAGTTACACGTGTACTTAGCAGAGAATTTAGTCGCAATAAGTCTATGAGGATCTTATGGTTGATTGAAGCTCAAATTTTATGATACTCCGAGGCTCCTTCGAGTCCTAGTAAAATGTAAGTGATCCATCGTTTAAATTTAAGTGGGAAAGCTGTGCAGAAGTAGGCTAGTTTTTTAACTTATAGATTTAGAAAAAAGCTTCAAAATTTGCCGTCCTCAGAGAAAAAAATAAAAAATAAATAAATAACTGAAAAAGATATAAAAAAAATGGAATGTTCAAATCTTCATGAAAAGGTTCTCACTTCGTCTTCTCCTTGTAAAATCGTTATCTTATTTTAGTTTTTCACATACAGTCAGTGGAATTCAATCAAAATATTAACAAAAATTAGGAATTAAATGCATATTAAAATTCATTGTCGCGGGGTACTTCAGATTTTCAAAGTTGTTAAGAGCTAAGTTTTTTTTTAGTTTTAAGTTTTTTTCTGGTTTTTTGCCCTGTTAGGGCACTGCAACCTTGTACGGCAAAGCCAAGTTTAATACAATAAAATGTGAATTAGTAGTGATTTTGAAGACAGAATAACTATGGATATCGGTAAATGTTTCCCAGTTTAATGCTTCACAGCCAAACAGTAGCGAAACATATCGATTAATGCCAGCCGCTACTGAAAACCGGTTGTTTCGGGAGGGCGTCAGTCAAACCATTTTGCGTCCAATAAGACTTTATGTAACATGTTTATGTACAGAGAACGCAAAGAGCCAGACACGGCAGATAAAAAACCTCGCCATTCACCACTGTCTGCAGTCGTGGTGAGGGAATATCTGCTGCTGAAGGTGCAAAAACTTCGCTAATTAAAATTCGCTACTTTATGTCCTGTCGCTTCTATGCCTTTTTTATAGGCCTATTTATCGTTACTTGACCCTTTTTTGCTCAGATCGAAGCCTCATTTGGATTTTCTAATTGTCATCCGTCAACAGGTGTAGTGATTGAGTAGGGTTATAGGTTGACCATATCACGAAATCGTTATACCCATTAGATGAGGCATGTGAAGTATTATTTGATAGTGAGGATCAATCTCACACTATTTGGAAATAAATCAGCTCATATTTATGCTGAAAGTCATTATATATTATCATCCATAGGTGAATTGCAGCGTGTGAAGGCAATTTTTTTTTGATGAGCGATCTTTGTCAGACAGCTACTTTAAAAAGAATGAAATCACAAATTTCATGGGTAAGAATATTTAGTGCAAATATACTATCTTCAAAATGTTCAACGTGTCTAAGATATCTTCAACTGCCAAGAAGGAACATTCAC
Source organism: Bemisia tabaci (assembly GCF_001854935.1). Classification (NCBI taxonomy): domain Eukaryota; kingdom Metazoa; phylum Arthropoda; class Insecta; order Hemiptera; family Aleyrodidae; genus Bemisia; species Bemisia tabaci. The sequence continues at coordinate 523,699 of NW_017547303.1, forward strand.
CTTTTAGGAATAAAAATTATTTCCTCTGCCTTGAAGTAGACCCCAGTCAATCTCTTGCCAACACAAAGATCATGCTTTAAAATAGCAGACTGAGGATACGGACTGCCTAACCGCCACCCGACCAAATCTGTAGGGGACGCTTTATCGTCCTGCGAGGACCCTTTTCTAGGTCATAAGTTTCAAAAATCTGAAGAGAGCAAACTGTTTTAGAGGTTGCAACCTGCCAGTATTCGCTGAGATCCAATCTGGCCAATTATCTCTAGAAGGAATAACTAATCAGTAAACAGTTCGAAAAAAATAACTTACATTTTGTGTTAAAATGGGAAGTAGCACACAAAGTAACCTAAACGAGCGGTTACTATGTTTTGGTTACCTTTTCTAGCGATTACATCAACCAAATATTTAGGTTACTTTTGCAACCGCGTTAAAAGTCAGGTGTAAGGCGCGCGGACCGCAGGTAAGGTGGTGAGTGCCTGGACAGTCAAAACGCCTTCAAATCCGTACGTATGCAACACGGACATCCATGGAGCTCGAATAGTTGCATGCAGGAGTTAAAATAAAATGTTAGTGTTCGTCGCATAACTTTGAGCGGTTCAAATTACTCCTCAAAGCAACAAAATGAAAACTGGAGTGTAGCGCTTATACGTAAACAAAACCTTTCTTATTTTAGTATTTTATTTTATTTTTTTAAAGAAAAAATCGATGAATTTCAAAGGTTTGAATCTTTGGCAATTAATTAGACGCATCACCACACTCGAAATGAAATCGTGAGAATCGGCCTGATAGATCTCCAGATCTCATTAGTACCATCAATTGCTTCTTTTTTAAATTTAAAGATGGAACTCGAAAGTTTTTGGTCCTGGTAACGGAATTTTGTGGTCATAGGAATAGAACTTTGCTTCTAATAACCGAATTTCTTGGTGAAGAATACAAGTCTTAGTTTGGCTAAAAAAACTCATATTACTTGCACCAAAGTTTAGTTCCTTTCACTTAACACCTCGGCCACCTGGACCAAAAACTTCAGTGTTCTGTATGAATTAAATTCTTATCTCTAGGACAAATTTACAACATGACCGAGAGATGAAACCTAGTCTTAATAGTTCCACGAAAATATTGCCTGGCAATCGATTATTGAAACATTGCACAATCTAATGATCAACCATTTTCTTTCATGGCGGATGCATTAATATTTTGTAAATGCAGAAGACAGGTGAATATAAGCTTTCAAAAAAGCCGAGATGCACCAATCAACGAAAATTTCATTGCACCACAGACGCCCGGTGCATGTAAGTTGACTGCACTTTTGAAGGTCGCAGAAAAAGAAATGTTGATGAAAAGGTCTAACTTGAAGTTCACTTGAGCTCCGAAGAGTATTGAGCAAATCCGACAGAACGGTTACTCTATAAATGTACTTACGCTTTTTTCCGTGGCGTAAAAAAGAGATGCGCGATGATTCCATCATGGCTTGTGCTACCCTCAGGCTCTCGCACTTCAGCTGTCATAACCGGACTTTGATGAGCGCCGAAATCGCTTAATCTGATCGGCAGAGCGCTCTCGGATACGCCCGAAAATCATATTTTGAAACTAATTGGAGCTAATTAGAGAGCTGTAAATTAATTTATCTCTCGATAGAGAGCGTTGAACGGAGTTCGGCTGCTCACCACATAATCGAAGGGAAGCGGAATTAAATTCCAACTCGCGTAGTTCCTTCATCCTACTCATCTTCTGGTGAGGTGAAGGTGCGTTTATCAGAGTGGTTCTATAGAGTTCATTTGTCTCAGAGCATTTTTCTACCACATGATGATTTTAAATGATTGATGGTTTCTACAATTCAAAAGTTTTAAAGTACTCTCTAGCTTATTTTACTATTTAATATAAAATCATAAGAGTAACACACAATGCATAAAGCCCAAGGCGCACTCATTGAAACACATCGGCAAATATTTTAAAATTAAAATTTTTAGTATGTTGGAGTTTTTTGCCGACGTGCGTTAAAAATTCAGCATAAAGCTGAAAATCTCAATTCAGAGGGAAAAAGGTCATATGAGCACTATTTTCCCTCAAAGAGATATGGCGCATGGTGGTGTTTGGTTTACACCAAACAGCATATCTCTTTGAGAGAAAACTGTGCTCATATTATGAGCTTTTTCCCTCTGTATTGAGATTTTCAGCTTTATACTGAATTTTAACACAAGTTGGTAAAAAACTTTAACATACTGTCTTATAACCCGTGCGTCCACCGCAAACAGTTTGTAAAATTTTTAATTGAAAAAAAAAATTTAATTAAAATTGTTTATATTTATTTACTTGGCAAATATTTGGAACAATATCTATCCATTGTCTGGAGGTGTCAAAAATAGGGGGAAGGTGGGGTTGCAGAAAAAAACTGATTTCCGGTGGATTGATTGTTGATACCGATACACACACGTTAGAGATAATCCGGTGATAGCGACTGTTTATGTAATGTTCAAAAGATTTAATGATAATTGAATTAACGCGTAATATGTATATTATAAATAGGGGGTATGCCCCCTGACCGCTACGCGATCCAACTCCCCGAAATTTTTCGGGTCTGAGGCGTTATACGTTACGCATTACTCTTATGATTTCCTATTATAAAGTAAGATATGATATTGGATACCAAAAACTGCAGCGAACACATATATTTGTGTTGGACTGCTAGGAGTTACCTATCATAGCTCAATGTCAACATTCTCCGATCTAAAATAAAATACATTCGTAGATGCTGAGAAACCTTCATGCCAAGCAATTCGTACCCGTTAACCTGATGGATAATTGAATCACTTCCAGTTAGACTGGCGGTAGACCAGAAAATCATGAGATCTGGCTGTAGTTGCTCTCAATGGACGCTAGGGCTCATGAGTTTTTGAACTCTAATAGAAACCGATTATATTGGAGGTGCGATACACGTTCTTTAGTTCCCTCTACTCTGCTTTCCCACATCTATTGAGATGTGTAGGTAATGGCGACGGGATCTGTCTGCACATGCGGTGAGTATACTTTTTAACTGTCGTGAGAATGAGGATTAATGAACTTTTTTACTTATTCGCTCTGAAAACATAATCCCGCTGCACCGCGTTCACACACGGTTGCATCAATCAGACCTTGCTAAAATAACTCCGGTCTCTAGAGCGAACTATTGCAATGGACCAACGAACAGCAGGGTAAGATACGAGACACCACAAGATACGTTTCCTAATTAAAATTTCTCGTAAAACATAAAAAAAAATTCAGAATATCCAAAATTAAATCATATTAATGCCACTGAAAAAAGTATGGTAACATCTACTATGAGTCTACTTTATTTTTTACACAGTGATACTATTTAGTGAACATAACCAAAATGGGCCTGTTGCAAACTTTTGCTAGAGCAAAAATAAGAGTTGTTTCTTATAGATAATGCCTCAAAAATCACGATGAGCGCATCGGCAAAGTCTGAAATGCACTCATAACTTCACAATCTGCGTAAGAAATTTGCGTTTTTTTAAGCTTCCCGCTTCAAAAACGATACTACGGCATAGGTGAACATTTTGTTAGAGGAGTCGCTCCATCGTCGGCGATATTCATCATGGCCGACGCTTGCACGCAGTTCCGCGCGTTTAAGGAGAGTTCAAGGTCAATCAATTCGGGCGTGGAAAATATGAACGTTAACACACCGATTGTTATCTGGTCTAATCCAGTTCAGGTGTTATCTCGTCCCATCAAACGTGTTTTGGCGGATTGGCGTCGGCTATGATGATTATTGCCGACGATGGAACGACTCCTCTTACAAAATGTTCACCTGTGCCGTAGTATCGTTTTTGAAGCGGGAAGCTCAAAAAACCGCAAATTTCTTACGCAGTTTGTGAAGTTATGAGTGCATTTCAGAGTTTGCCGATGCGCTCATCGTGATTTTTGAGGCATTATCTATAAGAAACAACTCTTAGTTTCGCTCTAGCAAAAGTTTGCAACAGGCCCATTACGGGAATATTCACCAGAGCTCTGGGGATACTTACCATAATATGGTAAATGCTACCGTAGAGTCTGGTGTTTATTACAATACACGTATCACTGTGTCCAAGTATGGTAAAATCTATCATATTTGTTTTTCAGTGATGGGGCGAATGTGTGAAACTTCGTAATTTTCATGTATCTCCGTTTGTGATGTTGTAGAATTCTTGTTATAAATTATTTTAACTTTGGAAAAATAGTTAACGTAATTTCTTGAAAAATTCCTCAATTTTTTTCTCTCTGTTACCAAAATATTCTGTGAAACTTTCCAGCCATGAGTTTCTCTTCGCAAAAATAAAATAGGAGGGAAAATTTTGAAAAATCGTGATGGAGGTACGTGCTTTTGCTTTTTGGCCATCGACGTGCGAAGAATTAACGTTTAGAGTTTCGTAGGAGCCTCTAAATCGCTGAGGGGCTCAAAAAAGTATCCAGCTCCGCTTTGCTGCAATAATCTTGGTAATAATCCGAAAATATGAGGACAGAAGACTTAAATTTAGAGATTGTTTGCTGCTTTTATAGCGACAAAGTCATGAAAATCGGTTAGTTTCATTCTGTTTATGACTGAAACAGAACAGTTTTGGAGAAGTTACGGAACCTAAACCGTCCGTATGGACAGGAATTTTGGTATTAAAAAACTCTAAATTGAGATATTAACACCACCTTATTGAGTCGGTATTGTGTTAAGCCGCTTAGCGGCCAACTCATCACTCCTCTGACGTAAGGGCGTACCTCGATTGCCACGTGAGCCCTGTTGTTCACATAACTCCATGCTTCCTGGGGATCATGCGGCAATAGATTTGCGCGATATCGATTTTCACGTCATAGGAACGACAAGCTGAGAACCTATACATTAACAACGGCATCATTTTTAATATGCCGTGGGTATTTTTTGGATATTTATTTATGCACAATTTTAATAGAAAATTTCGAAATATTCATCAAATTTTACAATCAATACATTTGATGACACTTTTTCCCATAGAGATACTAGCGATGCAAATTGTTACTTTAAATTTTTGAGGGTATTCTTTGAAATAGATACAAAATTAAAAGGGATTTAAAGAGTTGTGACTTTCAGCTCTTTGTATGTATGTATAAAGTCGCTTTTATAGCGCTCTTTGGCGCTCTGCGACCCCTAGCCGCCAAAGTCCCCTATCCTCCCAAAGCCCTTCAGGGAGTTGACAAACCCTCATTTCTTCTAAAATCCCCTGTCGCCACCCTTTCACTGGGCGTCCCCAGCTCTTTGTGAGATAATAAAACGCGATCGAGGCAATCCAAATTGTACGCAGGCTGATTCAGGTTAAAACCACTCAGAGAGAAATCCGTCGACAAATTCGCCAAACCTGGTAAAATTTGCAAACCCCCCCGCCCCCATCAAAAAGAAGTTTTCAATATTCATCACAAAAATTTTCAAGCTTAAACTCTGAAACCTTGTAAGCATCATCACCTCCAAATTTTACAGCATTGGTAAAAATACGAAAGCTTCAGTGGAGCATTGACCTAGTTCTTTGGCATTGATGGCTGATGATTTTGGGTGGGAGAGGAGGGGGCTGACACAGTAATTTTTTTAACAATAAACAAATGACTATGGATTTTCTTCCAAATTCGACAACATTGTGATACATTTACACTACCATAGGTGAGACGTCTCAATTACTTGATAATCAAAATGAATTCATGTCTTGTTGCTACATACCCTCCATCACTAGTGGTGCGGATCAAAGGGAATCTCTCGGATTGCTTTGACAACGATGCAAAATGCGCTCGAGTCTGCAGAGCTACGCGACGCTAAGTGCGGCAATAACCATCAAAACCCTCATATACGCATTGACTGTTAAGACTGAAGAATGCAGTGCAGAGTCATCCCTCTCATTTTTCTGCAATGTCTGGTGCAATCATAACGCCACACTCAGGAAGACCACCGTAAGGACATTCAAATTTTGCAAAATTTCCTCGAGTAAAATATTTGTTTTTGAGTAAATTTAGCAATAATTTGCCTCCATACTTTATGGTTGAAATTATTAAAAAGTGAAGAACATTCTCTGCAAAATTCAAAGGAAACAAGTCACATAGTGCTCAGGAAATTCTTGTTTTATCAAGAAACGTTTAGCAACATCCAAATGTCCTTACGACGTTTTTCCGTAACATCAGTCCACGTGTCAGAACGCTCCATGGAGGTGTATTGACGCTTGTGACGGAAGTCGGACTGAATGGTTTGAGGCTGAACAGTTGTAAGTACGTTGAGCTATGTTGTGGACTTCGTGATGCGTTGTAAATGCACGACTTTCTACAGTACATCTGACACCATCTCAGCGTGATCTTTTTGCCGCACTAAAAGATTTGAGTTTCCACTTTAAGAAACATTTTACCCGACTCAATTGCACTTATTCAATTTGCTTTTATCTGATCTTTTGTTCAGAATCTCGTTTGCTTCAAACCTGAAAATGAGGAATACGAAAATAAAAATAAACAAGCGGGAAAGTTCTAATACTGTCGTATAAGAAAAGCGCTCAGGTGTTATAGTACGGTGGCTTAGCGCCAAAAAAGGGCTAAATGCTGCAAATCGTGATTCAGTTTTGCCACTTTGGGAGATCAAACTAGATGATATTTTAAGCGTTTTGAGTCGAAGAGGCATTTTCAAAATGGTGGCAGATCCAAGATGGCGGCCATTCAAAATGGCGGCCGGCGCGTACTTTAAGTCAATCTAGATCAAGATCTACTGAACCGATTTAATTTTTCTTTTTTTTGCTTGATAGATAATTGAGAGGTAAATACAACAAAATCACAAAATTTTTGATTTTGACAATATACAGGGTGTTTTTTTCATAAAAACCGGTTTTTGTGTATTGATAAAAAAGCTTTTAACCCATTTATCTTTTAAAATCGCAATATTAAGGTCACTTTAAATACTCACCATGTAAAAGAGCGTCTTTTAAGCTTTCCAACGATATATTACATGATGGGTCTATGATTTAAGGTTTCCGCGCCACGGCGATCCGCGCGGCGGCGGCACAGCGCGGGCCCCCATAAATTAGTCCACGGGCATATATTGAAAAGAAGCCTCCCGTGGAATAGTAAATGGAGTAAGTGTGGAAAATGGCCTATTCTCTTCTTTCCGATGTGTAGAAAAATAATTTTGATGTTGTCAAGCTCAATTTTGCGTCCAACCCCTCCAATTCAAGATGGCGGCCAAAATGGGGGCTCGGGGGTTGAAGATGTTGGAATTTGTTTTTGATGTCGTGTTTGGGGTCCATCACTATGTAATTTTGGTCGTAGAATCCGAATTTGAGGTCCAAAATTGTCTCCGGCTCAAAGGGATGCCCAAAATCCAATATGGCCGCTAAAATTTCCACGATAGGGTCAAATCTCCGAGAGTTGCGTAAAAGTGCCGAGTGGGATATCTTTCATAGGGTTTTTTGGGTCGTAGATTTCGCCGATGAGGTCAGAATTTCGCTACAGGTTTTTAGAAGCCCAAAAATTCCAATGACGGCCAAATGACTGCCGTTGTTGGGTCAAATATTTTGTTGAGGTTCGTATCGTCGAGTGAGGTGTCCCTGCATGGGATTTTTGGGTCGTAAATTCCACAAATGAGGTCCAAATACCCCAAAAAGCCCATAAAAGTTCTCTAAGAACCAGAGTGGTGGCCAACATGGCTGCCGCTCAGATAGTGAGAACGGTAGAGAACTTACCTTTCATACAATGATGAATTTTCGTGTATGTGTTGTACTCCGTTGATTCCGGAAGTAGTCCACAATGTCAAGAAAACAAATGAAGCGGATACGCAAACCACGTAATTTGTAACGCTTATGAGATTTCGCAACCCACACTTCCTTTTGGAGAAAATTTATGACTTACATCATACTCAGAAAATTTTGCAGTCATGGACACGGCAAAAAAGTAAAATGCTGCGACTCAGCATGGAATTGTTTGTTCAGTGATTGCAGGAATGCTACACGTCTCTTGACAATTTCATGCACTGTGTATTTTGAATGAAGTTTTTGCAAATTCATCACACGGAACAAAATCTTTGATGTTTATGGTTATATTATATAGTCTATGGGTACGACACATCCTCTCTTTTACACAATGCAAATTTTATTTTTTCCGTTTTGTGCTCAAAAATTGAGTAAACATTTTTCGGTGCATATGATAGGGTGGACTGGACACCTACTTTGTACTTTTGACTGCTTAAACCAGTTTTGGTTTACCGTATTGTTCTCTAACATTAAGCATGTTGCGGGAGTCGAAATGTCCGACATATGCGTTTTAAGGGGAGGAGTATACACTTTCGAAAAATTTAATTTCCCCTCGAAGTGCTACCAATACTGCGCACAGGCATTGGCTGATGGTGGACTTTTTTGTATCAATTTATCTTAAACCTCAGCGTATTTTTACAATTGTGGTGAGAATCCTGCTCTCCAAAGTTGGAATCCTCCCTCGTCCTCTGAACTCCCAAGGGTGACCGAGGAGGCTTTGGGATGACGAAAGCTGCACTTCTCGGGTCAGCTCTCTATTTGTCCTCGTGGTCCTGGACTGTGTCCGGCCTAAAATAACCCAAGCAGAAAAAATTCTGACACGTGAGGTTTAGGACATCCTGTACATTTGACTGCCAAAGCTGGAAATGGTATCCATTTTCTCCTATCATGCTGCAATTTTCTAGAAAATCTTCATTCGATAGGAAAAAGAGGATATCTTTACCCTGGTAAAAATTGGCTTTAGAATCTATGTTCTCAAATGCCATAGACCTGTAGCCGGCCATAAGATTTCTTTCAGTATCTATTGACGGCTAGGTATACGCAGTTTCTTACAGTATTTGATAGACGATGACGATAAAGTTATTGTTAGGCAATAAACTGTTTAGCACGGCTCTTTGATTTCTTTCGCTTTCTAAAATCAGCTACCTATACGAATTCTATCGCTTTTTGTAACCGGATGTAAGAATTTCTATGGAATTTTGAACATCTGGCTCCTACTGTCAATTTCAGCAGGGTATCCGGGCTCAGCCCCAAGATTCCTCCTAGAGTAACTATATGAGATCCTTGCCTCATACTCAGCATCCGGAAAAAGGGCACATACAGCAAAAAATGGCCTTTGAGAAAAATGCATTCGAAGTTTCAATCATTATAATTATGGCCACTGACTGTGACTTACGTTCGAAATCGGGAGTCCAAGCTGCGATGTAAGTTATCATCCGTGACTGGAAAGTAATGATGGAAACTTATGCGATGCATTTTTCTCATACACAATTTTTTGCAATGTGCCCTTTTTCCGGAAAGCTTCTCAATTGTTAAGTCCACGTTCCTGCTGTTAAGTAGGATGAGGCGTGCAAAAAACGAACACTATCTGCATACGGAATTGCTAAAAATCGTAAACTAGAATTAATTTTCATTGTGTTCAGTAATTTGTTCGTGCCTAACACTGAGACTGAATTTAATTTTTTCATCCTCACAAAATAATTGTAATAAATTTCGGTCATATAGATTTAACAGCACCATGAACGCGTAAGGTGTTTTTCAAGGACAGTGTTGAAGTAAATTTCTTAGTAGACTATAAAAGAGATAATCTAATCAATCAAAAGTACACATGATTTGTCCTACCAGACAAATACAAAATATTCACCCTACTTTTCAGATGGAAAACGAACAAATAAGATTTGTACTCAGTATAGTGTATTTTCTCCTTTCATCGAGAAAAGTATTTTCTTGAGAAAAATCAGGAAATACGCTCTTGAGCATGTTCTAGATGTACTACAGACCACTACCGCTACAACTCCGATGTACTAGAGGACTACATCCGGAATCAGCGGAGTACAAAACATACACGAAAATTCATCATTGTATGAAAGGTAAGTTCTCTACCGTTCTCACTATCTGAGCGGCAGCCATGTTGGCCACCACTCTGGTTCTTAGAGAACTTTTATGGGCTTTTTGGGGTATTTGGACCTCATTTGTGGAATTTACGACCCAAAAATCCCATGCAGGGACACCTCACTCGACGATACGAACCTCAACAAAATATTTGACCCAACAACGGCAGTCATTTGGCCGCCATATTGGAATTTTTGGGCTTCTAAAAACCTGTAGCGAAATTCTGACCTCATCGGCGAAATCTACGACCCAAAAAACCCTTTGAAAGATATCCCACTCGGCACTTTTACGCAACTCTCGGAGATTTGATCCTATCGTGGAAATTTTAGCGGCCATATTGGATTTTGGGCATCCCTTTGAGCCGGAGACAATTTTGGACCTCAAATTCGGATTCTACGACCAAAATTACATAGTGATGGACCCCAAACACGACATCAAAAACAAATTCCAACATCTTCAACCCCCGAGCCCCCATTTTGGCCGCCATCTTGAATTGGAGGGGTTGGACGCAAAATTGAGCTTGACAACATCAAAATTATTTTTCTACACATCGGAAAGAAGAGAATAGGCCATTTTCCACACTTACTCCATTTACTATTCCACGGGAGGCTTCTTTTCAATATATGCCCGTGGACTAATTTATGGGGGCCCGCGCTGTGCCGCCGCCGCGCGGATCGCCGTGGCGCGGAAACCTTAAATCATAGACCCATCATGTAATATATCGTTGGAAAGCTTAAAAGACGCTCTTTTACATGGTGAGTATTTAAAGTGACCTTAATATTGCGATTTTAAAAGATAAATGGGTTAAAAGCTTTTTTATCAATACACAAAAACCGGTTTTTATGAAAAAAACACCCTGTATATTGTCAAAATCAAAAATTTTGTGATTTTGTTGTATTTACCTCTCAATTATCTATCAAGCAAAAAAAAGAAAAATTAAATCGGTTCAGTAGATCTCGATCTAGATTGACTTAAAGTACGCGCCGGCCGCCATTTTGAATGGCCGCCATCTTGGATCTGCCACCATTTTGAAAATGCCTCTTCGACTCAAAACGCTTAAAATATCATCTAGTTTGACCTCCCAAAGTGGCAAAACTGAATCACGATTTGCAGCGTACTTGCCATAAGCCACCGTACTATTAGTAAATGTATTTAGTGAAGAAAGGAAGTATAAACTCCGTCGACTTGGCTGGGAAATGGAAATAAAACATCAGCTGATAGCAAACAAAGGTTACTAAGGAAACCGTAAACGCGTTTTTTCGTTTCCCGAAAATGATAGACACCGTTGAGCTCATCAGGCGCGTTTTTTTTAGGCTTCATTTAAGTTCAACGATCAATTTCGATAAGAATTACTCTACCGCTAAGAAATTTTCTTATAGACAAATGATCGAAACTACCTGCGCATTACGTTAAAAGCATAAAATACAGTTTTCACAGCTTTATTTATTTTAAAAATGGACCCCCCTAAAAAGCCTACACATCGATGAGCTGTTGCGCCATTTAAACGAATTAGCACTAGTATACTAGTACTCTAGAGGCAAGTCGAAATCAAAAAGCGCTGCCTATCGGCTGAGCGCTTAAAATCGAAGAACTTTCGCCTTGGAGGCCGCACAAGGAAATGATCCAAATTTTGTCTTAAAATATAAAAAATATTTTAAAATGAGGTCTGATATCTTATTTTCTCATCTTCTTTTTCCAGAATGGAAAAAATTATAAAGATGAAAAAAATACTTTTTAAAATCTGTACTCAGTTTCTTTTTTAATTAGTCAATAGATACGAGGGGTTCTAAATTGCAAAAAACAAAGTAACTCAATTTCAATCGACCGATCCGATTCCCGAAACGCATACTTCAAATTTGAAGTTAGCATGGCGTAACAGTAGGTACTGGTCGATAACTTTATGCAACAATCGACCAGAATTAGCGGCCTCATTGCCAAATAATTCACTGGCACGCTCGAAGAGAACACCGAATTGAGCGACCGGAGTTCACAACTCGGTAAAAATGTGCATTTTATTTTGACACGGCTGTAAATTACCGTTCCGTGATTTAAGGTGCTTTAAAGAGGGGACGCGTGACCAGGCTGTATACTTGCACGTATTGATCCAACCTCTCTAAATCTCTGACTTAGCATCGCGATGCCGCCAGCAGCGTGAAGTGTGCAATACCGACTATTGGTGTTCTACTGGTCTATGTTCTTAGTTTTTGGTAAGTAGCCCGGTCAGAGGTATGATCAGAGTTGAATCATAACACAATATCGTTTAGAGTACCCATATACGGGTGAGTATTGTCACCTCAATCATTCTACTACGGAGAAAGTGTGCCGCTCTCTGATTGGTCGGCGAGTTTCATTCTTTCATGGTTGCCCTCCGCTCGTAGTTTGGTCCAATATAAGGAAAGAAGATGGTGACAGAGCTCTATACTTGCTAGAAATTTTCGTATATCCGACTTTTGAACTGAGTTCTGATCAAACTTTGATTGATATTTTTGCCGAAAAGTATCCTCTCAGAATGCGTATTATTAATTTGTCACCCAAAAACACGAAACCCTCTTGATCGGGTTTTCAACGTCGGGCCAGAAGAGACCTATGAGAAGCCTAAACCTGCTGGTGAACCAAATAAAAATGTTTACCTTACTATCGGAATGCCTTCAGTTTTCAGCATAGGCAACCCGAGCTCCTACATGGCCGAATAGTGGTATCACTCCCAGATGTCACAATTACTCGAGGAAGAAAGCTGGAAAATACGGTGTGTGGAGCCATGACCTTAATTCACCGTCGGTCGTTGGTGCGCTTTCAGTTGTGCGTGTAGGCAACCCGAGCTCCCGTGTGGCCGAATAGTAGTATCATCCTCAAAAATAATCTAACCTCGAAAAAGAAAGTAGGATAGTTCCTTAAGCATCCAGCTAACCTTGGAGCGATGACTGTGCCTCAATTTTTTACTTTTTGCGAGATGTTTTGCTTTAATGCGTATCCAAATTCATCTAGTAATGGTAACTCGATTACTTGGAAATCATATATAATCGAAAATCCATTGATCCTTTTTTTCATCCCTCCAACCCTCGGAGGCGCGGTGCGCAGTGGTCAGCGAAGGATGGGCCCCGTACAGTGGCGTGGCGTGAATTTCGATGTATCGATTGTTATGCCATTTAAACCTATTGTAAAGAATCGATTATTAAGGTGTTTGCTGCGAACACCCTGTTCATCGATCCTTCTCCATAGTTATAATTGACGTAATGATCGATATATCGCAATTCACGCCACGCCACTGGCCCCGTAGTAATCAAAGCGGTACCTTCCACTAGTATTCTACCGTGCTAAGGAAAAACGCCGTATGAACATTCGAGAGTGGTCAAATTTCCTTCGATGAAATTTTGATTTTTTAGAAAAATTAGGAATATTTTGCCTTGAAATTCTCAGGAACTTTAGGTAAAATTGCGAAAAAAATTATCTGAGAAATTGGAAGGAAAATATTCATAAGTTTACCAGGAAATTCGTGTTTTATCAGAGGGAATTTGGCAATGTCTGAAGGTTCACACGGCGTTCTTCCTTAGCACCGCAGTATTGTTAATAGATAAGACAAACATCAAGCTGGACATTGAGCCAGAAGCAACATAAGTTTGATCCATCGTTATACTTACGAGAGTCGTCAGCCAAGAGAGACCGCAGATTTATAATATGATGGTTGAATGTGTACGGCCCGTGCGCGAAACGCACTGTCTGCTCACAAATTAATCGCAGGCTTTTCCCGGTCTCCCACGATGTAGCAATATGAGTTTGTAAATAGCTAGAGTGTTAAAATTGTTTCCATTAAAATCGGAATCAGGTCTCCCGAAGGAAACAATAATGCAATTAGGCTGTGCTCGAAGAAGAATGGGTATCACACTAGCTTATCACTCAGCTTTGGTTTGTGAGAATGGCGGTGCAATGCTGCGACCAAGCTCAGCTTTTGCTGTACCGCCAAATTGTGCTGGAAAACATTGATTATCCAGCTGGTTGCCTAGCTTATAATGTGCCACGCTAGCAGGCGCAGAGGTCTTAATTCTCAACGAAGAATTTTTAAGAGGTACGGTTATAGCACGATTTGGGTGATAAATTAGGTTTTTGAGATATTGACAGAAAACTCTATATTTTTGCAAAAAGTTAGTATTCCAGATTCTAAATTTGAAATTGTCTATTTTGATTTTGATTTTTTGAGTAACGATCGTAGAAATTGTTGATTGTCGTGGCTCTAAAAATCTTCGTACGTTGCGTAATTGACTTTGCGGTTCGATAGGGCCAAAGATTGGTACAATTTCGGCAAATCCAATGGGTCAAAAGTAAATCCTGAAAATTCAGAAAATTGTAGGGTCTTGAAGAACCTTGATGCCGCAGTGAAGTGCGGAACATATTTGATACCTGCGCTTGACTAATTAGCAACGGAACGAAGCTTCGAATGTCATTTCAAAACCTGCCATTTTTCTAACCCCGCGTTTAAGTCTCCGAAAATTCATCACTGAAGAATCAGCAGGTCAACTATTGAACTAACAGCACCATAATTGATAAATTGAGGGTGTGTGGACCAGCAATATTTTCCACTCAACTAATCTGTGGTTTTTAAGTAAATCATAATTTTACAAATATCTTTCGCCTGTGAGGCTTTGAGCCGTTAATAATGTTTTCATAGGTTCGTATTTTGTAATTTTTTATTATTCTTATTTCATCAAAATATAATTCCTGAGTGTCTAACCGATATACATTTAAGTGTTCCCTTTACAATTCTAGAATTTTCCCCCCATTTTTTACGTGTTTATTAACCTTTGACACTATTCCATAAACATGTTTATTTCATCTATGCAGCTTAGCGGTGCATTGCGTCAGTTAGCAGGGTTCTTGGAAGGGAATCTTCCGAACTTTTTTTTATTATTTTTTTTTTTTTAAATAAAAATGTATCAACAATTTCCGTAAAATGACCTCAAGATGGCGTTGAAATAGAGCATCGTGAGCGACGAATCTGACAACTTTGCTCAACACAAGTTGAGCGCGGTCAGGATTACATGAGAATCCCTCCTTTATCTTGTTCCAAAATAATCTCCGTACTTATCTCAGCTGACTCTCGAAATGTCCCTAATTGTGAGCCAGTTGTATTCTTCAGTCTTTGACATCCTCCGAGTTGCAGTTTAATGACGCCTTTTGATGAGGCCGCGGGACTGGGACTGGACCGCTTGCATCGAAAATTATCATTTTCCCTCGCAGGCTCCATTTTTTCTAGGTCAGACTTCATTGTAGGTATTTTTTTACACTGTTAAAAATCAAGGAGCGAAATTCGGTGCCATATCCTTATAGCGCACAAAAACTCCGAGTGGTATGAGTGCAAAGTGAAATTAGCACCTTAAAAAGGGGATAAACTTCCGCAAAAAGAGTTAAGATTCCACTCCGTAATAGTGTAAGTCACTCCGTGAGGAGAATAGGTTCCGCTTCGCTTTTATATCACTCTGGAGTTTTAGGCGCTATATAGACTCCGGCACAGAATTTCACTCCAAAATGTTTAACATCGTAACCTGATGATCCTGGACAGCGTAACTTAAGTGCAGACCTGCGCTTTTGCATACGAATGTATATGGGCGGGATAAAAGAAGTCTCACTTGGGCTCCCCAAACACTCTCAAAACCATCAAAGGCCCCATTTAACTCTAAAACCACTTAAGTGTTCTCAAAACTCCAGTAGATGTGACCCGTTTCCTGTATACGGTTTCCTATAGAACGCAGTTGGATAATACGGCTAATCTAGTAAATTTATAAAGGAAAAATGTTCTATCTACCTAAGGTTACCGTCAATCCTGTTTTAATTTTAACGTTTCATTAAGCGAGGATTTTTGTATGAATTTGCCCCAAATCCAAGCCTAAAACAACGAAGTTTACCTCTAATTCTTCCACTTAAAACAGATAGGACCTTTTTTTAAAAGGCTGGATCTGGATAAAGCCGGTTTGCTCAGAGTATGTCGATGGCCAAAGAGCGAAACCACACGTTGCAGACTTCTCGTCGTACTCAGCTGTTCTTTTGGCAAACTGATCAACGTAATTTCTCGAAAAATTCCTTCATTTTTCCTCCTTGTTAGCAGAATACCCTAAAAAATGTCAAACAATGAAGCTGACTTGTTCCTTTCCGAGAAAATAAAATAAAAGCGGGTATTTTGAAACTTCGCGATGGAGATACGTGGTTTCGCACTTTTGATATCGATGTAATTGAGGATATTAAGGCTGGAAATTAATCGCTCATTTCATCCTTATTGACATTGCCATAGCACAAAGTCCAGCATTTAACCGCGAAGTAAATGACACCAAACCCTTAAGGCTTACCAGTGCATTAACACATTTCAAGGTGCCGTTCCACCCGTTCGCGNGGGGGGGGGGGGGGGGTGGCTGAGGCGGGCGGCGAGTTAAAAGGAATCTCGCGCTTGTAATTAAGCGGATGAGAAACTAGGTACATCTTGCACTGATTCGTTATTGTCAAGTCACGCTCGCATCGCGTATTCACGTCGCTCAGAATGGGAGTTTCCTCCCCGGTCCGACAGCGATGGGTCAAACACCGATGCGCCATGCGCGGTTATTGGTGTCTGACCTTGAAAGATGAGGTAACGTGTCACATTATCATAGTTGGTCTGAATCCACAAGGAACGGCTCGGCTGTACTTAACCTACTGACGCTCCTCGTCATATCTGCAGATTCTCTTGTCGCGTCTGGGACTCTCCGTAATTGGAGCCGAAAACGAGGTGGGAGGGGGGTGTTTGAGATGGGGACTTGGAGGACAACGTTCATAAGTGCACTTTTTGAAAAAACTTGAGATAATATGAATTGGACTTCATTTTGTAGTAAGGAACCAAAATTTGTGACTATCCGTGAAATCACCTATCTGCATTCGGAAACCAATTGTTTATATGTCGCTTCTCAAATGAGCCAGAAATAGTAGTTCCTTATTACAAAATGAAGTCCAATTTAAAACTAATCTTGAAATATCACGGAAAAAAAATCTTCATGTGCGGGACCCGGAGTTCAGCTTATTGAAATTGGTAGAAAGAACGATAGACAGAGAAGACGTTGGGAGTATGGATCGATCCTATTGGTTCAAATGGGAGGTTTCCCATCCCATACACTAAGGGAGAACATGATAGACGAACTAAAGAGTTGTTCGTGGGTTGCCGCTAGTTGGTCTGTTACCTACCCTCTTTGTCTATTGCAACCACCCGTTTCCATCTATAGGATCCCTTTATATTCTTTTTGTCTTTTTTGTCTATATCTTTGTCTATCAATTTCAATAATGGGCCTGCAGGTTGTATGGATCTCTGAGGTTTTCGGACCCTATGATGTCGAACTGCCGAGGTTCGGGTCACGTATATAAAGTACCAAAGAACCTCAAGTATGTAACCTGATCCGAGCTTCGGCAGCCGGGCCTCATGCTTTGGATTCAAGGTTCGGAAACTTCAGAAATCCAAAAGTACCAAAGAACCTCAAGTATGTAACCTGATCCGAGCTTCGGAAGCTGGGCCTCATGCTTTGGATTCAAGGTTCGGAAACTTCAGAAATCCATGTGTGACCTGAACTTTGGGTTCCATGCACCAAGTTTTTTTCTCCGGGATATTCTGTGAACAATTTACTGCTAAAATCTAATTTTTAAGCATCGCAAAGTAAGTTTGAACTTTCTTTTCGCCAGGAAGCCCTATGTCATTTTTAAACTTTTTTTCTAAAGAAAACAAAAAAAAAAAACAACAAAAAAACAACCATACATATGCATATAGGTCTCCACGCTTCTCAAATATCAAATTTAAATAAACAAAAACCTGAAATTCTAACTGTCTAGTTATAATTGAATAGTTTCTGCGTCAAAATTATTGGCTCTGTCAAAAATTTGAACCAATCCAATTTTTCCCCTCCGTTGATATGATTGTTTTTTTGAGAGCTGACTAGGTGATGACAGCAATTCTAATGTCTTCAACCCACACGGGTCGAAAAGAAAACAATATTTTGAGTAAGGTTTGAATATGTCAGGTTTTGATCGATCAGGTAGCAAAACTGACAAAATATACGCCCCTCTATCGAAAGAAAGACATATCCGCATTTCAATGTGAACCGTAGGACTAATGAGGTTACGCGGACGACACAGCTCAGCTCATTTAGTATTTACATGCTCTTTTTTCCGATGAGCGACGGTTATGTGCTGGTTTAAAATTTTTCGACATGCTCCTGTATGATTGCTGGTTTGATCACGTAATGGTAAATTCACCATTTTTAAACAATTATGTAAATATATTGCGATAAACGATACTCACTTCCATGATTCGGCCACAAGTGCGGATATTTATCAGAGGCCTCAGCCACTCACGTCAAAACTTTGCTACAATCCATCACTTTTAGCGCTCTTGCCAAGTTGAACTTTCAACAGAACTCGACTTAAGCATGCCCGAGAACAAAAGAGAGCTTTTAAAAATAAGGGTTTCTCCTAAATCCCCTGTTACTGAGAAAAAAATTCATAAGAGGAAGTGACTATAATAAGAAAAGGAAGTTAAAAATATTATATTGGACTCTTTTGTTTATCCTCTTTCACAATCAGTAACTTTTTTCATAATATAACATAATATTCTACTAAAAATTCTACGGAAATAATTTGAGGCATAATTTTGTATAATTTAACGTATGTAAATAAAGTTTTATAAAAAAAAAAAAAATAAATGAGTAAAAAATAAACAAATAATTTTTTTTAAAAAAAATGAAAAATAACTACGAAGACAACGAACTTCACGTTCCATGTAGTACGTTAGCCTAGTAACTTAAGTGGCCTACATGTAAATGAAACAAATTAACGCACTGTTTAAATCCCACACCATGAAGTGCAAAATATTTAATCTTGTATACTGCACGTGCAAAAATATAATATTCTCAGCAAAAATGCACTCCGTTGAAATTATGAGGCTAACTTTTAAACTATTCAAAGAGAAACATTATTTCTGAATCTTTAATTTCTCCTAACTCCCGCGCCGAAGGATGGACCACGTACCGGCCAGGGATCATAGCCCCCTAATAAACAGTATAAATATCTTAAGGCTGCACAGTTTGATAAGTTGAAACGATTTACTATAATTCTTGGGTTGCATTTAAGTTTCTGAAGTTCAGTGTGGTTCAAGCGCAGTTTATGTGATAAACTCAAAGTTATACAATAACTTCATAGTTTTTTCCAAAAAAAAAATCGTCAGATTACCGCAAAATCTGGCGGGGGTGACTGCACTCCCATTTCGAGCAGACACGTTGCCTTCTTCGACATAATAACCTACAGACATATCATAGCAGACCTGAACTCCCGCATAGAGTATTGATGCCTTACGGAGGTAAAGGAAGGCCGAGAAATAAATCATCACCACAAACCTGATGAATTGCAGAGGCGTCGGTGTATTTGGTCTCTCGATTTGCATGCCGTAACCGGCATTGCCAGATTAACATTTTTTTAAAAGAAAAATATGCGTGTATTGAGCGAAATTACTGAATTTACTGTGCAATCCGGCAAGATGGCGGGGAAATATTCAGGTGGATACTATTGACGAGTTAATTTGTTTCTTTTGTAGCGCAACTGTGAGATCGTTGTTTCACAGTCCACACGTAACGCTTTGTGTGCTGCTAAATATGTTTTGGTATGTAAAAAGCAATTTAAAAAGCTGTTATATTTTATGTAAGGCTCCGAAGATAATAGCTCTGAAACAAACTACCCATATGAAAAGGACTTTACGGACGGGGATGAACGAAATCTTATCTTGGTTTCAACGTTAATCGGAATTTCTTTAAGCCTCAGTCATTTTTAGATCGATCATTTAAGTTAAAGATTCTTATGAAGGCTTAATGGTTTATTTAGCAGAAAAATTCGGCGATTTTAATGCTCTGACAGTAATTTTTCGATTTTCATTCGATACACAGATCTGTTATACGGATAAAATAATGTGAATTGTACTGTTTCAATTCAGCATAGTGAAAATTGTCTTGCGCTGTAGTGAAGAACAATTAAAAAGTATCGACGGCACAGTAAAATCGTCCCATAAATTACGCATCTTCGCGACATTTCTCATGAATATATTCCCTAAGAATCCTGTGAGGAGTCATTCAATGGTAGAAAATAGTCATCTCTATAAGCGGCAGTCGACTAAAAAATAGTTTATGTAAAGTTCAGTAAGTCAATTAGTATTTTATGGAAAAGTATTAATAAACACAAAACAGCAACGTCGGTTTATTATCAATTAGGATACCATAAATTACGGTGTGGCATAATAGTATCGTAATAAGTGTTAAATTATTCTCGAGCTGTGCACGACATAAATACTTGTTTCTAAATATGGTAACGTCTACCGCACATATTGCCTCTTCGTTCCAATTTTTTCGTTATTATAGGTCAGTGAATGAGAATCGATCATTCCTGGAAAGACATGAATAGGCAATCATACCTGCGTTCTGCAAGATCTATTCTGAAATGTTTTGAAAGTTTAAACTTGTTTAAGACAGTTCCTATTGAATGAAAGGTTCATTTAAATTCAAAATTACAATGATTTAAATTTGTTGACAATATTTCCACACTTGCAAATACATCGGCACTGAAATCTGTCAAGGCAAGGTAGAAATTTTCTAGAAGCTGGGCATATCCTCATCTCTATCTGAATGCCATCAATGGAAACCTTTTAGCTTGTTACCCTCTATGACACCTACCTGGAGGAACGCACTCAAGAACCTTTCAAGCTGAAACTAGAAAAAAACTAAGATCCGAATAATGTCGCGGTGCTTTTTTTTTTGGATTACGGAAAAAATGGAGAATAATTTAGAATCCTGATCAGAATAAGTCTTCAATTTTTATCAATTAGGCAAACATTTTTCGAGCTTGTTTTGACGTCTCCTTCTAAGTTGTCAATTGCCGGCGACTCCAGCAAAAGGGCCTCAGAACGCGGAAAATATGAAAATACGTGATGTAGTCAGATTTCACGCATACGTTAGACTTTTTTAATTTGCTCATTTTATCATGGCAAATATACGTATAAAAATAGAGTGCCACAGACCAGTTCTGCCGTGATAAGAAAAAACGCCGTATGAACCCTTATTAGGCGTTGCCAAGTATCCTTTGATAAAACACGAATTTCCGGGTAAACATATGAATAGTTTTATTCCAATTGTTCATATAATTTTGTTTGCAATTTAACCTAAAGTTCTTGAAAATTTCAAGGAAAAATATGTATGACTTGTCTCAAAAATAAACATGTTATCGAAGGAAATTTGGCAACTCTCGAATGTTCATAATACGTTCATCCTTAGCACGGCAGCATTGAAAAGCCATGCGCCTTCATAGTATTCTGCAATTTCAAGATGACAATATATCAGCTAGTTTCATTCAAGTATTCCCATTCCTTCTATTTTTTGCGGCCTTTTAACTGGGCACAAAAGACCCTTAAATATCGTCCATAAATCTTAACACGAGGACTGCAGTAAGGCTTCTGCGCTCCTGTTGGTCTGCCAGCGTATTTCAAAACGAATCATTCTATCGCTTCGCAGATAAAATGTACCGTTTCGCTCCTTAGAATCCTTTCACAGAGATTTTACGACAATTCCGTGCCAAAATGCAGGAACTATGCACGACGATGGACTTGATATTCGCGATCTTATTGGTTTTACTAGCCCATTAAAAGTACTCTAGAGCAAGTCGTAACGTGAAAGTAATATCTTCATTCTTTGGCAGCTGACCGATTATTAATAACAATGCTTGTTAAGTTGATATTTAGTAGATTGAGATCAATCGTAAAATGATTGAAACATCATCGCACGATTTGCCTATTGCTGTGGGAATTAAGTGCTTAAAACTAACTTAGGCAAGCAGCTCTCCTTGATGAAGTCATGTTTTCTGAGCATGCATTTTACTCTTATGGTAGATAAACGTGATTTTATGAAACATATATTTCAAATCGAACGTGTCAGCCCAAAATGGTCCCCAATCTTTATATATCACACTCGTTTGATGTATTATGAAAGCCCTTCAATAATGCAGAAAAGGAGATAGTTTTCACTGTGATTTTAGTTGTTCATTTTCTTGAAATCATTATGAGAAAATTTTTTGAAACGCGTGTTGCCTTTTCCTTTTTTCTTAATAGTTTATTTGCAAAACAATCAGAAGAATATTGACGTTTTATTTCTCTTATTCTGATTTTCCCGCGGGAAAAGGAGAAGTTTGAAGTATGCTCAAAAGTTTAGTGGAAAACATAGGGTATGTAAAAGCAGCCTGAAACGGAAACGACAATCGAAAACACAGGAAAAAGCGGAAACACGGCTAAAATACATATTTTAGTATATATCATATTATTTTAGCCCTGTTTCCGCTTTTTCCTGTGTTTTCGATTCTCAAAAGTTTATTTATATATTTGTTTTTGCACCAATCTACACAAGTTTTTTTTTCACCAAATATGATCCATAATGGTATATTTATCACTAATGAAAATTAGCGAAGACGTAAGTATGATTTTTTCCTTCATTGTTTTGAAAATAAATGGACATTCATGGCTAAAAGGCTAAAGTGAGAGATTTCCGAGCCCCGAAAACAGGCACTTTCTTGACAAAAAATCTTTCTCTTGAACCACATTTTAAAGTACAACAAAAATCCTATAATTCAAAAAGAAAACATGTTTCGAGCCAAAAAATGTTCTCTATGCATCAGAGACATATTTTATTTATTTATTTTTTTTACAAAAAAAAAAAAAACACACTTTTTATCTTGATTTTAGAGGGACACCAGTTTTATTACGTTTTAAAACTTTCAGTTTCAAAAAACGTAGTTGAAGCGAGACAAAATCAAATCAATCCAATCAAATCAAATTGTAGTGCAAAAGTCAGAGTTTTTATTTTTAAATATTTGTACGTATGACAAAATGTCTTTCCTAAATAAGTTTATCGTTCTAGAAACTTTCCCATGGATGAACGATCACATTATGAAACAATCTGGCATCAAAGGCTGCTACTCCTTCTGCGGTGGCTCTACTACGGTCACACATGATAAATGATAGCTGATACGATCGACATCTCCGACAACTGGCCCGCCACCTCGCGTCAACTTTAAAATTTGGCTAATTCTGACCCGCAAACGCTTCCGCTCACTATTTGCGCACTGTTGCCACGTTTCCGTTGGAATTTTCTAAGTTTAGGACTTATCAGTGATGAAATTAAAAATATTCATTACATTTGGACCAGGGCCGCCTGGACTGGACGAACAGAAAGTTAAATCACGTCGTCATGATATGGCTTACTTTTCTTAAGCTGCGTTTAAGTCTCCAAGATTTCTTTTGTGTTTCCCGCCTCACTCGGGTATTGGAAAATATAAGTTTCTCACCATGGCTATCATGGGCATGCAACTGGATCGGACAGAGAGAGTTATCACGCCATGAAATGTTTTACTTTTCTTACGCTGCGTTTAAGTCTCCAGGCTGAGTTCTTATTAAAATGATACTTTTAATGAGCGAAGATGTAGCTTAAGGAATAACAAGGCGGAACTCATTGCTAACTGCCCTTCACTGCTGACATTGTAAAATTCACAAAATCCTATACGCAATTTCCCATTCACATGATTTATAGATAAAAAAAACTTTAAATATAAATCATGTTTACATTAATAAAATCAATATATACTTCAAATTTTCAATTGAAGGACAGCTCAATTCAAATACCTATCACATTGGGAATTAAGGGAAGAAAAATATAATTTTGGCGTTATGAAATCGCCCAAAAAAGGGTCCCTTTCTTCAAGATGAGAGGGCTCGACCTCCATACTTTCATATTTTATTATGCGTACATTAAATGAGAATCTACATCATTAAAAAGGAGAAGGCGAAAAATTCTCACTGAGAAATTGATAATGAGTCATCTCATTAACCACGCCACCAACGGATTGTCAGATCTAGTAATTGAATGAATCTGACCGAGTTGTTACGCATTTGATCGTTAGGTGGCACTCAAGAACGTTGCTCGTTGCTCAAGACTCTGGCACTCTTGAACTTCATTGGAAACATCGCTGCTGGTATGAAATCTAACAAATAATGACCCTAAGGTAAAAATATCGATACAGTATGCTTCGCACAAACGCCACCAGGCTTTCATTTTAAAGGAGTCAAGTTCCTAATGATTATCTATATAAACAAAAATAAAATTGTAAAGGTCGAAACCTTGCGATTCTTAATTCTGAGGAACCGCTGCACAGTGGATAGAGTCAATCAAAGATGTCGGTCGTACAATTTTTGACTAAAACTGTACATTTTGAAATGTATTTCGTCACATTTGAAATTTTAAGGGGTGATACTGAAAGAGAATTTCACGAGGAAACCAACGAACCCACTTTTAAAACCTCACAATTTTGCATAGACGGAGTTATAAGCTTTTAGAGTGTCCAAATTTTGTCCGACCTCTCCCATTAACTCGATTCACTGTTCGCCGGACCTAATTTCTTGACTTTTGTTGCAAAAAAAGCTGTTGATGTCCAGATACCAAAAAATCCGAAACTCTTAATATCCGCTCTTGAAAATTTTATTTTTAAAAACAAATCTGGAAAAAACCCCTCATTGTGCGTTCTTAAATTACGTACTAATAATATGGTATTACCCTTGCATCACTGAAAATTTAGGTCTGAGCACCCAAAATCACAACGTGCACCGTAAATGAGGTTAAGCTACTCAAATAGTGAATTATAGCTGTTTTTATGACCCCGGAGTATTTAACCGGCGAGTGAGGAGCTTTGTTCAACAGAGCTCTTTCCGTGTTGTTGCAGTTTATTGTCTCCGCGATGCAAAAAATACGGTAAACCCGGTAAAGTACCAGCAGAGCATATTTTTTGGGGAACATTTGAGATTATACAACCGTACGGAATCGTAAAACCCTGATTCGTACTTTTAAAATAGGTTTATTCAAAAGTTGTTAAGCAAAGCCCTCAAAAGATGAGACCGCAACCACTTAACCGGGTACACTTTTTTTTTTTTTTTTTTTTTTTTTTTTTTTTTTACTTGAAAAGATTAACAAAAGGTATTTGAATCATTTTCAAGTGAAAGTTTTTCATTTGAATTCTGAAGTAACTGATTCCATGGCTCAGTAGACGTTGTAATATCGTTTTTTTACTCAGTTTCTCCATTTTCTGGATCATTTAAAATAGTATTTCTTTCGCATACCGACGGCCAAAGCGCAAATCCGCGTGTCTCCGTTTGCGAAGTTCCAGACCACTTACGATACTTTATTTTCTTTTGGAAAACTAGTTAACGTAATTTTTCGAAAATTTTCATGATTTAATTTCGTTGGTAGTCGAATATTCTGAAAAAAGTTCAAGCAATGAGGTAGACTTTGCTTCTTTTCAAAAAAATGATACAGGAGCAGAAATTTTGAAACGCCGACATGGAAAGATACGTGGTTTTGCACTTTCGCCATCGATATATCCTTCTTTGATGCAGTTGTCTTCCAGACGGTCGATTTTCTTCAGAATTTATTCCTGCACTTTCGATGTGCTTTAAAATCGCAGCACTCGCAAATGCTAGTATTATTGCTTTATTGCTCGTCCTCCAAATCCTGTAACGTTTGCAAAAATGAATGCAAGCATTTGCCCATCACGTGCCTATCACAATTTTCAGCACTGATGTGGTATTTTAGCAAACTTTGACGAATTTACGAGGAATGAAATGCATGTGATTCGCACGTCTTAGCATCGTGCTTGCTTGTAAGGCAGAAAGACAAAATTATAATCCTTTTAACTCGAGTGTTGATGAGTATACGACGGTCATCTCAACCGTAGATTTCCTGTACCTGGTCAGGTTTCGAGTATTTTTGGGCCTCTCTGACCTCCACAAAAGAGAACCTTGATCCTTTCATCTGGCAATTAGCGAAAATAACGAAGATCCACTCTGTGAAGCTTAGTGTCAGTTTTTTTATGAGTATTTTTCATGTCATCAGTTCCAGGAAAAATATCCTGGAAAACTTAAGAATGATTTGTATTCTTAGAGTTCGAGTGAAGTATATTCATGTAGTTAATCAAATTGAAAAGAAAAATTAATTTAACATACAAAACATAAACGGAAAAAAAGGAGGCAATGATAATATCTTAAAATGTAGTTGAAAACTGTTTGAAAATGAGTCAATTGGTGCTAAGAAAGCTATGGAACCATTCTTGAGCATTTGAGGCAATTTACCAGAGGATATCTTGAACGAGCAAGTTCAGCAAAATGCTTGTGATTTTGAGGAAATCGCGTTTAAAGGTGAAAAATTACCTGAAAGATGATGCATATAGACAATTTTAATTTCATCAGCTCTGAACAGGAAGGAAGCCTGCGGTAGTGGCTCGTCCAGCCACATAACTAGAACTAAAGTCGGAATATACAAGTATTCATTCCACTTTTTAAAAATTTTCGAATGTGTGTTTTTTCTTTTTTTCTTTTTTTTCTTAAGAAAACCAGGAAAAGTAATTTCTTGGAAAGTTTAAATAAGTCAAAATATTCACAAACTATTTTTAGATGAACCGCTGGTCTCCTTCCTTCCGTAATATACAATATAAATAGAGATTTGCAACGTTGCAAACAGATGTACGCATTATCCGACTTTTTAGACGCATTTAGCAGACTAGATACTAGATTTCATAGGTGATACCTAGCCGGAAGACTTTTTAGCAGCCACTACCAGATTTTCTGTATCCATTAGTTGTCTAGTTTTCCCACAAAGTATGCTCATCCCAGAGAAGTTTAAATTGAATTGATCACTATAGATTTCCCAGATAATTTTGATCGCATCTAGCAAAAAGGAACCAGCGTAATTATAGTGTTGTAAAAATGTTGTTTCTTCATAATTATCTAGAAAATGTCCCAGAATAGCAAATAGCTTTTTTTTCCATCGAAAAAATGTGTTATTTTAATAAAAATAATCCTGCAGATTTGATGACTGTACATAGATTAAGTATTTTTAAAAGAAAAGAAGTAGTCGCATGATTAGGAGAACACCATTATCGCGCTGGTTCCTTTTTGCGAAATGCGATCCATTTGTAATTTGCAAGACTGTCTAGTAGCCACAACAAGGTTCTTTTATCCGTGTTGTGTTCATTTTTTCCATGGGGTATTCTCTGAAGGAACTTTTAATCGAACTGCATTATACCTTAATTTTTGAAAAATACACCTGGATCTTCCATCCGTAATAATCAACAGTAGAAATGGACCACTAGACAAGGTACGAAATTCAGCATTCTGATACATGTTTCTTCACCAAAACCTATCTCAGTGTGGACAATGCTTTCCATTTATATGAAATGAACGAAAAAATTATGAAAGAACTAACATAAATGTGGTTAATAATTTTAACTTCAACTTTCCTGCGCTGCGCTGCGCTGACCGCACTGTGTTTGGCGCAGTGCGTAAAGTATTACTACAGTCCTGTATGCGCTATTCGTTTCACGCCGACCGCTGCTGCACGCAATGCGTGTAGTATTCATGCAGTATTGTGGGCGCTATGCGTTTCACGCTGCCCGCTGCTGATTGCAGCGACCGCACTGTCTTCGATGCAATGCGTGAAGTATTCACGCAGTCTTGTAGGCGCTAATATGTTTTACCTGCCGACCGCCGCGCCGCGCCGAGGGTTTCTCCTTTTCATCTCAAGTTCTCGTCATCATTGCTCTATGCGCCGCGCCGTTCTACGCCACATTCCGTGTTCGGTTTCTCTCTTGATCTTAACTCGACTGATTAAAGGTACTGTCTGTTGTATCACAGAAAGACTACAAAATTAGAGATATACTACCAGGAAATGAGAGATTTTGTCACCTTTTCTCGTTTGTAATTTTTTTTTTCTGAATCAGATTTTTCTTTACAGCTACATCTAAAAAAATTTCAAAATTTGCCGCCATGGGCCGTGGCCCATGTGGCCACCCCCTAAATCCGGCCCCGTTTGCTATGGACCACTAGACAAGGTACAAATTTCAGCATTCTGATACATGTTTCGTAACTAAAATTTCACGTAGAATACGATGCGCACAACAAAAATTACCGAAATTAACTCCTTATGAAGATATTAAATAATTCTTGATGCGTGTATTCAAACCATTCGCTCATGAAAACTCAATGCTCTACGTGATTCACATCGCGCGCTAAACGTTATCATGATAGTCTCTGCGATATAAAAATCTGGCAACCTCCATCTTGACGCATTGGATCAGCTATACTAATTTGCTTACAGTTTGGAAAATACATGGCGGAAAATGAGCATTGCTCGATTAAGAAGCTTGCTGAAACCGTTAGTGCGCGATTTGACTCACGTAGAGCTTTGAGTTTCTTGTGAACGGGCAGTTCAAATTCCTCGTAAGCAATGTGAAATAAAAATGTTAATATCTTTGTTAAGAGTTAGATTTAGTAATTTTCGTTAAGAAAATCCTGTTCTACGTGAAATTCTGGTTAAGATACATGTATCAGAATGCTTAAATTCGTACCTTGTCTATTGCGGCAGTGTGTCATGAAGAACAAGGCCAATCGGTGGATAGAGTAAGCGAGGGAACTTCTGAAACGGACGGTGCCACCCACGCGCTGCAAATCATGAGCACTGCAAGCCATGTTTCATTAACAGAATAAGATTTACTCCCCAACATCGGAAAGGTGTCAGCGCGTCGCGGCGTTCAGCAATTAGTTATTCATCGATTGATTTGTCATTCGAGTGGCTCAGGACCCAGACCCATCTCTCCGGTCACTGGGCTTTCCAGACCACGCTCAAGCCTCCGTTGCCAAATTTTTACTCGATTAAATTAATGAATTTTTTTATGAGTTTTTGAATTTTCTTTTGATGGACATTAATGCGATGAACGACTTCGCATGCGAATTAACAAAATTTTACGATTAAGTGACTATAGTTCATGTTTTCTACTTCTACTCAATCGAATACTGTAGAGTGGAAGTGAAAGGCCTAAAAATTCTTTTGGAAGCAGTATTTTAAATCGGAAAGTAAGTTTTTATGTATTCCTACGGATTTTGTACATTTAAATCTGGCAGCTTGAAAAAAAAGAGAAGATCAACATTGTCTTGTAGAGAGGAGAAAATCCTCGAAACCAACAGCGAATAATTACTTTTTAAAAGTTTGTCTCGCTCCGGTAACCATACATTTTTGTGATAAAAGCTTGAAATTAGTGAAAAAATTGTCTTTTCTTCAAAAATGAGGATCACTGTATGCGATTAAGGATAAAAAGTCGAAACTCGTTTTTTAATCACCAAAAATTGATTATGAAATCGAGGAGTGAAGCAATCTTGAAACGTAAAACATTAAAATTCCAAACTTTGATAAAATATTTAAAAAATGTCCGACTTGAAAATGTGTGTAAAAATAACCAAAATTTTGTGGTCATTATCTTCCTCTTACTCATGACAGAATTGCAAAGTTTTGAAATTAAAGTCCTTCAAGTGGCCATCCCGAAACGCTTTTAGCTCTATCTCAAATTGACGGACGTGAAAAGTGCATACATTTTTTGAGGTTTTTAATACTTATGAATTAATGTTCTTTATTTACTCAGATTCTAATTTGAGAAAAAACTAATTATTTTTAAAGTTATAAATACATTATAATTTAAATTTTGAGTTCAATATTCATACTTTATTTAAAATTTAGAGAATACTTCAGTTTTTCACTAGAATAATTCCGTAAATTTTTCTCTGGGACCGAACCAAAAGCAATAAATACAGACGAGAATATTATAAAACAACGTTGCCACGGTTTACAGAGAAAAAATTGACAGATTCATCGACTAAGCGTTTAATTTCTGCGGACATTTGACAATAATGATTCGTTGCTGCCCTCTTACTTTGCCATCGGTCATAAAAGTATTTACTGTTTCGCACAATTCGTTCGACATGACCTTCGGGGACCATCCCATTCGAATGACGCATCTTTGCTTTTATTTAGCAAGTTCTTGATAATAAAGCGCATGTGTTTTACGCCCCCTTACATGCGGTGATTACTTGTATTGTCCACGAAAGGTTTCAACCCCCCAGTAGGCGCAGTCACCTATATGCCTCACTCACACACGGCCGAACCGCTTCGCGGGAGACCGTTTCGAAAGCAGTCGGTTTTTAATCATCATTAAACGTTCGAACAAGGCATTTGCGCTGATGAAAATATGGAGATCTTTACGATCCTGGACTTGCTGAAGAGCGTCTGGCATTTGTTTTCTCACATGGGTTGACCAAATGAAAGCAACTTCGTGAGTCAAAGAATTTTTCAATTATGATTTCATTACCTAGTTTGCAATTACAATTTTCATTTGGGTAGACAAATAGAATGCATCCTTTCGTGAAATCTTTGGAGGATTTTATTACCACTAGTAGCTGCACACCTGTGCTTCGCATGAAGATCAACAGTTTGGTTGAGAGGGGATTTATTGGTATGAAATGTTGAAATATGTTAGTGATGAATTCAGAATTTTGGAATCAATAAATCGAGAAATATTGGGAAAATGAAGGGCACTTTTTTAGGGAAAACTTCCTTCATTTGGAATTCGGCTCATCGATTATTTAAAAGTTTTATATCGTTTTCTTTGCCAATATGAAAAATGGATAAACTCATAACTTATATTTATTTGTCCCTATCGGTTCCGGCTCACCCCAATATAGTAACCTCACAATTCCACCCAATGAAGGCCCAAAACGCAAAAAAATTAGTCATAGATTTTGTTCCAAATTCCATGCGACTTGCACAAGGATTGTTCTCTGAAAATTTTGCACGGGAACTCCAAAATTAGTTTTTCCGAGGAGAAAGAAATCCAAACAAAGGTCGACTCATTAAAGTGGGTTAAATGAAACTCTATACATGTCATGCTCAAGTCCCAATTTTTTTCCGATTTCGAGGGTCGGAAACATTTACTTAATATGCATATCTCAGAAAATTAGCAATGCCGGGATAAAATTAAGTAAAAGTTTTCTTCATTGGCACAAAATGCAACGCTGGCATTAAGTGAATGAGTAAGACACACGATCAGAGCTTGATATAGTGTTGCATGGGACGGATACTAAACGAATCTCATATTAACGAGAAGATGCAACTATTCAAGCTCCAATGATGTCCGTATTGCATACGCACGGAGTCGAAGGCGTTTTGACTGTCCAGGTATTCACCACTTCACCCGTGGTGCAGTACCAACGGTGGGTCTTACTGCGAGGATCCAAAATGGCAGAGCGCTTGTTTATACTCGCGTGTTTATACCATATAGATATCTCCCAAGCACAGATAGTTGCATTGAGACATAGGATTTGAGTATATTTATGTGAAAAGTCCGGGGGTCTTTTCGAGAAAATTTGTCCAAGATTTAACCACTTCTATACGTCTAGTGCAAAAAAATTTGAAAAAATAAAAAAAGGTATTCTTTCTTTCCGCGACCGGAATATGGAAAAATATCTGATAACCGGTAATTCCCGAGGGGTAAATAACATGATATTCTCCTGATTTTTGGAGTTGAAATACGAACATTTATAGAATATAACAGCCCATGAGTTTAAATTGATTCATTCCATTCCATCAAAGAAAGCTACTGAAAAAAAAACCGCGGACAGTTGAGGCTCTGCTGCATTTCCGGGTGTCTTTCTATGAAAAATCATGAAAGATTTAACCATCTCAGGATGTCTACTGGTTTAAAAAGAAAAAAAAAACAAATTAAAAAATTCTTCATCATTTCCGATGATGGAAATGCAAAAAATTTCGAAATGCAAAAAAATTCTAGATTATTAATAATTTCCGAGAAGGAAATAACGTGAAATTTCCATAATTTTTGGAGTCAAAATGACGAAAATTCCCAGATCATCAGTCCAAATGTTTAAAAAGAGTATTCTTTAAAGTCAATTGGATTGACCCTCAAATTTCTATCCATGTCAAAATTACCTGATAATCGAGGAAATGACGTGATATTTCCCTAACTTTTATAATAAAAAAGACTGGAATTCCCAGATTATTGGTCCAGACGTTTAAAAGGAGTTTTTCTAAAATTGGTTCGATTGACCCCCCAAATTTATTTCCATTCCATAAAGAAAGCCACTAGACAAAAAGAAGAAAAAAAGAAAGAAAAATACGGTTCATCAGAATCGCGGATAATTGAGGCTCTCCTCCACTTGTTGAAATTTTATTTTTTTGTAGACGTATTTTGGGAGTCTGAGTCGGGGGCGGGGGAGCGCCGCCCCCTCTCGGACTTCGGGATGCTCCGGCGGGCGAGGATGGACGCGGCGGCGGCGCGGTGGCGGCGATATAAAAGTGACGTGGTTGCGCCAGGATCGCTTATTAGTGGTGAATCCCAGCGTCCGCTCGCCGATAGACTTTACCGACACTCGATATTACTCGTCCGACTCGCAGACTCGTGCGCGCGTGAAGTGATTTTACTCTTGTTTCATCCCCAACTTCCTCAAAGGACTAATCAATGGCTATACACTTCCAGGTAACACTCCTAATTTTTCAGCACTTTTTCACTTAGAGCACAATTAAAACCGATGGGCTTTGAATTCGATGAAATTTTTCCCTTTTTTTGAGTAAAAACCAGGG
The DNA here is from genome assembly GCF_001854935.1 of Bemisia tabaci. NCBI lineage: Eukaryota > Metazoa > Arthropoda > Insecta > Hemiptera > Aleyrodidae > Bemisia > Bemisia tabaci. Next base: position 556,127 of record NW_017547303.1, read on the forward strand.
TAATAAGTGTTAACATTTTTTAACGAAAATAACGACGGTGTAAGTCGGCAATCACATAACTCGATTTGCGACGTCGCAAACTTCCTATCATACTTTATTTTTTAAACGGAAAACTACTCAACGGCAAGTATTGAAAACTGCTGTGATTTTTCTTCTCTGTGTGAAGAAAATTCTGCAAAAACTTCAAGGAATGATGTCAATTTGTTCTCCTTTAGTAAAATAACATAGAGGCGGAGATTTTCAGACACCGCAAACGAGTTATGCGATTGCCGACTTACATCGTCGATAAGTGGTGAGCGTAAAGTTCGTCTGACTCTAGGTCAAAAAGTTCTAGGGTAACTTTGGGGTACCTTTCGGGTAACTCTGATGACCGATGGGCTTTGAATCGTGTTAAATTTTTCCCTTTTTTTCAGCAAAAACCAAGTATTCAGTTTATTTTTAGGGTAATAAGTATTCACAATCTTTTTACATAAATTAAGTAATAAGCCTAAAGCTCGTCTGACTCTAAGTTGAAAGGTCTCGGGTACCTTCGAGGTGACTTTACGGGTAACTCGGATGACTGATGAGCTTTGAATGCGGTGAAATATTTCCCCTTTTCAAGTAAAATCCAAATATTCGGTTTATTTTTCAGGGCAATACCTAAGTATGAACATTTTTCAACGGAAATTAAGTGCTGAGCCTATAGCTCGTCTGATCATACGTTAAAAGGTCTCGGTACCTTGCAAGTAAACTATCCGAATTCCTCTGCAATCAATCACCCGACAATGCAGCCTTGACAGAGGTACTTCTTACACAAATGGGCTTTAAGTGGATGAAAGTCTAATTTTTTTTAGTAAAAGATCTATCTAGTCTAATCAATGGCTGTACACTTATAGGTAAACAAGGTGGTAAAAAAGTGCTGGGCCTCATCCTTCGGGGGGGGGGGGGGTAAAAAAGTTGGGCGATTTCAATTTGAGTCAAAATTTTCAAAAAATTTCAGGGCTCCAAAGTGCACTGCAGTTCGAATTTTACTCATGATTTCCATCGGTGTGGTGAGTTCAGCACACCTGGCCTTAGACCAATAGAACCCGTCTTTGAACCCCTGTAGGGGCGAAAAAATTGTGATGAGACGGACGTTTGGGTCTGATGAAACGGATTTTCCTCAGCCTCATTCTATAAAAATGTGAACGCATTTAAATCAAAAGGAACTTTATTCATTTTAACATGAGCCTTAAGATCTATAAGCATAGATCCATGACAGCTAGACCTCATGTCACATTGGGTATAGTTCCCTTTGATTTGAATGAATGCATTTGAGAACCTGGAACATCGGTGTGTGTAGCCCCTTTCTCAAAGCAGCAGTCCATACGTGGCCGCATCAGGTTCTCCTCAGAATATTAGGCAAAAAAAGAACCTCCTTTTCACCGCAAGTTTTGCTTCATTATCATGAATACTTTCATTTCTTAAATTTTCATTTGCTATTTCAGTTCGTTATCTAGAAATCCAGATGACTTCGTTTAAAAAGTACATCCAAACATCAATTCATGTGGTCTACCACAACTTTTTTGGATCGAGTAACTGAAAATTTCGGCCATAGAGTTCGAATCTTGATACAAATAACCGATGTTTTCGGCCGCTTCACTAAGAGACATTAAAGACCTTTATATTTCACACCTGAAACTTTCATTACGTCAACCAAAGTTCGGTTTCTACGATCGAAGTCTTAGTTCACTTAATCCTTAAACATTGGCGGGCTGTACAAATTGAAACTATTCGATTGTTTTAATCCATGTTCATTTGCGTTCGCATAGGAAAATATGCTCTACATGACACCTCTTTCTTTGCAACTTTTACAATTATGATATAGGTTTTTTGTCGCTGCTAAAAAGGCCCTTTCAGGGTGTGCAGATTCGTTGGAGTGGGAGGTTGTTTTACATAGTGGCCAGGGCAGGACCCTTTAGAAAGAGTTCAATGAAACGCGTTTGGTGGAAAAAAACTGTGTTTAGACTTTTTATGATTTTCCTGAAGTCATTATATTCAGAGAGAAAACCAGTCAACAGGCAACTGTTTTTATCAATCTGCTCCTCTTTTACCTAAACGAATGATAGGGTTCTTCCATATATCATCAATGAAGCTTTATATACATCAACGGTTTTTTTTGGTTTTCGACTTTAGGCTTGCCAACCTTAGAAAATTTAACAACTCTCAAGTCACAAAAAGTTGTATCGTTTTTCATTAACCATTTATAAATGATCTCTACAACATTCATGCAAACATGCTGGCTAATTTTCATTTGGAAAACATGAAAGAACAAATATTTTTTTTGAAAATTGTGATCTACGTACATATTTTCTAGTTTCCCATCGGTATGCAATTTGAACCGTCATGAAAATGGTTAAAACTTCTGCTATACATAAAAATACCAACCATACTTACCAGACCCCGAATCTTTTCAATTTTGTTATATGTTTCTTAATGACTTTCTTCAGAATAAATGGAATATTTTGATTTGAAAGGAAAGAAACCCTGGGGGTGAGCGAATCCTCAATATTCAGCAAAAAAAATACTTGTACATTATTTCAAAGAGAGGAGTAATTGGACATTTTTCAGACATATGTCAGTATGGATTAATATATGCGTTCCCACTCATCTTTCTAATAATGCAGAAGCGCTAAACTTGGCATAAACTCATACTGATCATCTTCTCCCACATTTTCCTCTCACTTTGACCTTATTACGTCTCCTCGCTCGCTTGTGTATTGTTTAGCATACATTGGCAGCGGCTGAAAGGGCCTATTAAAAATGGTCATAAAATATCAGCAAAGGTCACGTCAATTAGCTTAGCATGCGTGTAATTAACGCAATTAGGAAATTATCTTACGGACAAAAATGCATCAACATCGGCACTCGCACGGTACAAAATATAAAAATTAGGAATGTTGATGGCCACAATCATCATTTTCAGAGTTTTTCCTCTTTGGAGGCCCGTGCAGCAATTGAGTTTCATTTAAATGGTACAACTATCACGGAAGGAATTAGCAAGTATGATGTGGTAACGGATTCTAATATGTTTAGACGATCGAGTCTCCTAGTTTAAAGGATTGCGTAACTTAGTAAAGTTTTAATCTAGAAAAGGACTAAAAGGACCTTTTGGTCTCTTTTTGACGGGTTAGAGGTGCTTCAGAACCAATTTTTTCTATTAGCGTGACTTGATAGGGAACATAAATCACATTTCCAAAAAGATAATTTAAATTAAATCGAATTAAAAAACTACAATTATTTCTCCAACTGAATAGCTGAAGATAGACTCCTTGGATAATTTTTGTAAGAAAAGAAGAAAGAGGAAGCTGGGATCTCTTTCTTAGCGATTAGAAAGTGGAAGTGCCAAATCTTTCAAACCGGCTAGATACGAATAGAGGTAGATAAATTGCACTTTCAATTACAGGAGGGAAAAACAAAAGTAGAAAAATAGAAATGAAAGGAAATTTCACCAAAAATTACATATCCACCCTTTTCAACTGTTCGAAAGAAAAAAACGGAATCTTTTTTGAAGTTCACACTATACGAGGTATCACTCGCTTTTTCTGACTCAATTAGATACGCTATGCTACCATGCGGAGTATGAATCGCCGTTCAAATTTTTAAAAAATGCCAAATGAAAAAACCAAAAATATCAAGTATTTTTTCATTGGATTCTACATAAGCAGTTTAAACCGACGAATATACAATTTTCAATTTAAAAACATTAAAACGGTTTTAAGAAATAAATATTTTCTTGAAGGAAATTTTGCAAAATACGAATGGTCATAAGGACTGAACTAAACTAAATTTCTTGAAAAGTCTCTTCATTTTTCTCATCTGTCGGAGAAATATATTTTGTTTAAATGTCAAGTTGTAAAATGTTGGCTAGTTTATCTACAAAAAGATACAATAGGAGCATATATTTTGAAACGACGCAAATGAGATACGTAGTTTCACACTTTGGCCATCGATATGGCGTTCTCTCTTAGCAAGGCAGCAGTGGCGCCCCCAACCGATGTAAAATTGCACCTCGAGCGGCCCCGCGACGTGACTCGAAGCGGTGCTTTTCTTTTCAAAAACTGTCTCTTGCCCGGTTGTTATCAGCGGTCACAAGGTGCGAGGTGTCGTCTCGCGACTTGCGACACCATTTTTGCCAGATCGTGCCAAGATATCAGCACTTTTCCTCATTTGAATCCATGCAAAATATCCGCACTTTATCGCAAATCTGGCAACGCTGTGCGACACCTCCTATACACTCTCAGTGGCTCCTTTGAAATCAAGCCCGCAAGTTCATTGAGGCCTCTGTGTACTTGCTTTACCCGTTGGTTGACGTAAGTTTTCTCCCTTGTAGTAACTGGTACTTACATGCTTTTGGGTCGCCGGGTCACATAGTGTTGCCGCTGATTGTGCATGACAGCAGGCCTGAATGAGAATCAAATTAAGGTACTTCCGTGCATATGTTCTCGTAAAAAGTTCAATCGACGACGTGTAACATCCCCGTATTCGCGTCACCGAACATACAAATCGTTTAGCAAAAGAATTAACTTTCTCCTAGAAAATGATCCATTGATGAAATTCTTTGAGCATCCTGGTCGTAGAAACCAATTATTGGGACCAACATTTCCGTTGCAATGACTTATGTGTCATTTTATTTTATAATGTTACAAGGAGAGCTTCAAACAGAGGCTGTGGCACTTGTCTATCTTATGCTCAGCACAATTAGAAATAGAGACACAACAGCACACATATAATATTTTGGGTGATATTATCACTAGACAAATAGATTATATTCAGGAGATGTTTCCCTGGATCTTTTTTGTCTTTTAATTCCTCAAAAAACCCCAAATGCCGATAATCTCTTCAAAAATTTAAATTTTTCACAAAATCTCTAAATTCTCTGTCATACAATGCACCTATCCACAGAGTCATAAAAAATCTAAAACAAACCCTTGTAAATCCTCACAGACCCCAAAAGTTCCCATAGTTGTCCCAAAAATAGCTATGAATCTCATGAGTGCAAGTTTCTGTATGCCTTAAGAAACTATAATAATTTTTAACGGGCGCTTTTGCCACATTTCATTATATGTCACTACAAGATGTCATGAATGGAACAACCTTCACGAAAGTAAATTAATTTTTGCGGAGGAAATAATTAGAGGAACATGCTTTTGGCAACGTTACCATTAAACCGTAGCCATTAAATAATTCATCACTAGAGGAAGGCATTAGGTAGGTTCTGACGTTTCAGAGGAATTGTGTAAATTTTTTCGCATTTATGCGGTCGTGCTTACCCTGGTTGTTTGTATTTTTGCGCCACTTTGATGAGGCATAATCAGAGAGCTCTAGTAAAATGATTGCCCGCCCGCCGCGCCAAGTCATACTTTGTCAAATTGCAGAGACTTTGCCAATTTTCACCTGTATCTAGTCGGATTTGTCAAATTATGTGGCAACGCAGGGTCTTAATGAACTCGTGCTCGTCGCGTACAAAGAGGTTAGAACGGCTCCGCAAAAATTAAATTATCTGGCTTCGCAATGAAGTCGCTCTCATTAAAATTCTATTCAATTGTAATTGCGAATTGACCAGAGGTCACTTTTTAACACGCGGGACTTTTCTCATTTTTTTCGATCTTTTATAATGAATGTGTGTTAATCGAGATCGAAGTGCGTTCACAGTTGCGTTTACGCTTTGTGACGTGGACAACTGACCCATTTTAACCCCTGCTCTCGGTTACATTCGAGGTTGGAGAGGAATGTTGTATCATCGGTGTATTTAAATCTACGGAATAAGATGCAGCATCCGTATATGAATTTAAATCGAGATGGTCTTTGATTATTCTTGTTCATTCATTTTAATTTTTGTAAGAGATTTAGGTAAAATTTACCCACAGATACATAACGCTATCACATATCTCATCACAGTGCAAATCTGGGAGCCTTAACAACAAGTTCAATGCCTATATTTTAATTCTTTATCGCGGTTCGTTCTTCCGTCCTACTAAACTGGTGTTCATTATTTTTGCGGCTGAGCCCCTTCTCTTCAAATTTTGTAATTATGACTCGCTTTTCTTGATATTATACGTTATAAAGTTGTGAGTTATCCAATTTAAACAATGTGAAGTGCATTTTTTGTCACAGCTCTTTTAAAGAACTACCGGATCAATTTTCATGATTGCGATTATCGATAGAATACATAGTCCCTAGATGAGCATATGCTATAATTAATGGACGGGGAGCCTGCGAGGTATGTCCTTCGGGGGTTGGGCTACGTAGCGACCAGCGGGCGAGAGCCTCTAGTGCACGTATAATGTGACAAAAAGATCATGAATGGAATTTCAATTGTCTTCATGCAGTATGCGATTGGTTAGGATGTCATATTTGCCTTTTTTCCTATACTTGCGTTTAAGTCTCCAGTAATTATGCAGGCATTGTCGGGGTTTGCGCTCGGCTTTACATATGCCGAATCGGCTATTTTGTGTGAAATTTTCAAACTTTATAGTATTCTGTTTGATCGAATCTGACATTCTTCTGCGGGCTGATTACTGAAATTGATAGACAAGCCTATAGACAAAGAGGACATGAAGAATATGGAGGAATTCTATTGATTGAAATGGATGGTTCATATATAGAATAAAGAAGAAACTAAAGGCATAACTATAGGGTCCCTGCTCGTTTGTCGCCGTTAAGTAGTCCATCACCTACCTATTTTGTCTATTGCAACCACCCGCTTCCACCAATAGGATCCCTCCATATCCATTTTGTTTTCTTTGTCCATAGCTTTGTCTATCAGTTTCAATAACCGGTCCGCTAATGTAAGGACGTAGCTGCACATAGAGATAAGTTCTGCTGTCTGCACAATTCCATGATTTACACGGTTCTCTCAGAAACAAAGGTCGACCCTCACACTGGAAAAAAAAACACATTGAATCTAGAGTACAGACTCTTGAAAACATTGAGAAGAAAAATGACTCTTGATTCAATCAGATTTAAGCTTAAATCAAAAGGAAATCCGCTCAAATTAAGAGGCTTGGTTCTTGATTTAAGCTTAAATCTGATTGAATTAAGAGCCCTTTTTCTTGTCGATGTTTTCAAGAGTCTGGACTCTAGATTCAATGTGTTTTTTTTTTCCAGTGTACGTCAAATTTTATAATTTTCAAAAGATGTGTAGGGTCGAAAAATTATAGCCTCGTCGCTAGTTAGTCTATTACATACCTTATTTGTCTATTACAACTACCCGCTTCCGCCGATAGGATCCCTACATATACCCTTTTTCTTCCCCCTATAGCCCTTTAGCCCTTTGAGACTGATGCGCTTTAAAATGTTAATATTAAATAAAAAATGCGCATCCTAAGGAAATGAGCTGTTTTAGGAACGACTATGAAGACGACCCTTAATCAGAAGAACATTCTTTTGTGGCACGTTTAACCGACCAATTCTCCTCCCAGAAACTCAAGAGCGTTCCATGCGGCTATGGAACCCGCGACGACTCCACGTGAGAGAACGGTCCAGACCTTGGAAAGGGGCGATGGGGACATCGAACGCTGCGCCTCCCCCGGGCGCGGCGCCCACTAATTAGCCAGCAGCGCTTCAATCAGCTGGTCGCACCATGTCGAGTCACCGACTCAACGGCCAGTCTCCTGGTCGGCCAGTCCAGTCGTCGCCCCTCACGGTCCAGACCCCGGCGACAAATCGCGGATCGCCCTCTACCGCGCTGAGGAAAAACCCCATATGGATATTCAAATGTTGCCATATTTCCTCTTAGAAAATATTTAATTTTGGAAACAATTATGAATATTTTACCTAGAAACTTTCTGCCACTTTAGATCAAATTACGAAGAAAATTCTCTGAAAAATTGGAGTTTAAATACTAGCCGTTGTTTCCGAAAATTCGTGATTTGCTTTTGTAAATTTGGCAACGACTGATGGCTCATACGGTGTTCTTCCTGAGCAAGGCGGCGTTCCCCGACGCCCGATGCGCATTGTGCAACGCGCATCTCGCAAGAGCAGAGCACCCAGTCCGCGCTAATATTTTGTGAGCTCCTCACTCCACGCTAATTTATTCCCCAACAGCTATTAATTATTTCCTTCACCTATTTCCACCGCCGCGCCGCGGTCAGATCGCCGGGAAATCCAGGTACGTTTTTTCGGGGTGAAAAATTGAATAAACTAAATAGAATGGCACATTTTGAACGAATTCGAAGGAGGGGTGGCTTTAGATAAACTGGCCGTGCATGTTATGCTGTAAAAAGGCCAAAGTTGAGGAAACATAATGGTGGCTAAATTAAAAATACGTTTCTCAATTGCAACGTTTCAAAAGCTTCAAATTCGTTTCTTTGAAGAGATTTTACCAACATAATTATTCATGAAATTTTCTGTGAGTGCCTTAGGATGGGAGACAAAAATTCATTGGCAATTTCCCAAAATCTTCTTGATAGGTTCTTAAAAAATAAGACATGAACGGACACTTGCGCATTTTGAAAAAGGTAAATTTTGGACGAACATGTGGTATGAGTAGTAATGAGATGAAGTAGACCTGCATTTTATGCTGTAAAAAGGGTATAGTTGACGGAAAATATTGGTTCGTAAAGTAAAAAAGGCGTATCTCCACTGCAACGTTTCAAAAGCTCCAAATTCGTTTTATTTTTTGAAAATAATTTAACCAACAAAACATCTTCTTGAAATTTTTTGTGAATATTTTAGGGCGAGAAAAAAAATTCATGAAGAATTTGAAAACAAATTTTTGATTTGTTCTAAAAAAATAAATGTAAAAAATAAAAATAATGTAAAAATAGACGTTCAACTTTCGTCAGTGTCTGTTATCTTCTGAGGCTGAAAAGAACTTTTTTGGTGCAAAACTTGGCAATACAATTTGCACTGGTAATAGAACCGTCTAAGACGTTTTAAGTAGGTGCTGACAAGATTGACTTTAAGAAGAGGTGAAGAAAAAGAAGTGACTTGCCAAGCTGCTCCGTGATCTTTCACAATTTTCCGAGGGCGTCCTGGTGGAATGAAAAGTATTCACTCTCTCTACGGAACTGATTTGTTTATTTACTCTGTGCCGCTGATTTGTTTTTTTCATCCCTAATAAGAGAATCTCATTCATTTTTAGAGCATAAAATAAAATACAAATTAAACCAAAGTAAAATGTCATTGTTTAAAGAAATCATTTATGAACCAAGTGCTGTTATTTGGATTTTCACCATTTGGCTAAAAGCTGAGCTAATATTAAATGGTGACGTTAATGACCACGAAAAATGTACGCACCGTGAACATCTAATTAATTTTTTAATGCCTAAATTAAGTATTAAACTTAGTGTTTTTACCCGTTTGGCTCCTCATCCATTTTTCTTTTACTTTTTTTACTACCGCAGATACTCCTCTAATTTTACATGTTTGAATCATGTTTCACAAATTTATTAAATCATCCTAAAGCAAGGATGCTTTGAAATAAAGTTTGCCTTTGGAGAGTCTTATAATTAATTTAATGAATAAGCAGCAGGCATCACGCCAAGAATGGTCAACATCGGTGAGAAACCCAGCTTGGTGGCTGTAGATACTGGCAGCTCTCCATTTTTCGACGATTCGGTTCCGAAGTCAGTAGGTACTAGATCTAAAGTACTTAAACTACGGTACTAAATAACACAAACAAATGCGGTTAATTTGCCGTTAAATTACTCTACAGAACATCAAACAACGTTAGAGGCTATAACGTAGTTGTTAGACAACACTTCAAAGATTCTAGATCAAGCATAGTGTCGATTACTCTGTTGAATATATTATCTCGGTTCATCTTGAAACTTGTCATTTTTGTACCATAAACAAATTTAAAAAACAGCTCAATCCAAAATGTGGCAATTTAATGTGGGACATCACATAAAATTACAGAAATTTCTGAAGAATGGTACAACGATTGGGTACATTTTCATGGTGGTTCATTCTGGTGGAACACGCGTAAAATTGCATTGAGAGTTAAAGGAAAAATGCTCATTTCACGAATTTTATAATTTTGGGGTGAGAAAACAAAACATTAGTAGAAGGAAGAAAGATGTGCCAGACTATTTTATGTTCGAAACCAAAAATTACTTTGAAGTAGAAAGCACTACTCTATCGTGCCGGAGAAAAACGCCGTATCAGCTTCCAGATGTTGCCAAATTCCATTTGATGAGAATGCGAATTTTTTGAGGAATCATCTAAGAATAATTTTTCTCCAATTATTTAGAGAATTTTATTCACGATCAAATCGAAACTCTCCGAACATTTCAAGAGGAAATATTTGGACCGAGTTTAAGAGAAAGGAATCAAGCCACATCAGCTATTGCCAAGTTTAACTGGGCAATTAAATTTTTTACGAGAGAACGGTTGTTCGGATTTCTTTGAAAATTTTAAGGAATTTGCTTCGCACCATGGAGATTTTTTACTGAAATTTGCACGAAAATCCGCACAACCGTTTTCACGTAAAAAATTAAATTGCCCAATTAAATTTGGCAATAGTTGATGTGGCTTGGTTCCTTTCTGTTTAACGCGGTCCATGTATACCTCCCCTTTAAAATAAAGATTTTACTGGGAGGAAATTTGGCAACTCTCGATGGTTCACACGATGTTTTTTTTCCTCGCACGGCATGGCAGTGCTATCGTGAAATAACCTCAAAAACTGCCTTTTGATATCCTTACTCATGCGCTCGAGGAAGATTTATAGAGCGTATTAAAATTTTGGCCTCAGTCCGGGGTTCAAGGGGCCCGGTAGCCGTCGGGCGGCTGAAATTCGCGGCTGAAATTCGCGGCTGAAACGGATGCCACGTCACGAAGAGGGGTCACGCGACGTTCGTGCGTTACGGGCCGAGCGACCTTGGGCGCGGGTCGGATGAAAAAGGGAGAAAATTGAAGATACACCTCCAATTATGAACTGTTGCAACGCAAAGGTCAGTGGAGCTCCCACGATTAGCATTTCGCGTCCACGTTACTGGAACATGTAAGGCGCCGCAGAAAGAGCGTATCCGGGCGCCGGTTTTTTATGGGAGTCGTGCGGTTTTTCCGTCGGGGGTGAGGATCTAGGCCGACCGAGGTTGGGTCCCGCTCCGGAGATATTTTCATATCGTGAGCAACATCTTTTGCGCGGGTAATTGACAAACGGATGGCCGCTCCGAGGGATCGAGTGGTTGTTGAGGGGTACAATTACCGTGCGCGGGTCCTTAAGCCTCGTTGCCGCCCTGATGAGCTTCAGCTCGATAGCGAATGTTCTAAGGGTTGCAAGGAAAAAGGTCTTGAGATGGGAACCACCGTGAATGGAACTAAGTCCCATTTAAAGTCTTGTCAGCTACACTGAAAAAAAGTAGCTTGGATCAAGCATGATGATTCTTGAATTCGCCGCCAAGAATTTTTTTCTTCTTGCTTTAAGCTGACTTTTTCTTTGATGCAAGCAAAATAATGCTTGGGTTAAGCCAAAAAGTAGCTTATAACAACCAGAAAAATTATTGATGCAAATTTAAGTTTCTTTTATTTCCAGTGTAAGGCATGGTCTCCGTGGGGCGTTTCCATGAGATTTGTCACAGGATCAAATCTCGCTTACAAAGGTGGGAGAATCAATCTAAATCGCAGTACCAAGTGAGGTATTTTAGGAATTTAAAACCAGATGAGAAAGTAAAAAGAAATGAAAGCAAATTATGTGATATTTTATTGTTCGCTAAATTGTTTGTCTTTGCTTATACTTTACCAATTTTTATTATTCTTAATTATGTTCAATAATTATCTTATAATTCCTGTCAATTCTCGATTTTTACAAATTTATTTTCCCGCGCAAACTTGTGGCAGGAACTTGAGCCCCGTCCAGTGAAGTTAAGACGTTTTCTGCGGCAAATCCCCCAAGTTTTTTCATATATTTTTCAAAAGCATATTATCTCAACAAGCTCAAGTTTTCAAGAAAATAGAGTAATTCCTCGAAATTCAAAGATTTTCTCGTAAACAGAACTCATGCAGATAATTGTGATGGAATGGATTCGCAAATTTAAATTTAAAAAATACAACTTAAGGATCAGACTAAACTTCTTATGATAATATGAAGTAAGCAAAAACTTACTGGGACCCGTAAAATAACCCTTTTTAATTAATCCTTGATCAAACATCCCTTGTGAGACGCGCTTTCTTTATTGAAAATGTGCCAAATTACTTTTTCGAGATATTTTCAATTTCCCTCTCTTCCTCAAACTGCCGAGCGATCCAGAATCTTGTCCCAATTTTCTGAACTAAAAGCTGGCCATGAGCTTGCGAGTGGAACATCTGAGTCAGACTTGGTTGAAACAAAAATTGAATGTTAAGAAACTTGCGGCAAATCCTAATTGGCGAACACCCGCAACCGCTGGAATCATTCAAACTTCTATTCTGAGTCTATTCTTATTGTCCCGCACACCGACCGCACTCGCGAAATCGCCGAGCGGCATGTGCTAAAAACCCTCGCAAATTGCGCAGTGTTGTCTAGCAAGGTAAATTAAAACTTGTGCAAAGATACTTAATTTCAAAAGATCACAAATTGAAGTTTTGGTACCTCTGCATTCTAAACCGCAGCTCAGAGATGTGTTTCGAAGACATTCTGCCACAAAAAGTCTCAAGAATAGGCACCAGCAAAAGTTATGATTGCTTAAAATTTAGGCACTGTAGTTTAGAGGGGAAAAATCTGCCTAGAATTGCATTCAAGTGATTAAAAATTTTATATTTTAACGTGATTTTAGACTCTACGTTGACACACAATAGGAAGATACCGCTTTCGAACAGGAACGAATTTCCCGTGACAATCGCAAAGTCAAACTTTTGACTCTTTTTGTAAAATAAGCGTTTTCCTTGAAAACGTACCTTCATGTGATAAGAACTCTCTATTGAGATTTTTTTGTTTCATCGACAGTTATCATTGTTTTATTTGCTTTCATCGTTCAAGCTGTCCCCCAAAGCAAATTGAGTACAAGAGCTAAAACTTTATTTTGCAAATAAAGGTGCGACTAAAATTCAAGCGTTTTAAGTTTCTGAAGGGACGATTCTCTATAACAACATTAAAATGCTTTTTTCACAAAAACCTTTATGCATTTTTAAACCCTTAAAACAGAATTTTTAATATTTCCGTTTATTGCCAGTGCATAGTACTGTTTTTATACCGGTGGACCTATTTCTCTAACGACACGAAACTTGACAGGCATGCTACACTTCCGTTTCAGGTTGTTTGTGGTCCAGTCGGATCGTTAAAGATTCCACCTAAAAAGGTTCAGTTCATAAAAATAATTCCACTTAATTCGTATTCTCCCGCAAACCTCCTACTCGAGTCGTAAACTGATCATCCTATTAATCCTTGCCATTTTGCAAGCTGGGGCGTCCTTGTTTCTGATGTAGCTCCAAAGCTCTTTTCAAAACATATTAAAACTATTAAATGACTTACGTAAGTTCCAACTGTGCGGGGGGAGGGGGGTTAGTCACAATGACCTAATCATTTTAAACTTAAAACCTGCATTTTACACATTAATGTTACGGCATAATTGTAGAGCTCATGAGCGAAAGTAATCCCTCATCCCTCAACTCATTTGTACTAAACTGCGGCAATAAGAAATTAATATTCCTTATTGCTCATCCGTAAAAACACCATTCTATACTGCCGTGCTTAGGAAGAACACCCTATGAACATTTAAGAGTTGCCAAATTTTCCCGGATTAAACGAGTTTTTTTAGGAGGGTTAAAAACATTTTTCCTTGAAATTTTAAGATATTTTGAATTCCATTCTGTACAAAATTGTCTGAAAAATTTAACGAAAATTATTCATCAGTTTCCTTGAAAGTTTGTATTTTATCGGAGTAATATCTGCAACGTCTGAAGGCTCATGCGGCGTTTTCCTTCAGTATGGCAGTATAGAGGGAGGCTAATGCCTTACATATATTATCTCAAGCATGAGACAAAAATGTAGTTCCTTTTTGTACAATGCTGTGCATTCTTTGCAAATTGCAATCAAATTGACGGAAGTGCAGTCAATCCTTAATTCAGAGTAAAAACAGAGTATACGGGGAAAAATATTAGGCGTAACGAGAGTCTTGGTTATACAGTATGATCTACAGGAAATCTGGCAGCCAGTGCCAGATTTCTAACATTACCTTTCACCCGGCTGGTTATGTAATCAAATGAATAATTAACATTGACAAAACACTAGCACAAGCTACTAAATTTCCCAGATATGTATAAATAAGAATTTTGTAACTGTAACATTCTTTTTTCTTGTGAAAAGATCAAATTTAGAGAGCGTGACTTTCACTCCTTCATTTCCTCGCCCTTCCCCTCAAAAAAAGGCCAAACGGACGAGGCAGTGAAAATTAAGAGTCTCCAATTTTCCGGTTTGTTTGGGTGCGCGAAAGTATTGAAACATCAAACCTCCGAAGATGACCATGTAATGACGGCTCGGCGTCAGTTAGTTTTGCTATTAGGATGATCATTAATTACTGTCAACAAAATGGTGAAAATAGCAAAGCGGAGAGAGCTGGGATGATGGAAGGATTTGTCAACTGACCGTGATTCGTGTTGGCAGACTCGAAATAAACATTCAATTTTAGATACATTACTTCATTTTCGGATTTAAGATTTGCACCTTGGATATAACCGCGCAATTAGGCAAACTTGGACTCAGTTGCCAAATTTGTCGTAGTGAATTTTTTTTTATCTCATTGTAAATAGTAAAATTTATGATATTTACGTATGATTCGATTTTCCAGAATTTTCTTGTATGATATATAATAAATATGTTTTACTTTATCATGCCCAAGGAGCTTTGCACTATTTTTCTAAGACTAACAAAGATTTTTTTTTCTCAGAAATTCTCCTACAATTTACATTTATAGGTTGTTCTTTAAGTCATTTATTCATATGCAGCCGAAAAAATAATATCTTTCAACAATGAAATGAATTATTGCTTTATATTTGGTTGGTTTTGGTGCCAGCCAAGAAACATGCTTACATTAACCATATTTTTCAATGCAATCGGTCGACTTTTACGCAATACTGCCGAAAATTTAGCGTAGAGCACATGTAGGTAGTGTCTCATACACCTTCTTTTCTAAAAAATGGGGAAACTGACAAAATTGCACCTTTTTATCGTATAAAACTCCCGGTAGAAAGAGTTCAAAAAACAATGTAACAAGTGTACATTGAGGTTAAATGTCGACTTAAAATGAAGTTGAGTAAAAACAAGTTGAACCATGAAGTGAAGACAACGTCAACAATGAAATCACTTAACGAAATAGCCATGAAAAAAATAAAGCACTGGGATTAACCGAGCGATCAGACAATGTCGTGCGTCATTCAGGAGCACTGTCCAGCTGATGCGTTTTGATTCTGCAATTGCTCTTTCAGTCTGTGGATTAAGAAACGCACGCTGGGAAAGTGAATCAGAGATTCTTCCTTGAGTAAGATCATCCAGGGTGTTCGATCTTACATCATAGCATTATGGTCTTTTTTACGTCGGATTGATACCGGACTCTTGTACATGTACAGTCTCGCTGCATTTCACTCCATTGACTCATTATTACACTATTTGGCCCTGGTATTCGATACCAAGGCTCAACGAAAACGATTTTTGTAAGTGATGAAATTCGTGTTTGAATTGGAATTAGATAAAGTGGGTAGACAAATATTCTTGGAAATTTATGAGCCGCATTGTTAGCTATGAGGTATTGGGTCACGTTTAATATGGAAAGAAGTTTTCGTGAAGTGAAATTTTTTATTGGCGCATGTTCGAGTTTTTGCATCATTTTTGGACGTTTCAAACTTTTCCCCCGTTTTTACCATTGCATATGTATACAAAATCATGAAATGCAAAGAATTAAACATGGATTTTATGCGAATTTTACGTTTATTTTAGAATAGAACTTAGAAAAAGGATCTTTTGTTACTTTCTAATAAATATGATGTAGAATAACTATTTTTAAGCCGTTGTAAATTTTTCTACATTGCATGCAACGCCTCATTTCGTGGCTCCTTCGACGTAAGTGCGCGTATCTTAATTTCCACTTGAGCTCTGGTTTACATATCAATCCATGCTCTCGGGGGCTCATGCTGGAATCAAGATACGCCTTTACGTCAGAGGTGCGACGATTTTCTGACATATCCATAGCAACTGTTGTTCCTTAGCATCATCGTAACATTATAACTCGTGGTGTAACAGTGAAGGAACTCTCCTCCATGGTCAAGTAGCGCTTATAGCATTTAATGTGTAATATCCTCATGAGAGCATTTTCATGCAGTAGCGTGACATACTTTATGGAATATATCGATTGATCTACCATTTAAACCAATGGAAAATGATCGATGAACAGTGCATTTGCAACTAACACCTTAATTTTCGATTAATTATCACAGCTTCAATTAGGGAATATCGATAATCGATCATTCACGTCTAGCCACTACTTCCGTGAAGTCATGATTTCAATTCCGACCCTACTTGTACTGAAGAAAAAGATTGATAGAATTTACCATTCTTTCACGCTGTATTTCCCACACAGTGAATTCAAATTTGAATGCGTGAATTCGATTCTGCCAGAGGAATGGTTCCTGTGCTGGTATATAGTAACGTTTACCTTTTTTCTGGCAGATTTGACTCTAAATTGAAGCTGTGTGAAATAAAACGTGAAAGAATGGTAAAACCAATCTTTTATCAGTGTGCTCTCTGTCTTCAGTAAAATCTCACATTGACCTAGAGGAATAGAATCATCACTTATCAAGAGAGCGTTCCTTAAAATTCAGCAATCCCGCGCGAATAATTGGTCGATCTTGGTGGTAAAAGCGTCACATGGGTGGTCGAGCAGCGCTGAAAACGATTAGACTTTCAATTGAGCCACGTGAGGCGCCGTGCGGTATTTGACTTGGGGTGGCAACCTAGCATTTACATGAAACCACAACTCCTTTCATCGCGAACCGCGCATCACCTTGTGCTCAAAACTCTTTACTCCTCACTTGTAAGAACATCATACCCACTCATACTCCACCGTGCAGTTGGCGCCGCGCTGCTTGGATATTCAATTTCATGATGGTTCGAGTGACTACCAAGTCTCACAGGTGACGAACTTAGGGGATAAATTTAAACTGAGAGGCAAAATTAACGTAAAATGGGTTGACCATAAATCGCTACTTATTGAGGTATGCAATAAAATTGAACGGGATCCTCACATTTCGTTCTGTGATGGTCTAATTTGTTACCTTCTCGTTCGTTGCTTAGCAATTTCTTTGTAAGCCATCACTGGAAAAAAATTCGCTTGGATCTAGAGTCCAGACTCTTAATTTCATTGACAAGAATCATTCGGCCAGGCGACCCGAGTTTGATGGTCTCAAACAATGGTTGCCTGGGGCTGGTTCAGTAGGGACGGAGGGGGGATGGGACTTAAAGCGTGGGATTAGCCCTCGAGGGCTATTTGAAGTAGTAAAAAAAAAAAAAAAAAGAAAAATATTCTTGATTCGATCCGATTTTTCCTTGAATCGAAGAGCCGAGCCTCTTGATTTAGGCAGATTTCCCTTTGATTCAAGCAAAAAGTCCGATTGAATCAAGAATTTTTTTCTTATCAATGTTTTTTCGAGTCTGGACTCTAGATCCAAGCAACCTTTTTTCCAGTGTATTGCAAAGTATCTTCTTCGGCACCCTGTTCAACTCTCACCCCAACAACCAATAAAATAAGATTGAATGAATATTTTAACTCTTAGAAAGATAAACTCTTTTCTAGACTTTCAGAAACAGAAGCTTCTGCTCAGTGGCGAGGCGTAAATTATCATCGATATTTCTCAGTTTGATGCTATTGTAAAGAATCGATCATTTATGCGTTTTTTGGGAACACCCTGTTTGTCAGTCCTTTTCCATAAATTAAAATGACGGATCAATCGGTAAGTATATCGCAAAACACGCACGCCTGTTGATCTATACCTGACAACGCCGGTGCGGAGAAAAGCTTACGCGCTGTCAGGACGTATTTAGTCTTGAGTTCATCCTCAACAGCTGGAAATGCTTTCAAGAGGCGTTCGGTACGCTCACGCACTTAGGTCCCGGTTACAAATTACGTATCAAATCGGTTGGACTGCAGATAAATTGTGAGCATTTTGCGTAATGTCATTAGTCAGACACTTGTGTCGCATCCGGCGTCCCAACAATGCATTTTACCGGAGACTCAAACGCACGGATAGGAAAAAGTGAGAATGTTTTTTAATCCTGGGACATTGTCGGACTTACACTGCCTACACTGAGTGGCACTTGTAATCTTATTGGCGGGTCTTTTTGTCGCATCGCTGCAATTCTGATAACAATACAATGATAGAATGGGCGATTACGGTAAAATTTTGCGCTAACTTTTGAATAGATAAGGTACAGTACAGCCTTCGCAAAATTTGGCGAAATTACATAATTCAGCACTGAATATTCAATATATATCAAATTTTAACCAACTTGTAAATATGTTTAGATTTTTAGTCTGTGTACGTTTATGTTGCATCATTCACAATTCTTAAATAATCATTTATGACATACGTCTATTCATTCATCCTATGATAGTTTATTGTAAGTGTCTGCGTAGTTACGCATACATTGCGTATCTGAGTGTACCACGCGTTTGAAAACTTTTAGCTCCCTCGTTGACACAATATTTTTATTTTTTGACCCGATTTTTCATTTTTGATGGACTATAATTAAAAATTGTAAGAAACCATGTAAGAGACGCTATTTGCAAAAACACTAAATGCGTTCATTCCAGCGTTCGCAGTTTGCTTTTTAGTTTGTAGTATGGCCGTCCTTTTACGTGTCTGAGTCTTTTACGTCGGCGCAATAAGATACTGCAATAAAAAAAAATCAATTTTCAATTTCATTCAGTGGGATGGAATTTTGATTGCCAAGCTGTAAAATACAAAATCTTAATAGAACAACATTGTTGGACAGTTGTGGGATGTCATTTGACTACAGAGTATAGAAGCAGCAATGAACGAGTCTCTATACACATAAACTCCAAACTATCTACGCGTTGTAGGCTAGCGCTCCAATCACTGATTAGAATCTAGCTCTGCAAAGTTGCCAATTCTCAAATATGAGATTCATATCCTTTCCTAAGCACCAACTCCTTGCTCGGGAGTGAAAATCTATCTCCCCTAAACACCTGCTCAGTGCGAAGCAGAGAAATGTTTTCTCCCCGGAGCAACTAGTTGGTTTTTTATGGATGTTTACGGAATGTACAGATGATAGAGTTCAACATCACTTCTTTATATTTTCTTACATATTATTTCATCGTCTGTACTATTAATGTCCGTGTTGGAACCGCTTGCAAACGCTACAGTTCAACCTCATGCATGACAATATTATTGACTTCATTCAAGTATGAAGAATTTCATAGAAATCGAAATCAAGATATTTTTACTGCATGTCTCCAAATCAATATACGTTAAGCATTATTCAATTCCCGCTCCGGTGTCATCTATCTATATTAACCATTCAACCGACAGTATGACCACGCGTGACGTCTTTCTTGAATGATTTGTACGTAAGATAATTAATTATAACCAACTCAATATTTTTGCCATCTCCAAAAGAATGTTAATTTAGCATTCTTCAGTCTCGGTCATGAGTCATTTCGGTGAAAAAATGACAAAATCACGTATCTTCGTTTGCGACGTTGCAAACTTCCTTTCATACGTCATTTATTCTTTGGAAAACCAGTCAACGTAATTTCTTGAAAACTCTCTTGATTTTTCTTCTTTGTTTGCAGAATACGAGGTCTGTTAGATTAGAAACCGGATTTTGGTCATAACTAGCCCACAATGCGTCCGAATTAGGTTTTCTTGAGCTTTTCTGATAGCTGAAAATATACTTAAGAACGCTACGTTCACAGATTTTGTTTATTCTGATTAGTGTTTATTCTGTGTCATCTTGAATACGAGTAAGTCAGGTGCGTTTTGCGATTTTCATCATAAGATCACTGATAGAGCAAAGATTCAACATTAAATTATGCTTTAAACTCGGTATACCTCATACCGAAACTTTTGGTATATGCTAAGTAAATGTTTACTATGATCATTGTATGAGATGTTTCCACTGTTTTGAATGGGTTAAACGATTCAAAACTGGTCAGGAGTTCGTCAAAGATGAGGAGCATGGGAATCGACCCTCAACGGCAACTGACATTTGTCACGTGGAAGAAGTGCGGGCAAAAGTGCTCGAAAATGGTCGTTTCGAGCTTGTTGAACAGAGTAATATTTCTGAAGGCTCTATGGACATACAATTTTGATAGAATATGTAGACACGCATCGAGTTTCAGGTACACTTGCCCCTTGATCGTTGTCCGTTGAACGAAAATCCAACCAAATGTCAATTTCCCTTTAGCTGCTTGAACGTTCTAACAATGATCCTACATTTTTGGATAGGATAATTTTCGATGACAATACTTTAGTGTACGGCTACGATATATGGAGACAAAACTCCAATCGTCCTTGTGGGTTGAAAAATGTAGTGCAAGACCGAAAAAAAGAGACAAGTTCGGTCAAACATAAAAATCGCAAAACATTCTTGAGGTTGCCTTACTTCAAGCCACATACCAACGAAGCTGATTTGGCTTTTTCAAATTTTTGAACGTAGCGTTCTTAAATATATTTTCAGCTATCAGAAAAGCTCAAGAAAACGTAATTTGGACGCATTGTGGGGTAGTTATGACCAAAATCCGGTTTCTAATCTAACAGACCTCGTATTGTGTAAAAATGTCTGGTAATAAAGCTGATTGTCCCTCTCCGAGATAATTAAAAAGGAGCGGAAATTTTGAAACACCGCAATAGACATACGTGGTTTTGCATTTCGGCCATCGATTTGGCATCGTCGGTAGGTGGACAACTCCCACCGGCGCGGCCGCGGCGGGCCACAGGTCGCGGGCGAATTCGTTGAACAAATCGTTTACCGAACGATGAAAGATACGATACGCTAATTGGTTGCGTGCGTCGCGAACTTTTGCCCCGCAGGACTCGGCTCCAGGTCCCATTTGCATTTTGTAATCGGACTCATCGACGCACGACGCACAGGGATCGAGTGCATGGGACAAGTTGGATCGGACACGAAGCAAAACCTTTCAAAAGATTATATTTTTGTAATTAGCAAACATAGAGGTCAGTTTTGAGGCGTGAATGATCAATTATCGATATTATCCAATTTGAAGCTATGGTAAAGAATAAAGTATCAAGGCATTCGTTGCGACCTTTTTATCGATATTTTTCCATAGGTTTAAATGTCAGATCAATCGATATATCGCAAAGCAAGCCACGCCACTGTTAGAGGTTTAAGAGGTTCATTAAGTTTAAACATTTCCTCATTTTTGCGAAAGAACGCTTATTAATTGGCCATTATTAACCATCTTGGCCATTTTGGTTTGATATTGGAATCGAAAGATGGCCAGTTACATTTATTGTGTCAGAGGGTTACCTGCTCTTTTGAGCCCTATGAGCTCCATAATTCAACATGTCCGTATCCTAGATATCTCGCAAAATCTTCAATTAAGAGCACTCGTTAAAATTGAGAGAGTGACGGAGTTATCATCAAAATGTGTAGTTATTGACAAAAATTTCATGTCCAACTTTTCCCGAAAGCTCGTTCTACTGTGCGGCGTCGCGACTAAGCAGGCTGTAAGTCTTCCCGATAATTCGTCGCGCCTCCGACGTAAGGGCGTATCTCAATTTCCACGTGAGTCCTGTATTACGTATGATTCTATACTTTCTAGAGCCCATGCGAAAATTGAGATACGCCCTTACGTCAGAGGAGGTACGAATTCGCGCCTCTCTCATCTCAGACGAAACGCGTTAAAACGCTCGTGCGAAGCACCTTCCGCAAGTCAATCTGCAACGTCGCTCTTATCTACGGACTTTTGTAATTTTTCAATTGGACCCAACCGTGCGCGGAAAAAATGTCCATCAGCTATGATGACACTATTTAGATGGATTTTTTTTCGTAATATTGGCACGAAAAAAAAGAATCGTTGCTCTTACGATGGGCCAGTTGTGCTGGTCACAGAATCATGTTTTGATTCTTGATTCTTGTTGATTAGCTAAAAATAATAAGAGCTGTCCACACAGCAACTCTACGTTGAATATTTAGGTACCGAGATGTCTCGCTTTGAAAATTCCGGTGTATGACGTCATCTACAGCGGTAGTGACACCCTTGGTTACTTCCACCTGCTTTCATCCTTCAGGGAAACACACATTCGTGCTGGTTTTACGACGTGCAACTTGAGTGAGAACAAGCTGGAAGAAACCAAGGATGTCACTACCGCGGTGGATGACGTCATAAACTGAATTTTTCAAAGCGCAATATCTCAGTTAATATTCAACGTAGAAAGTTGTGAGCTATGTATGTTGGCGGACTTCTGTGGATACTGCGGATCTGCTGTTGTTCTAAGGAAAAACCTCATAAGAGCCTTTCGACGTTGCCAAATTTTCCTTCAATAAAACGAATATAATTAGGAAAACTTTGGAGTGTGTTTCTCCCAATTTTTTAAAAAAATTTATTCGGAATTTGATCTAAAGTATCTCAAAATTTCAAGGTGAAATACTCATAACTTTCCATAAAAAATTAATGTTTTATTGGGGAAAATTTGGCAACATTCGAAGGTACGTACGCCGTTTTTCTAAGCATGGCAGAGCTCCTCTCCGATCGGAGCGAAGTCCCGGAAACATGGCGGTATTGTGTCTTCATCCTCGGGTCGAAATCTGACAAGATGCTTCTTTTGTAAATGTGTCATTTCACTTTCACGTCTGAAGCTGCCGCTGTCCTCATTATAACCGGCGCGGCTTTTCTCGCCCGTTCTGCCTCTTTGGGATAAAACCACGTAACTTCAGCGGAATTCTAATGCTGATGCGTTGTTTTACATCATTCCGACAGCATTACGACGCGGTCTTTTGTCAGTGACCTACGTCGACGTTCGCGGAAGTTGTGATAAGCTGGTCCTTAGATCGTCGTAATCCGGCATTAATTCGTTAACTAGTTTACAATTTCGCTGCGAGTTAGTTTCCTTTTAAAATGCATGAAATCTGATTGTAACCTCCGACGCTTCCAAGACGGGTCGACGTGCCGATATAGAAAAATTTCTGATACAGCACTATGGTCATAGTTATCTACAACAAACTGTATGGCAGCATGTACCGGACTCCTGGTCGAATTTACCATTTTAAATCTCGGTTCTCGTCAAAGAGAAACATGTCAACTGTGTAATTCGACATTTCAACGGAATATTCTGTGATAATGAAGAAAAATTATGAAAGTATTCAAGAAATTAAGTTGACAAGTTTTAAATGAAAATCTAACATATGACAGGCAGTTTACAACGTTTGAAACGTATAGATTCGTGGTTTCTCACCTGGGCCATCAATATGATGAAATGGTCAATACGGCTAAAAACAGCCTTTTTAAAAAATTAATGAATTTAGGTACTATCATACAATTTAGAATATCCTTAAATACGTTTGGTTGACGTTCACTGATACTGTAGCCCCTTTTTAAATGCATTTCGGTCATCAAATGAGTGGCTTGGGAGACAATTGGGATAAGTGCAGTTTTTGAGTGAGATGAGATTTTAACGATTTCAACTAAAACCATAGTCTTAATTCATATTCTGTGAGAAATTATCCGTTAAAATTCAATTTTGGAACATCAAAAAGTGACTTTTCACCATAAAGCTTTATGTAATGTTTAGACTTTAAACGTGTGTCTCTTGAAATAGCAAGGACTACATTTATGCACCTTGTCCTCCAGGCCCCTCAGATCAGCTCATGAAAAATCATAAATTTTCATGACGCAATAAAGGAAGAAAGAGGAGCATTGCCGAAGACAAAAGCCCCGTGAAATACGAGCAACCGTAAGATGGGATCGTATAAAGTCCTGCCGAAGGCTGAAATCGGATCGTGCAAAAGTCGGTCCCCGGACGACCCCGCCTGCAGCGCATCACGCAGGCAACACGCAAAGCCCGACTAAACTTGAACTGGAAACAATGATTTATGTGGGGTATTGAGTGTCAAAGGGGGCAAGCATATGGGAGTAGCCACGGGAGGATTTATACGGGGAGTATGGGATAGATAACTAGACAAGATTGTGACATATGACGATTAGTGAAATGAGTAGTTGCTCGGGCGACCTTTCCACGACTATGAATCAACACCGCAGACAGGATGATACACTGATACTAGGTCACGGTTTCCCTTTCCCTCTCGTCGCGTTGCCAATTCACGGAGGGGGAAGCTTCTTGTCCTCACGGAAAATTCACAGATTTGACTTTAAGAACCGATATAGGTCACGGGATTCACGAAGAGGAAGCCTCTCTCCTTACGGAAAATTTAAGGGTCTAACTCTAAGAAATAAAACACACGAGACCCCCAGGCACGGCAAGAATTAATTCATAAGACGTGTTATCTCACTTTTACACGTTGTAAAACCAATATTTTCCTTGGACGATACGCTTTTTAATGCGTTAACAAGGTCAAGAATTGATTTAGAATAAGGTCATTCTTTTCTTACCGATTCTGAACTGGGGTCATTTTTGAGAGGTCGGAAAAAAGATTTTTTTAGTCAAATCATGGTTCATTTCTAATCGTATAATGTCGTATAATGTAATTTCTAATCGTAGTGGGTATTTGACGGACGAGCTGAAAATTTGACTCGTATTTGTGAGAGTTTGAAACTGTTCGTCGATTCAAATTTACTGTTTGTTCAGTTGACATAATCTTACTCGAGTCTATTCGGATGATATTCTTATTAAAATGAACAACACGCGGATTTTACGAGTGTAAAGATTGTTTTCCTGGCAGATTTTCCTTAAGCACAGAACTTTTAAATTTAGAAACTAGAAAGGAGGAGATCCTTTACTCCGCACAAACTTTTGCACGTTTAGGTATCATAGAGCGCCTTAAAAGAGCGAGTGTGGGGTTGTAGACCCTGAAGAATCCACCCCTTATTGAATTAACTTGGTAATTCCCAGCGACATGTGGCTATCTGGGATCAGACAAATGACAGACTCATCTCCTGATGAGTCTGTCATTTGTGGAGTAAATTCATTGAAAATTTGGTTTTCTTCGCTCTGGCTAACGTGAGTATTGTGTAGCACAGAGTATACTTAATGAAAAAGGAAATTTAAGCTTCACATAAAAAAATTCCTGTATATGTTATTATGTCGCGTTATTATGGCAAAGTCGGCAACAATTGCGACAAGTTTTAAGGGTCAAAAGTTGGGAATAACCTTGCTCCCGTCCAAAGTCGCCATTTTCGGACACTAAGCAGCATCCATAGAGGTAAACCTTCTACACTCTCATTCTGAAGGTATCATCATAACGCAAGGGCAGGAAATAAAACCAAACGATCGTAAAAACCTCATCTCCGAATAACCAAGCCAACAGGGCGACAGGACGCTGAACGGATTCACACCTTATTTGTCACTTTTATAAATCATCCTGCGTGTCCGCCTCGGGTCCTGACCCCTTCAAGGTTTGTTGACGTGTTCATGTATCATCCGTGCCAACCTTGAGGCGAGTAAATAAACGCATAAAATAATAAAAGCGAATAAATAGTGCTGGCAACGCTCCCCATCGTGTAAGTCTTTTACCCCATTATTCCGGGCGAGCATTGTCAATATCAAGCATCAAAGCTGGGTAAACATCGGAGCCTGGCGTTCCATCAATTTGATGATCAACACTTAGCGATGCCGCCCGCAACGGTTGCATAACGTACTTAACGCGGTCCGCGGCGTCTGGTCAGTGGCTCCGGTTCGGCGCATTGTTGCCAGATAATGCTGGAAAATCTACAATTTCCCCCTGTATTATATGTACAAAATATCTACATTTGATAGCACAATCTGGCAGCCTCGGTTCGGCGTTGTCGATTCGGTTGGTGATTGGTTGGCTATCGGAGAAAGTTCAAGATCAATGCCCTGTGTCGATGGGAACTGAAAAACTCGGTGTTGTGCACCACCGTGCTGAGATTGCATAACCCGGTGGTCCAAGCCGAAAAGTTCAAAATAGCAAAAAGATACGCATGAATTAAAAATATTTAAATACACAGAGTTAATTTAAAAGTCTGGAGCTTTTTTTGCGTGAAAGAATCTTTTCCGGGATTTTCCCAGAAATATTCAGATAAAAGGTATTTCTCGGGACATTTTGACAGAAAAACTCACACATGAGCACACTCATACGATGATTATTCACACTTCGTAAAACCACTTTGAGCGCGCAGGGAACGTTCTCCACAAATTTTCTAATCTCGGCTTTTGAATTTCCGGAGAAATTTTGATCTCAAATTTCGTGGTATTTTTCACTTTTCATAATTAAGGAGACCTACAGCTTTTAATCTGTAGAATTTTGCGTGATTTTTCCTCGCTGCTCAAACAATATGATTAAAAAGTTTCAAGTAAAAATATTATTCAGTTGTGTTTTAAAAAATATTTGTACACGAGCAAGAATTTTAGGCTTAGAAACTTTTGAGTAAAAAAAACTTCAAGTAACCCTCGCATCATATGGTGTGCGCTCTTCACCAGTCCAATCTCTCCTTTTTTCAAATGTCGTTTTGAAAAAAATAAAAAATTAAACTAACAAATTTTCTCATTTTCACGTCATTATAAGATAAAATTTTTATTTAATTTCTGTGATCTCCTTTTCTATTGACTTCCATGTTCATTCTCACAATATTTTCACATTCATTTGGTGAATTGGGTGAATAGGACCTTGTGGCAAAATAGACGTCCTTTTTCGCAGTATGGTGTCCTGAAGGTCAGCGAATCAACAATTTCTGAAACTGCAGGATTTTATAGCTGTAATTTTTAAAACCGGTCATAATATTTTCTGATACTCACCACCACAAAATAATAGTAATGACTTGAGTTTTTCTCCGCAATCCTCTTAAAACCATGGTCATCCTTTCCAAAATGCCGCCAAATCACTCCTCGCCAATCATGACCACACGTGCCGTTAGAGTATACATACACCCCTTCAACAGACGTGCAAACCACACGAATGATGTGATCGTTTGACGTGTGGTATGCTAAAAACGTGCTCCTTCTGACACACTGTTGAGACGTGCGAGTACGGATCGTCAAACTTAAAACCGGTTCGTTGGCTCGTGTCAGAACATCAACCGTCGGCCCAAGTGATGGTGAATAATGTACGTCTGCGCGTTCGGAAATCATTGTTCCATCCACTATGATGCCAAACATCCGGACACAAAATTTAAAAAAATATAATTTTAGTAAAACGATCGAAATTTTTATAAACAGCAAAAGCTGTTGTATTAAAACTTTTGAAAAATTTAAAAAACTCACGCTTTCACTTATTTCACTTATTGTTTATTTACGATTTATAATTAGTAAGTGAAAGCGAGAGTTTTTTAAATTTTTCAAAAGTTTTAAAAACATGAATCGAGGCAGATTTTTTTTAAAACAGAAAGCAATAATCTGAGAGGATAAGTGCAAATTCTAATTAAAGCCCCCAGTCAATAGTAAGATTGTGAATATGATAATCCTTAATTTAAATGATCCCTTCTTTCGTAAAATTCTTGAAAAAGTCTCGACTTGTTCGAAAACTTAGTCTTAGTCGCATGGCAGCAATTGTTTTTCACGAAGCAACTGGTTAACTGAGAAATATAGATGCACGATCTCAGCAACACTTCGTGGCAATTTAGGTCTTAGTTGCCAGTATTGAATTGTTTCCAGTGTTTTTTTTGGAGAAATTGAAACAATTATTTCGAAGGCACCTAAACTTGGATGTTTTATGAAAAATAGATTAAAGTTTCATTAATGAAAGCTCGTCGTTGAAGATTGGAGTCTATCCAATAAAGTGCTTTCTTAAAAAATGAGCCGAATTAGCTTCATTCGGTAAACGCTTTAATGTTCCGAGCAGGCTGATACATGAAAATCTGCAGTAAAAAAATGAAAAAAGAAGGCAACCGATTACAGAGGAAATGAAAACAGAGGAATTTAAGTCACAGAAAATATTAAAATTGAACTTCTAAAAACATGTGATTTAAACTCGAGAAAAATGCGAATCCACGCAGTTGGTTGTTTCAAATAAAATTTTGTACGCAAATGATTTTTTGAAATTACTGCCATACTAAGAATCTAAATTGTTTTAATCAAATTTTCCGCAGCATAACTGAGTAATAAGGGACACATTCTAAGTTACCATGGAGTTTTGAATGTCTATGGAGGGTTTCCTGCGGGTTCAATGAGGAACATAAATACCATCTTTGGAGCTGCATCGAATGATCCGTGAACAACTATTGAATTTGGCAACGGCGGATTCAGGCTTGTTAAAAATCGATAATTCAGCGGTGTCACGGCACAAAACAGTGGCAATTCGAGCGTTGGTGGTCGAAGACTTAAGTATCAATAAAGTGACTTCCGAATTTCAATGTCTTCTGCATCACCTGCAGCCTCCCACAAAATTTATCGGCAATGTTGTCATAACTGGCAGATTTCGTTGCTCATTGAGTTGAACTATCTCGTTCAAGTGTATGTTTGTGCATAGGGCTCCTGTGGGAATAGAGTTACAAATTGGTACCGGCACACGCGGAAAAAAATAGGATAGTCATCACAACCGGCGGCTTGTTAAAAATCCTCCAGCTACCGTGCGGTAGTTACGATAACTACCGCGGTAGAAGACACAACTAGCCCGGTAATATGGCAATTTTTGCAAGTTTACGCTGATTTTTCTGCATTTTAATCCATTAAAAATAATGTTTCCTGCTGAAATAATGCTGTGAAAGTGACTTTATGTTTGTATAAGTAATGTTTTCGGCCTGTCTTAATATTTCACGACTGTTTTTCATGTATCAAAAAGTGTAACGCTCAACTTCGCTATCTGGCGATAATCATCACTAAAAAAAGGTTTATGTTTATAATTCCAAATTCATGTGCTTGACAATAAAAACTCATGCGGTAGTACGTGAGGTATATCTGAAGCCTATTGTTTACATATATGCATGCAAGGGATGAATATTTCTTATGAATATTTTTTAAGTTTGTTCTTTCGGAAAAAAGGAGAGCTAAAACACTGTAATGAAAAAATGATATTAAGTCTTATAATTCACCGAAAAAAAGTGAAGTTATGTTGACGGTCCAATAGAAAGTTGAATTAATCAATTTTTTTCTTTTGTTTTTTTTTTTTTTTTTTTTTTTGCTAAGTTTATCGTGATGATTTTTAGTTTTTGAAAATCACCGGTTTGGTACTTTGTGCAGCTCATTTTTTAAAATTAATAGGCACCTCTTTGATCAGGCTCTAGAACATTTCGTCAACGATTTTTTGTCCGCGCACCTGTTTTATCCAGTAATTTACGTCCACGTGTTTTTCGGCACGGGAGTTTTGGTCCACGTGTCAGTTGAAACCCAAAGTTCATAGGTCCACATGTAAATACAAACGGCAATTGCCCACGACGTTTTTGGATGAAAATGTATAATATCTTGGAAGAATGAGGGTTTGCTTTTTTTTTTTTTTTTTTTTTTTTTTTTTTTTTTTTTGGTCTGTTTGGTCCAACGGAGAATAATATATAGTTGAGAGTTTTGGTAAAAATGGGGGAGCGTCAATTCCATGAGACAAAATTCACTAAAACTCTCTACACCTCTTTGGTGTAACAGGACTTAATTATCTTTCAAGATTTTCCCACCTGGTTATACCTGAACCGGATAAACCTCTATATTTGCCTCAGCTAAAGGCTCTTAGATTTTTCCAGTGCACGATATGTATCTTGATTTATTTTGCGAGGAAAGATCTGTACTTTAAAAGGATGCCTGTCATTCTTAATACGTTCAATTTCGTATAATACTGTGCAAAACCTCTGTTGTGAAATAGTTGCTTCAAGCACCGCCGCACGGCAGGCGGGCGGCCAGCGCAAAACGCGCATTGGCGCCTACAAACCTAAGTGGATACTTCAAGCATTGTGCAATGCGTGAAGTATCCACTTAGGTTTGTAGGTGCCAGTGAGCCTCTCGCTCTAGCAGCACGTCGCTCCGCTTTAATATTTATACTCGCATAGTCAGCGGTTTTTAACGCAGGATTTTGAAATGTTTGCACACTCTGCATTGATCATTCTCATTTAAATTGATGGGGAAAAAATATGTATTTTATCAAATGAGAATAATGATTTAATGGTTGTTTTTTAAATATTGGGGTTCCGTGTCAAATTTAATGAAGTCCAAAGCACTTTACTTTTTTCTTTTACATTTCATGCTTTTATTGTGCTGCAGCGAGGTATACGCGCAACGAAACGCTCAAAATTTGACGTATTTGACTCTAAAAGATCGTTGTGCAAATGGGTTAAAACTAAAGATTGCGTGCTTCTTGGTTTTTTTTCGCTCTTTTATTCATTTTTGCAGTTTCTGCCGGCACAACTGCGGTTTATTGAGATTAATGTCGCTTGGAAAAGGTTTTACAAATATTTGTCACGTTTTAAAAATATAAATGTTTTCAAAATGAAGTAATAATTTCGTAAATAAAAAATAAAAAAAGTACGTATACATATATAAGGTATATTGTACATTCAATACTTTAAGGATAGAAATAAAACCATATGTTCACCAATGACAATTTAAAAAGATTATTCAAAAGGAGTAAGTAATAACATTTCATTTAAAAAATGAGCAACTATAACAATACCTCCTGTTCTCTCAATTTCTCATTTCCACATTGTCAGTATTATTGTACATACCGACTAAAATGTAACATTTGAACCAAGTCACCGTTGCTTATTTTACGTTTGAGCGTAAACTACTGGACAAAAAAGGTGCGCTGACAAAAAATCGTTGACAAAATGTCCTGAAACCCTTTGATCAAAAATTTAATGATCGTCGACATCGCTAAACTACCTAACCATGCATTAAAGTCTCTCAGAACTCAAGCTGTAAACTGGTGAGGTTATGCGGCCACGTTTAGCTAGTTCTTATACAGTGTTTTGGTTCGTTTCATACAATTGATCTACGTTTTACAAGTTTATCTTGGTTTAAAAAAGTCAGGTTTTTCTCTTCTTGTTTGAACTAACTAGGAAGAAGCTTTTCAAATTTTATGCCTATAGACAGAGGAAACTTTATGTAACAGTCCATATTACATAGATAGAGTTTTACCATCAAATTTGTCCTAAACTAAAAACGTTCGACTAATATCGCACTTTGCACGAACGTGAGAGATGTTCTTTTCTCGCATTGCGCACCGGTATTATTAGCGCATTTAACTATGCGCATATCCTTATCTGTTCTGTCAATTCCTTTGTCTTAAAGACTTTTTCATAAATCTTTCAAATTATCGCGACTCCACTGTTATTCTGTGCAGAGCATTTCAATGATTACCCATTATCTTCGAATCTAACGCGTAGATGACTCTTTCCAGCAAAGCTCTTAAAAAGAAAGAGTCAATATACACCCGGAAGTTTTGCAAAGTTCCATACATGGAACGATTTAACGTACCCCAGTTGATCCGTCATGATCATCTGTTTCATATGTGAGTAGTCAAAATATCAATTATCTGGCTATTAGTAAAGATAATTTATTGATACTTTATTCGATGAGTGATAAAATCTCACGGAGTCTTTTGAGAAACGGTCGTAAATGACGTCTGATGTGTTACGATTGGACCCGTCTCTACTTTCCACCGGGTCAGTCGAATGTAGCCTCTTTGATCTTCTTTGACAGCTCCCCCTTTTGACCGCTAAAAACGACCTGCATCTACAATTACTCCGGACAACATAACTGTATATATCCAGACAGACTTGAGGTCAGTGAAGTTGTGGGTTCACAAAGTTTCCTTATCAAAGTTGACAGGTCTTTGATTTATTGCTGTCACTCGAGACGTGCCAAAAAGGCCGAAGATGAGTTACAAAGGGACGCATTTAAATCAAAAATAACTATATCCGTTGAAACATGAGCCATGCCATGCATTTATTCTAATACATCGCACGGTTCATGTAAGAAAGGATATTGTTCCTTTTCATTGAAATATGTCCGACGGAGTTCGAATGAGCGAGAATATTTTTTGCATCGAGCGGATGCAAAGTTCGAGAACTGTTAGATCCGAACACGTGGCTTCCGAGCCTGAAGTGAATGGCTAATGCTGCCGAGGTATTATTGGACCGCTTCCACGAGAAGAACGTGCTCAAATGAATAGAATGTTGTCCTGTTGCCAATTTTATTGTTATCAGAGCCTCGCATTTTACGTTGAAAAATAAAGAAATGAAAAAAAAAAAACAAAAAACTCATGCGATATGATCTGTAAAAAAGATCGTTCAGTCAGTTTCATAATGCTCAAAAGAGTTAAACATGTGATTTTTGGCCAAAATAAAAATTTACGTTTCTTTTTACTCAAATGATTAAAGAACTATATAAGCCAGGTCGAACCTATAAAATCAATTTAAAACCACCCTAGATCGAGTAAAAGCGGGTTTTAAGTAAGACTCTCACCCGTGCATTGTAAATTTCGACTTGCTTCTCTAAACATTTTCCTTTTTCCTTTTTTAAAAACATTTTAAAAAACTCTTTTGAAAACACCTCGGGCTAACATTTAACTGGTAGAATCTCACGTAAACAAGTATGCCTGCGGCCTCATCCTGGCGGCCATCCATTTACTTCATCTGGCAACAAAACAGATGCATACACCATAACCCGTGTTGCGGCGCCAAAACGTGACTAATTTTTGACAGCGTGGAATGTGACCCATGTAATTATTTGCTTCCATGTTAACGCTGAGGATAGTTTATTTTGTCTCCAGTTCAATCTGACGTTATAACTTTAAGATAAACATCAAAGAGCCTCTCTTAAAATTGTTAGTAGAGATTTATCATGACCCTTCTCGTCTTGTTGCCAAGTTGGATAATAGAGTAAATTTCAAGAATATATTGAGAATTTCTTTTTTCCAATAGATGAGGAAAGTGGAATAAGTAATGGACGTAGATATATGATACTGACAAGTGTTCTTCAATTATTCGAGTGCTATAAATTGACGATTCATGTGAATAAGTCATATCACTGCATTCTGACAGTTTTGGCCGGCAATTTTTTTCAGATATTATTTCAAAAGTTGGAGACTAGAAAATCCATGAAAGCCTGAAATTATTTGACCAATTAAGAGCGAGCCTTATGTTTGTGTTGAAAAGGTTGAGATGCAATACCGTGTTTCTCTAATCACTCTGTTATCCGGATGCTGCAACTAACGACACATTCGATGTATTTCTGCGGAGGTGAGAAAAGCGAAAGTGCCTTCAATTTTGAGCATGCCACCCGCATATCCGTAGGACACGAATAGTTGCATCAAGGCGCTACAGTCAACTCAGTCTTGTCTTTGTAAAGTGGAAACGCCTCCAATTTTTGAATATACAACCATGCTACTGAAAATACGAGCAAAATTAAAAAAAAACTTTGAATTAAGAACTTTTGAGAAAAATAAATCGTACAATTTATGTACATTATTTGTAAATTGTTTTGACACGCGATTTGCGTTCAAAATCTCGCAAATAATGCATCAGGAGTTTGTCCATGGGGGACACTCACCGCTTTGCGTATGGATTCCTCTTAACATTAACGACCTGCCGTTTTTTCGACGTAATTTTCAGACTTTTGACCGGCGAATTCGCGGACTGGCATTCACACATACATAACATAAAAGCACAAATAATTACAAATTAACAAAAAAGATTTGTGAAAAGATCCTTGTTCCTTGTAAAAAATAGTTTCTCAAACCGTTCATTTTAACAATGTTCTTATAGTTCTTTGAAAGTCAAAATGTGACCATTAGCACTACTCGGGTAATTTACCATCATTCGGACAGGCTTTCCCTTCTCGCAAAAACCCGTGCGATGTTTCGTTTTCCACCGAACATAGATGGTATACATTTCAACAAGGTGAGTTGTTGGATGTTGGCACGGCACCCCGACTGGCGCCCGGTGTATAGCCGCCGTTCAGCAAACGAATCAACTTAAAGCAAATTTCGAATGAACCCTGAGTCCACTTGGCGCACATTCCTAACATGGCTCAATTAAGAGAAGAGGTTTGCTCTTTATTGAGCGGTTTGATGTGGTGTGGTGTGCGGTGGGAGCTGAACATTTGAACACCCATCATCGGCCGACACTCCCACTTGCTTCACCTTTGCTCCTCCGCGATGCGCTCCAGCATCGACGATCGCTCCACTGCTCCGAGGTAGCGTGCAAACAGAATTAGAGCTAGGCGCCCCGCCCAATCGAACCTTTTTTCGCGGAGAGTAAGGCTTCTAGACCCCATGGCGCACGGGTATAAGGATGTCAAAATGGCAGATACGCACGCAAAGATTTTCATAGGTTAGAATGACTCAAACTTGATTTAGATCGACTCACAATCAGATCTGATTGGAGAATCTGCACACATAAATTGCATTGCTTCATCTTAGAGAGCTCTTTGAGCTGAATTTACAGTATTTATCAAACATTTTTTCTGCAATGGGATATTGTAGAGACACAGATTTAAAAGTGAAAAATTGTACCACCATGTGACGTCATCTGGCGGCATTTCCCACTTGAGGGGCCTGGAGGACTAGGCGTATAAGTGCAGTGTTTGCTATTTCGAGAAATACGTTGGAAGTTTCGAAATTGCATGGATCCGTATGGAAAGAAAGTTCAAACTGACTTTTTGATGCTTAAAAATTAGAATTCGGGAGCGAAGTTTTCACAGAATATGCATTAAGACTAGTTCTATTTGAAATCATTATTATCTTAATTTTTTTCAAAAACTGCTCTCAAGCGCCTTGCTCTCCAAGCTCCTCAATGAAAAATTTGCACCAAAAAATTAGGAATTATTTGCGCTATGATTTTTGGATGACAATTTTCTACTCAAGTGCATCGAAGATATCAATTTTGAGTTAGGTGATACTGTGTCCCCTTTTTCTGCGAACAGTCAAATATACCGGAGGGACCATTTCAGTTCTATTGGAGGCAACCTTTAGCTGAGAACCACCGGTGCGCAACAATATTACTTCCAAGTAAAAGTTACCTAATTGTCCAAGTATAAAAATTATTATCCTAGAATTAAGCTTAAGATTCAAAAATTTTCGATACAAATTTCATCAAGGCAAAGGCAGCGATGATGGACTGGAGACGATGGTCTTCCACATTGAGGAACATCACACATATTATTAAAACCAATGCCGCGTATATGTAGGATGCACCTGGGTGATAGGGTTCCAAAAATTTGGCATTTTCTTGCTTCAAGTTTCAAATTCAGCCGTAATATTTGATGCTCCGCTGGCAAAATTAAACACCATAGCACAGGAGAAAACAAGCGAGCTCCTAATGCACAGATCGACTCACTTGACCGCACGAGTTACCATGGCCCCAAGTGCAAAATACGAGTGCGGCCGACCTTATAAAGAAAGCGAGCCACTTGCCATGACGCCCCCTCATCTCGTCTCCCTTCAGATGAAAGGGCGTATGTCAATTTCCATATGAGCCCTGTTTTACATGTAAATACATACTCTGTGGGGCTCATGCGGAAATCAAGATACGCTCTTACGTCAGAGGAACGACGATTTGTTCGCCGGGCTAACGAAAAGCCCCCCGAATTTCGTTCACCCTATCTCGCTGCACAACTAATGAACCCCTTGCGCAAACCGCAAAGAGGTCAGCTAAAATAGTTGTAATATTTCGGGGGGCTCCGCTCGTAAACGCCAAATGACCAGATGCCACGATTTTTCGGGTGCCCGCTTGCGAGTTTAACAGCTCCCGCACGATACGTATCGTTGTTGCCAAATTTAAAACGAAAATCTGAAATTTCTATGTTGTGTTTGGCGAAAAAAGGGGGATAATGGGCATTATGTGGCACCTCTGCGAGGGGTATAGTCCGCGATGCGCTGGCCGAAAAATGTCTTCGGGCTGGATCAGACTGCAACTGATTTTGAGAGTCGTGAGACGGACTTAATGAAATCATCTTTTTTACTGGATTTCGAGAGGTTAGCGAACGGTTGCCAAATTTGAGAAAAGATTGCATCCGTGAAAAAAGAAATGATAACGAGTTAATGGGCAGATTGTTAAAGTTCGGCTCGACGGTTTGTTGAGACAGGTCCTCGTGCGCGTCGCAAAGTTCATCGTCAATACCCTCATTTCTCCGGATACTTAACTTTAATCTCACTTAATAGAAAAGCTTTTAAAGAATTGTGTCATCCTCCAAGTTAATGATAACAATTTCTGTTTCCAAACTTGTACACATTTTAAAGGCGCATCTATTTCACCACTAAATTTTACCATCTGCGCGGCATAGAACAGCATTAAGGATAATTTTTAAAGATTTCCGTGAACTTCAACAGATTTACTTCGTAAAGAAATTATTTGAAGGGAGGGAAAGATTCATCACCAGAAAAAAATACAAATAAGAGGAAAATCTTAAGAAAAGCAGGGATTGAAAATTTAAAGTAGATTCCGACCTTAAAATTTGTTAAAATCGTAGAGTTTTCCGTTTGTATCACGCGTGCATATTTGCATCATTACCATAATCTCAATGACCCCATCAATTTTCATTTTTGTCACAGTTCTTTCACAAATATACTGATTTTGAGTAAATTTATACGATGTCAGCGGCTGTCGGGGGATAGTCTGTAGATGAGCCCGCTCTATTTATTCTATGTCATGCGGGCCCGCGTAGCGACCGGGGTATACCGGGTATACCCTCTGGTATTTCTACAGCGAATGTTCCCTAACGCCACTCTATCTCAAGTGCTTTACATATCACTTATAAGATCTCTTAAATGTATTACACCGAATTTTTCTTACTGTGCAAAATTAGGATACGGCTTGAATTTTTCATTTAGCCCTTAATATTCCAAGACATACCTCTGGCGGTACTAACTGAATTTTGTGTATTCGTTTGTTTCAGATCTTAGCACTTACGTGCGTCATAGCACTAAGCACAGCTGAGCCCCCAGCCAACACATACCTGCCCCCAGACCAGGGATACAGCTACCCCCGGCCAGACCAAACCTTCCCTTCACCCTCGACGCCCTCATACCGACCCCCATCACCATCCCCCTCGATACCTTCCTACAGGCCGCCCTCGCCAGCACCTCCCCCGAGGCCATCCTACGGCCCCCCACTACCCTCCCCATCAGCTCGTCCCCCAACCCCCGTTTACACCCCGTCCCCCACGTACGGAACACCCTCCACGTTCGGAACTCCCCCACCGTACAAACCGGCCCCCAGCTACGGGCCACCCACTGGTTCCTACCCTTCACCCTCACCCTCTTACCCCTCCCCATCGCCTTCCTACCCCTCACCGTCGCCCACTTATGGAACACCTACCGGACCCTACAGGCCCCCAGCGCCCACTGGTCCATCTTACGGTGGTGGCGATTCTGGCAGTCATGATGAGGTAAGCTTACATTTCTTTTCTCCGTCGGGCTGATTACTGAAATCCATAGGTAGTCACAGCTATAAACAAGGGGATGTCAAAGGGAAAAGTGAGCGATTCTATTGGTTGAAATGGATGGTTGATTTAACTAATGGAAAAATGATAGACTAACCCTTAAGCCCCTCTTGAGAGTACCTTATGTCTTGTAGAATCAAAAATCAGAAAATCGTTTTATCATTTATTTTATCGATATACAATCTTCCTAACACTTTTCAAACGTTCAACTTAAAATCTTCACCAGAAGTACGAATTAAGAAGAATCGGGGGCGGAGGCTTAGGAATCACTCCTCCCCTCCCTGAAATGTATGAAGTTTGGCCTCTAGGTAATTTCGGTCACTTTTATGACATTATCAAAACTCCTCAGGGTTCCTCGCCTACTCCTCCCACGTGGATTTCGCATCATTCCATTAACATTTAGACTACATTTTACAATAATTAGGAGCTACAATTTCCGGCTCAATTTAGAAGCAACGTATGTGACATTGTGTCATTGGTTTCCTCAGGCACATACATGTTTTCACAGATGAGCCAGAAAAATGAACTCTATACTCGTTCCACTTAAGATCCAGCTGAAATGGCACCCCTGTCTACTAATTCGCGATTCTATAAGGAGATTTGCAATATTATATCATAACAAAATTACGAGCGAATTTTGATTCACTCAGAGACTAATTGAGCAAATATTTGAGCATGTCCAGCGTCGCTTACATCAGTATCGTGCCGCCTGGGCTCTTCCGTGTTTTCACCGGTGAACTGGAGTGCAAACTCGTCATGAATAGGGCGGAGGCCCTGGTGATTCTTTTCTAACAATACCGTTCCGATATTACGTCATATTTGTTCCCCTCACCGTGGCTCTTTTATTGAAGTGAGCTTACACGCAGCCGGGCACTGTATATCGGTTAGTAAGTCAAATATTACATGAACGAAAATTCATGTCAGTGTGGTCGGGTAAGATTAAATGGTTTTTCGTTTATACGTCCTACATTTGTTCATTGCCGGAGACCTTGCAAAAAAATTAAAACTTTGAAAGATGTAGCTTCGATCAATTTTCACCGCCTCGAATAGTAGGGCACAGGATCTAAATTGAGAGGCTTGGAGGACGAGGCGCATTGGTGAAGTTTTGCTGGTTCGAGAAATATTTTTTTGAAGTTTCGAAATTGCATGGATCCTTATGGCATAGAGAAAGTTCAAACAAACTTTTCGGAGCTTAAAAATTTGAATTCGGGAGCGATTTTTTCACAGTTAAAACTAGTTTCACCTGAAATCATTGATATCTCAATTTTTCAAAAACTGCAATAATTCGTCTTGTCCCACAAGCCCCTTACTTGAACTGCATTTTGCAATAATTAGGGACTAAAATTTCAGGCTCAAGGATGATAACAACTATCTGCGTAAGGGAACTAATGGCACATGAGCTGATTCTAAAATAAGCCAGAAAATCCAGCTCCTAATTGCAAAATGTGGCCCATTTAAGCCTGCCTACTCTTGTTTCTTGGCTTCTTTTCGTTTAATTGTTAAGAGCATTTCATGAGTGCGTCGTGTTATAGTTTCTGAATAATCGGCAACAAAAAGCAACACAAAATAAAACAAACAAAAAATACTGCTGGTGATAAAGAGAAGCATATGTCTTGATTTCGAAGTTTCGAAATCGCATCTTTTCTTTGGAAAATTAATGGATTTTACTGTCCTCAAAATATCTCGTTTAGAATACCAAAAAAGAAATAAAAGAGAAAGAATAGTGAATTTTCGCAGAAATTTTATTCATCATAATTTTTTTTAATTTATAGACTTTTCCATTAAAATAAGCCATCCGCAAGCGAATCAGATCCAGGCACGTATTTCCAACTCTTTCCATCGACATGAGATAATGTTGCAAGGTTGAAGAAATACAAATTTCTTAACATAGACACCTACTGATTTCGCAAATGCATAGTATGAGCTTCAAACATGATACCCGTGCGTCAAATGCATTCTCCGACTCTTAGAAATATCTTAAAGCCCCTTAATGGCTGCAACCAGCACTACTCGTTGAAGCATTAACCACTCGCGTATGTATGACACGTCGCGACGCGAGGCACCTGCACGGCTCAGCGCGTGGCCACCTCAAGTTCACATCCCAATCTGTTGCCAAATCATGCAGAAAAACATAAGATTTGTGCTATTTTCTGCCTAAAAAGCAAAGGGTAGGTGCGTTAAATCTTTCATAACTGCTCTAGATCAATAATACAAGCTCATACAAAGTTCTTATAAAACATACTGTAACGGCAAGTAAAGTTTTTTTATCCATCCGGCAACAACTAAGTGTGACAGCGTCTCGAATAAGCTTCGAATTAGCCGAACAAGTCGTGCCCTTAACCCTATGCCCCTGCCCTGTAAAGCTCCACAGCTCTTTGCATGTGTGACAGATTAATTATTCGGTCGTGTTGAGATCTTGTCAGTCTCAAATGATTTAATTAACACCAATAGGTCGTAAGCACCTTGTCATGATTCATTTGATCTCCCCGCCTGATGTTTGTCTTGTGCCTCTCGTACGTTAGACGAACTTCACTGATTCAACGCTGAACATGCGTTTATGCGTAAATCATAAGGCTTACAACTTTTGATATGTTGTATGCTCCGCAACCCGTGACAAAGATATACAATAATAACAAATTACACAGCGGACAACAAGGCTGATTTTCATGTAAATATCACCAAAACGTCTCGTCTGAAAACTCAGCCTTCTTCGGTTGGATTATTTTTCTTGCTTTGGAAGGAACAGACAAGTATTTCATTTTTATATTTTTACAGTTTTTTACTGTTTCTTATCCAACTGAGGAAGGCTGAGTTTTCAGCCGAAACGTTTTTGTGATATTTACATGAAAGTTTAGCCTTGTTACTCGCTGTGTAATTTGTTATTATTCCTTAAAAATTAAAAAGCCCAGAAATAGGATAGCGAAAGAAAATAACTAAAACACCCGTGAAGCAAGATTGCGTGGTTTCCATTACACTCGATGAATAAAAGAAACCGTAAAATAATTAAAATTTCGAAAATCAAATTAATGAAATAACATGTTGCAGAGTGGCATTTACTAGTATTTTGTTGCTCATTCAGTTTTTGTCTTCAAAAAATTCAATCACCTTTAATATGCGAACCTTTTTAAATACTCAAAAGTTGCCCATCTGCTTCCGTTTAAGTCAAAATGTTCGATTTTACTGTTTGCTCGGAACAAATACATTCCACTACGCAAACAGAATCCTGACTGATAAACGCATCTTCAGAGCTTTCTTCAACAGCACAATGAACGAAAGGAAACGGAATGATGTAAGAGGATGTATACCGTTCCAAAAAATGACGCAGCGTGTTTCAAGCGATGCTACGTTTTGGGGAATGCCCTCGGGAATGTCGAAGCTGCGGTAGCCAAATCCATTAATTCAAGACTGTTGACCTAGTACGTATTGTCCTGGTGTTTGCACGCACTTCTCTTTTAGAAGGTTATAAAGACAAAAAAAATCGTCCCTAAATCCTATGTTGGCCCTGTGTCCTTCATAAATGTAGATAAGACATTGGAATTCAGAATTGTGTATCTTACTAAACGATGTCTTACATTAATATAGCTCGCGTCTTTCCGGTAAAATGGCTGTCATCATCAATATGATGTAAAGTGATATGATACATAGAGTACTATTTCCGCAAACAAAATTTCATTTCAACGAAATATGATGGTATGCAAAAAGTTGCATTAAACATGATTTCAATGATGCATTGCTGCCTTTCCAAATATAAGTTTTAATGAGAGGGATTTTATTCTTCGTCTGTTCATAACCTGTCGCATAGTTTGATTCAAAATTTAACTGAAATTCGAATGTAAAATTCAATGAGCTCAAACATTTGTGTTTTACGCCATTGTATTTTGTCAGACTTAATTGCAAACAATTACACAAAGGTCCAATTTGGCAACATCTTTCATATCTCTTACGTATCATGCGTTAAAGTTGACTATTAACGCGTGATTTTTGCCTGGTCATCATCTTCGGGATGGTTTTCTCATATCGGTGCGGTTGCAACTGGCACGGAAACAGAAACTTCAGCGTTGAGGAGACTGACGAATCATAGTG
Source organism: Bemisia tabaci (assembly GCF_001854935.1). NCBI lineage: Eukaryota > Metazoa > Arthropoda > Insecta > Hemiptera > Aleyrodidae > Bemisia > Bemisia tabaci. The sequence continues at coordinate 597,620 of NW_017547303.1, forward strand.
TAAGCTCTGTTAGCACTATCATAGCTGCGGTCAGGTAACGCATCTGTGTTTAATTGTGTGCTCTGTAATTACAACTTTGTTTCTGAACAGGTGGTTTTCTAATTCGGGACACTTCGGCTGCGTTTGGTCAAAAGACATCAAGATTCTTATATCAGCAAGGAGATTAGAGTGTTTAAAATTCGAATTACTAACTCTTAGACAAAGTTGAATGAGGTCCACGTACTATATGATTTGAACCGATCATTCGTATGGTTATCTATTTGTTGAGTTTTTGAACGGATGAAAAACTCTTAGTTTTTCAAAAATGATCCTTGGACCGAATAAAATGTTTACCGAAAATTTAATACAAATATTTTGTTAGGATTGTGAGGAGTATATAATTTTACAAGGTTCGAGAGTGTGTACCGCGCAACCTTCTTGTCTTTAAATAGTTTAAAATGTTCGCACTTTTTGCTATCCCTGCGTTTAAGTCTCCGGTAAAACGTACGTCAAACCGAAGGCGTGGCGTGCTTTGCGATCTATCAATATTTCCCCTTTTGAAGCTGTGGTAAATAATCGATTATTAACGTGTTCGAAGCGAACACCTTAATAATCGATACTTTTCCATGAGTTTAAGTGGCCGATCAATCGATTTATCGCAAAGCACGCCACGCCACTGCGTCAAACCTACATATCGACGGTGAAACTACCAAACCACGTATCTCGTTTGCAGTGTTTAAAAATCTACGCTCACATTTTATTTTTTTGAAGTAGACCAAATCAATATCATTCCTTGAAATTTTCACGGAATTTTCTCCGCACAAAGAGGAAAAATCACAGAAATTTTCAAGACTGGATGTTAAGTAGTTTTTCATTTAAAAAATAAAGTATGACAGGAAGTCTGCGACGTCGCAAACCGAGATACGTGGTTTGGTAGTTTCACCGTCGATATTCCACCAAAATAGATGACGCTTTTTCTTATGCGTCAGAAGAGTGAAGACACGACGTTTTTCCTTTCTGCTAAGCACGGATGCATAGTGGAGCCTCAAAAGTAGAATTTTGCACCTTTCACCAAAAATATTTTTTAAAGAGTCTCTATATTTTTATCCGAGCCACCATTGCCTGTTCTTTCTCTATAAAACTGCAGTTCCATTTCTCTATGCAATGCAATCTAAAATCAAAAGCATAATACCCTGACCTTCCCTAACCTTCCGAGGTGTGGAGTTGCGCGGGTTCCATGATCCAACGTCATAAACTGGACTACTCCTCATTCATGCCAAACGGAGCAGCTGCGAAGAATACTAATCGCAAAAAGTCAACAACCTGACCGCAGTATGCAGGTAATTCGCACCGCCGTCGTATCATAAACTATACAGAGTGACCCAAAAGTCCTGCACCGTCCGCTGGGGTTCTTTCAATACCATCTACCCATACCTGGCCATGGGTTTGAGGTTAAATGTTCGTAACTCCCGAAAACACACGGGATCGTATAGCGGAGGACTTATAAAAGTTGATTTTTTTACTTGAGAAAGTGAATGTATTCCGGGCGTGGAATTTTCAGTTAAATATTTCGGCTAAATTTATCGAAAGAAACAAATTTGTTCGGCAGAATCACATTTTAAATTATGGAAAAAAGTATTAAATGTATGTCACTGTACTAAAAGTATGGGAGGTAACCGGGAAACGTATGCAACCCGCCAAACGTAGCCCGGCGGCTTCCCTTTGTTCTTGGGAGATATTACTCACACACTCTCACACGTATTCTCCAATGGCCAGGAATGCTAAGTAGGAATTGGTTCTTTCCCTTTTTCAGAGCTGTGCCTTAAACATTTGAGGGGTGGCACAAGTCGTATCCTTTGACCTAGGAGCACCTAGACATTTTCAAGTCCATATCTCACTACGTTCAAAATTTATTAGGCCCAAGTAGCATTTTTCAACGGAAAATTGCAATTTTTTTAAAATTGAATGTCGATTTTGCACGATTCTTTGGCGATGAAATTGCTAGGATCATCGACATCTGAGCGACTATCCTCAATCTTGTCGCAATTTTATCCCTATTAAATCGCGTTCAATGAGATGGAAATTTTATCTCAATTTATCACAAATTTCGATAACACGACGCACTTAAAGAAATAAAAAATTGGATCTAGAATCCAGACACTTAAAAACATCGACAAGAAAAAATACTCTTGATTCAATTAGATTTAAGCTTAAATCAAGAACCAGGCCTCTTAATTTGAGCAGATTTCCTTTTGATTTAAGCTTAAATCTGATTAAATCAAGAGTCCTTTTTCTTGTCAATGTTTTCAAGAGTCCGGACTCTTAATCCAATGCGGTTTTTTTTTCCAGTGCGTGATACATTCTCAGATCGAACCGCAACTTTTCGCAATCAATGCTACTTCCGGGGGAGGGAGGGGGGTAAAGCTGAGTGCTGGTGAAGGGATTTTGGATCACCCTGTACACAAGTACGTCGGTTTTCTTGCGAACGCCTGCACCAACTACCGGCATTTAAAGTTCAGGAATAGCCCAGTAGCTTTATTTTCCTCGCTCATTGTTCGAGTGCATTATACTCTTCTTCCTGCGCGAGATCGCTCATCGCAGAATTTAATGCGTTATTGTTGAGAGCCATTGAGCCTGCCTATCTTCCGACTGCGGTAACGCTTATGCGAAATTGAGTATTACGGGGTTACGTATCGGTATGATGCATATTAACACAATGGGGTTTTATAAATAGGTCCGTCCGGCGTAATTTGAAATCCTTTATATGAAATTTTAGACAGGTGGAAGGAACAGAGAACCTTTATGAGGAGTGACTTTGTACGGTTTTCAAGGCGGGAAAACGTAACTACATTTCAACATTGCAAAGTATCTACTTTACAATTGTCTTTTTAGTCAAAAATCATTGGACATTTTATACTGAAAATTTCAGTGATTTTTCTTTTGACTAAATGCAAAAACCAGCAAAATTTTGGAAATAAATTTTACAGTCACTTACTGGTATAAAATTGAATTTCTAATTCGACCTACTTTGGAATGAAGTTACGTTCCTTCGTTTTAGGAACGACGAATTCTCATGAAAATACATAAATAGGAACTTCTGCAAATTCCAGTTTGCATGTCTGTATGTTTTTGATAGTCTTGAACGATTTAAACGATTATATTAGGATTTAAAAACTCGAAATAAAGTGCGGATTTGGAGATACTGGTAAATATTTGAAGACTTGTCTTAGAAAGTGGTTAGGCACTAAGCTATTATCGCGAATGAATCCGCTCCGAGGCAATTTCTTGGTTATATTGATAATGCATCGTTTTTTGAAGGAGCAATGAAGAGCATTTAAGGGTAGTGATATTTTTAGTTGAAACTGCCGTTGAAGATCAAACTTTCATCAAGCTTTTAAGGTGGAAAGTTCTAAAAATTATAGGGCAAAACAGTATCATTTCATCGTGAGGGTTGGTTTTCATCGAACTTGACATTCAATCCGGAATTGATAGGACGAACTCCAAACCACTAAAAAATCACACACTGCTCATTTTCTGATCTACCAAGATAATATTAATATCCCATCATTATTCCTCAGTGAGCTCATACTTGAAAGCATGAAACTGGAATCCAGTCATTTTAGCGGGGTTTCCCACACGAAACAACGAAGAGCGCACATTGCGTTAGCGAACAATGTTGAAAAGTGTAAGTTCTCGTACCAACCAGTGGACCATAGACCATCAAGTCGGCATTGTTGATACGGAATATTACAACATGATTAGGCCACAATCACAATCCAGTCGCACAGTGGGTCGAGGTGGACACATAGAAAGGTTTGCAATGAGCAAAATCCATCTTCAATATTCTAATTTAGATTTTGTTCTTTGTAAGGAAAATTGAATGTGCTAAAAGGTAGTCGCTTTGGACTCATTGCGACTAACTTTGAATCAAGTTTTCCGTCAAAGAGTAAAAATCGATGTGGGGGGACGCCTGTTTCACTTACTTTATACATTTATCGGACAATTATGAAGTTCGACAATCATTAAAAATACATCTTTAAAATGAATGCTCAACAAAATACTGACATATTTGCATAAGGACATAACTTTTAGAGTATATACTGATGAAATTCCGACAGATCGGTGGGTTGGTGAAATTTTAGTCAAAAGTATATCTGGTCGCCAAAAGTTTCAAAACAAATTTTCTCATTTTGATCTTATGAACATTTCTAAACCTGCATATTCGCTCAAAATGTTAGGTTGATGTCGATAAGAAGTGTGAAAATGAAGCCTGCAGCTTATGAAATTTTGAAAACACGTATATTATAACGCAAAAAAAAGTTCACCAAACAAGTATTTTTAAGTAATCTCTAGTGTCCCTCTACAAGTGGCATACAGATAATGTTTAATCACAGGATTTCATAAACTTCTTCACACTAAAGAGGACGGTTTTAGGAATTGCCGAATGAATTAAGCCATTGGGCGTCCCTATCTCATCATAAGGCCTGGTTATCACGGTTTGGACAAATCTCCCACTGTAAGAAGAATTAATGCGTCAAGATTCTCGCAAATTTTGATGGATCTCATTTTCCACGCCCTCAAGACATGTTCACGATTTATAATGGCAAATTTACAAGTTCATGCGCATGCGCAATGATCGGAGCTATGTCCCGAACCATAGTTGCCACCTTGCACGGAAAACAAAATATAAAATGAATCTCCCTTTTTCTCCGATAATCTTAGCCTTAAAATTTAAGTACCTGATTTGATTCAACCATTCCGTAAAGGGGGGGGGGTCTTTATCGAAAAAAAAAATGGGTGTTTAAAATTCTACTATCCCATATAATTACTGCGTGTCTCAATTAGTTTATTCGTAGAATAAACCAGTTGCACAGTGAAGAACCAGTGCTCATAATTACAGTTCAGCAGCTGACATGAAACGGTAATTCTGATTAGCTACTCTCATAAATTACAGAATATTTGCACCAGTTTGCTGTATTTTTTTTACTTTAAGAAGGCCTGATTACCCATTTTAATGATAATACAGTTATAATAGAGATTTTAATTTTTATTGATAAAATTTCCTCAAAATTTAAAACTTTTACTCATGTAAATTTTGATTTATTAATATTTTCAAATCCTTAAATCTTCTATTCTCATTTCCTTGAATGTGTCCAAATTTTATACATTTGGACGGGATTAGCCGACCTTAATGGGAGTAAAGTATAGTGATAATATTTTCAAATTTAATTTTTGTTACGAAATTTAAGCAAAATTTTGACTTGAAATTTTGCGAGTACCTCCTTTATTATCTAGCGGACTTTTACAAAAAATTTCAAGACGTTAAGTCGTTTCATTTGCTGTTAAAAAAATTAAACACGAGAAAAAATTTGGCAATTAAAAACGTAGTTAGACTCTCCCTAGTTAAAAGCGTCCATTTCACAGAAATGTGGAACGGGATATCTCCTAAAATTGTGGCAGGTACTACCCAAATTTGTTTGATATTGTGGACATTTCCCTTTAACTGCGACAGCACCGGAACTCAAGTTGGGCTAGTACCGCAACATTTGGGTTAGTAACCTAATTTATTGGGGCACTGCTGCAATTGATTTGAAATGTCCGTATCATCCAACAACCCTTGCAGATCGGCCAGAGGGTTCCTCTTAAAGAAGTTCCCGTCATACACTAAGAAAAACAAAAAACAAAAAATCGTACACTTTTTTGTGTTTTTTTATCAATTATTATTTGAAATTCAGGGAAAATGATGGGATAAGATCGCGATAGGACATGACAACTGCGGCCCGACCGCAATTCCCACAGAGTGCGCGCGTATATCTGTTGATATTTCATATTTCGAGATGCCGACTCCGGTCGTGAGAACGCCGAAACGTGATTGCATCGACACTGGACTTGAGACTTGAGAGGCACGCACACATGCCAACACGCGCGCTGCGGTCTGCAACATATGTCGTGCAGATTGCAGCCCCGCCCCTTACCGGAGACCGGTGACTCTCTGGATAGGTCTCATCTGATAAGATCATCATTTTTCAAAATTGGGAATATTTGTTCGTCCATCTGTTATCAAGTTACTTATCTCTGGGTCTCAAAAATTATCGTACGTTTCAGCTTCAGCCCACCGGTCAGTGATAGACCCGCCTTTCTCCTCTTTTTTCTCGCGCATACTGGCAAATAACTATAATTAAATATATACACGTCTATATTGTGTTCCTTTCTATCGAGCATATTTTTTTCTATAGATTGAGACCTCAATGGAATCGGTTCCTGTTAGTATTAAGTCCGAAAAACCATCAGCTGCTTTTCGTTGATCACTCAGGACGCTAGGGCTCAGTTGTTAGACTTACGCCCGGCTAACAGAAACCGATTCAATTAAGAGAGTAATATGCTTTTATATATTGACAAGACGATGACGTTTTCTGATTGGCTAATTAATCCACCAATTGCAACAAAAATAGCACGTACTCGATTTTTTTAAATGAAACTAAGTTAATTGTTCATACTGTATTTTAGTATACCTCGTTACGAAAGTAACTTTGTCAATAAATCATCAAATTATTTATAAAAGTAAATTCTGGAATGTTGAAATGAAAATTTCTCTTCGCTGTTTCCTGCTATGTTCAGTATGTTCCAATAGGTGCAAGTAATTTTTGAAATATTCTGATCTGCACTACGTAACTGTCCTTCTTCCAGGCAGGACATCAGCACGATAACCCAATCGTGGAATGATATCCAAGCCAAGATCCTCACTCATCCACCTCACGCATAAATGAAACGCAAGAAAATTTTATAGCCTCAGCATCCGAGACAAATATATCTCACCGGGCGTTTTCGATTTCAGTCGGGAAAGCATCAAAGTAAAAGATTGCATCACACGAAAATACCTTGGCTCTTGAAAAAACGCGTGTGAAGCATCTCCAAGGGGATTCTGGGCGTAAATCCGTCCTTTTTACGACCTGAGAGTTTAGCGGCCTTGAAACTTTGTGCTTATCTCCGTAAGCGGAGTCGCTTTTTTATAACTTTCGATTCCGGGCGGATCCCTGAATAGGCCGGCAGAAGCTCGCCGGGGGCAGTGTCTTAAAAACCTGTTTTTTTTATCGATTTTCGGCGGGTTACTTTTCCTTTCACTCGATGACGCGCACCTGTGCCCGTAAATTTATAGGCCCTGCATTGAATGCAGCCGGCGAGTGAACTTGTGGAATTGACTCGGTCAATAGGCCATCATTAAAACTTGTTCCGTGCATTCTTGTTTGGAGTACCTCTACGTAATACGCACCGCGTAATAATTGAATCTCGTAATACCCGGGAGCCTCCTTATACTGATATCGTTATTGAATAAAACTTGAAAACCAAATGTATTCTAATATCTTGATGGTCCTTTCTGTATTATTCTCAATGCTTGTACTATGGAAAAACATAAACAGCGAAATATAAAACAATGAAATAAAAATGAAAAACAATCTACTCAGCCATGAAAACAGTAAAATAACAACTTAATTTGAGGCAGGAGTGCTACAATGCACCGAAAAAAAGTGAAGTGGATTTAACATTTTGGATGTAAAAAAAGTGTGTGTGAACTTATAAAATGCTGAATTACCCGCTACCTACATCAGTATTACTTTAGCGATGCTAATATGTGTAAAACTAACTACTGTATCGAGTAATTAAGCATTTTATAGGTTTTCTCATACTTTTTTACACCTAGAATGTTAAATCAACTTCACTTTTTTTCGGTGTGCATCATAAAAGATCAAATACAAAAAAATTAAGGGAAAAACGGAACGATTTGAGATAGTTACTTACTAATCTTCAGCCCGAAAAAAGAGCGAAAAAATGGGTCTTTAATTCGCTATTTTTACGATACCGAGTTTTAAAAATTTGTCGGTCTCGCAAAAACAGCGAATTGACGACCTATTTTTTCCGATTGAAAACGAGGGTGCAACTATCTCAAAACGTATCGGTTTTTTAAATTAATTCTGTGTGTTTGGCCGACCTGGAAAATCAGTCTCTTCTTCTTAGGCGTTTACTGTGAAAACACCTAGATTCAATCAGAATTACAGTCACGTTAATTTCTTCCTCTTATATTTTCTCAACCTCAAACTAATAGATATCCGTTAGAGTCTATCGGGTCATTTTGATTTTGACATTCAAGTCCCTTTGGAACGCGAAGAATTCTCCGCTAGACCAGGAGCGATTATGTAAAGCCCGCGCTTTATCTCAGCGGGTCGAGGAAACTGCAGCTTTCGATGCCGATTTTACGCCTCACTTACTCGGCACCACAATGCGAATCCAGCTCAGTACCGAGATTTGCCACCGCAGCGCTACTATCGACCTTGAACTGCAAGCTGCAGGTGACGACTGGAGTTTTATTGTCGATGCACCGTTACATCCTGTCGAGTCGCGATGTCGACGCTTTGTTCGATCCGCAGCCGCCAGATGGCGCACTTCCTCCCTTTTTGCCCAGCTTGGAGCTTGCGAATTTCACCGGTGAATCGTGCAATCCTGGCGCATTCCTCCGCATTTACTCCAAGGACGTATAAAAGTTCGGACTTCCACGCGCTAAGTGAGGAATTCGGGGAGGCGAATAGCTGTAGCGAGAATCTTCGCCTTTTCTTTAAATTTTTCTCCGCGTCTGCAAAATATCTTAATTGGGCTGTACAAGTGTTTTCCGTATATATTCTATGCGTGGGATTTGTGATTGCACTCATACTTATTCTTCAAAGATTGTTTCCTGTTGAAGACCATCACTTTTCGCGATTAAAATAATGAAATTTCATGCGTGTGAATGAATTTTCTAGAATTTAGAGAGTCTTCCCTGTGTAAACACACGCTTAGGTACATTAAATAGCAATCGGCATCAGTAATTTTACAGCCAAACTACCCCTCAAGGGCGGTCTGGTCAGGAGTGCTAGAATGCTGCAGCACCCCAGAAATCCCGGCGGGTGGTTCAGAGGGCCTCGGCGGGACTCCTGTAGGGGTCTTCAAAAATTTTAAAAATTCACATGCCACGATTATTCCAACGTGAATTCGAATAATCGCGCCAAACACAGTGCGGCGGCGGGCGTTAAACGTATATTGCCCCCTGCAAGACTTTTGGAATACTTCACGCATTGCGCCAAACAGTGTGGTCGGCATAAAGCCCATATTAGCGCCTACAAGACTGCATGAATACTTCTCGCAGTGCGCCAAACGCAGTGCAGAGGACTGATTTACGTTTGTTAGAGGGGCCTCACGAGAGAGGAGGGTCCCAGGTCCCTGAAAGCGTGTCAGCACCCCCAAGAATTTTCGAGCCAACCCGACACTGTTTGTTTTCACATCAATGAGGAGCCTAAGTTTTGTCTACGGATCCAAACGGAAACTTTTCCCCGAAAACTTCTCGGAACTTCAGGTATACCGAGAAAGATCTACTTGCCTGGAAAACTTCGCATAGTGAATCGAGTCAATTAGAGAGGTGGGACATGAATTTTTTGACTAAAACTGCAAAATCTGATGTTTAATTCGTCACAAAGTCACAAGGGAACCAATGGCACCATTTTAAGAACCTCAAAGTTTTGTATGAACGGGGTTATAAGCGTTTAAAGTTTCCAAATTTTGTCCGACGTATCCCATTGACTCGATCCACTGTGCCTCGACAGAAATACTGACACACGTGCACATGTACACACGGTAATCGCTCACATTTTGAGAGGTCACCGGAAAATTTTCAGATACATAGTTAGGGAACTCTTTCTCTCTCGGGTTTTCCCGAAAAACTGTAATACTAAGTTTTTCCACATTTTTTTCGAATTGGGGAATGCCACTAATTATTGTCTTTCAATTTTCCTGCTAATGAGTGAGAGACAATTGTAGGGCCCACTCGATATCCGAGCGCATCTCCCCCAGATGTGTCAAACTTGGCGAACCGCGCGGCGGCGGCGTCGCTGAGATCAACGACAGACTTCATAAATAAGTAGGAACTTCCGCGGATTGTTCGCCGAACAATGGATTTCAGCAATCAGTGAACTTTTGAAAAGTGCAGAGGCTTGCACCAAGAGCAGACTCCCGCGAGCGGCGGCCGTGCCAAGTCGGTCGACGGTTTCCCAACCGCCGTTGCCAAGTCGCCACTCATTATTGGTTAAATTGTGGTAATTTGAGCCACACGAAGCACTTCTGAAAAAGTGTAAACAAATAAATTCTATCATGCGTTGAATGGAGATGTTGCATGTGTGAGGAATTTACGATTTGACCATTGATTCTTATGTAAAAGATCGCGAGACACACGATGGTGCCACTGGTTTTCTCTGAAATCAACTCCCAAGCTCAAAAAAAGCTCTCAAGTTGAAGCCAAAATGGAGGGGATATCCCGCGCTATCCTGAGAGTCCACCTCTACATCAAGACGAACTCTCCATGCAAAGATAGGGAGCAAATACATCAGCAGGGTTGCCGTATTTTCAGTTTTGGAGTCCCCAAATAAAGTGGCAGCCCTGTCAATGTATTTGCTCCCTATCTTTGCATGGAGAGTTTGTTTTGATGTAGACGTAGACTCTCAGGATAGCGTGGGATGTCCCCTCCATTTTGGCCTCAACTTAAGAGCTTTCTTTGAGCTTGGGAGTTGATTTCAGAAAAAACCAGTAGCACCATCGTGTTTCTCGCGAAATTTTACATAAGAATCAACGCAGTTAAATCGCAAATTCCTCACACATGCAACATCTCCATTGAGCTCAATCTTATCCGTACGTAAAAATCGGTTCGTTCCATGTTTCGCCATAATGCCATTATTGTTTATTCTTAAAATGTTTCTTAAAATTGTTTATTCTACACTTGTTTATTCTTAAAAACGGTCCACAAATGAGTCAGTTACGCTAGTCAGAGAATCACGTTTTGATGGTTCAGATCAGCAGAAAATATTTAGATCTGCCCAAATGCTAATAGTGTATGCATTCAATATTAATGGAGATAATGCTCTTCAAAAAACAAGATCTTTATGATGTTATCCATCGCGGTAGCGTAAACCACGGTTTTCTACATCGTAAATTCATCGTTTCGTGGTATACTCATTGAAAATGGATGAAAGTACGAATGGATACATAATCGAAGAGTATTATGTCGTACGCCACGTTTTCCGATAGATGGTATTTCGTTGAATATTGGACCTTACGAACTTGGCGTTTGAGCAGATCCTATTATTTTTATTGATCAATAAAGAAGAGTAAACTATCACACCATGAATCTTTGAATAGCACTACCAGCCAATTGCAAATAGAACCACAGTGGAGTAATTTCCGAGAATGTTCCACTCCTAAGACATTGCTCCTTTTTTTCTACCCTTGCGTTTAAGTCTCCGGGAATTGCTATCTAGAATTCGGCAATGAACTTTAAACTTTGACAGATAGGGAATTATTTTATAGTTAGGGGGTACGCACCCTAAACCTCCCAAAACGCTTCGGGCCTAAAGCCTTATGCGTTACGCGTTATTCATGCGGTTTCATATTACTCAGTATGATAACCGCTCACGATAAGCGCTCACTGGAAAAAAAAACACATTGGATCTAGAGTTCAGACTCTTGAAAACATTTGATAAGAAAAAAGACTCTTGATTCAATTAGACTTAAGCTTAAATCAAAAGGAAATCCGCTCAAATCAAGAGGCTTGGTTCTTGATTTAAGCTTAAATCTGATTGAATCAAGAGTATTTTTTCTTGTCGATGTTTTTAAGAGTCTGGACTCTAGATCCAATGTATTTTTTTTCCAGTGCTACTGACCCGTTTATGAAAGTTTTTCACAAACTGCTCCAGCGACAGGAATTGAAGAGAGATCATTATCTGCGATTCTAGAGGCCTAATTTGGCAACGCTGGGTCTTGGCGGCGCGCGCGGGGCGTCTGGATGCGCCGACGAGACGGCCTACTAGGATTCCGCTCTCCTGAATTCGGAGCTTTTATGACGCACGGTTCAAGGTTAATTAACCTTGCGTGGGACGCGTGATGGGTGACGAGATCAACACCGCACTGTGGATTCGCCGCGCGTTCTCTCGGCCACATGACAAGCCATCCGTCTTCATCTATGTAACGCGTCTCGATTACCCACGACCGGATAATACGCGGTCTACTGAGGGGCAAATTTTGCCACGTGGGATGAACTAAAATGACTCTCTGAGATAGAAAACAGTATGTCGCTGGCTAAGAACCAATACCACCTAACTGACGCTTTTAGGGAAAACAAGTTAGCAATTTTGTCGCATTCTACAGTATAAAATACGCAAGCTGATGTATTTAATGTCTCTCTGAGGCAGAGAACATTATGTCGATGGCTAAGGAGCAATACCACCTAACTAAAAATTTTAGGGTAAATGAGTTAACAATTTTGTCGTTTTTTCGAATATAAAATACACCAGCTGATGTTTTTAGTGTTCTACAATTCCGCATCAAAGCGCTGTAGAGCCACTTTAATGTATACAAAAAATGCAAATCAAGCCTAAAAATTGCAAAAATGGCGATGTTTTTTCTTCGTCTTTGTCAATCCGTCAGTTTGCAGGTAGGCAGTATTGTACCTTACTACCCAGCTATATAGAAAATTTGGCATCTCGATTTTTCGAGGGGAGATGAACCACGATATGAACGTTTCTTCTAAATCGGTCCCAAATTTCTCATTTGTCATATCAATGAATATTCAAAATGCTATATTTTGTCAAAAATTGTGTTTTGTGAAAAAAAATTGAGTGCCATTTAGATAGATTTTACGTACAACTTTTAGGAAATATCCTTAAAAACCAAGAGGAATAAACGGCGTGTTGAGAAAAACTGTAGTAAGGCATATTTTGGATAGTAATATGTAACAGGTGATTTGTAAAGTCACAAATCAAGATCCAGGGTTTGGTCATTTAAACTTCGTTCTCGGATTGTTCTGCGTTTCCCTTAGTTTTACAGCCAACGGATGCGTAAAAGGAGGCAAAGTTCATCACAGCGCCTTGATGCAACTATTCGTGCTCCTTGGATGCGCGTGTAGCATGTAAAAAAACTGAAGGCGCCTAGGTTTTTCTTGCTGGTGCAGAAATGAGCGCAATGCGTATGTTGCGCTATTCGTCAAGCTCGTGCTAAATAACCACAGCAGTGGGAAAAATTCCTAATCACGGACCCCGAACACGGTAAATGTCAAAAATAAAAACGTTACGGTGATTTGAAAACAAATTGTACTCTAAATTGGAAAATTAGGAACAATCCAAAATAATTTCCAGTGTTTTACCTTCTTTAATATTTTAAAACAAATTAATTTAACAAAACTGTGATTCAATTCTAAGACTCCATGCTCGTGAAATATATTGTTACTTCAAAAGCCACAATTTTCCATGGAATACTGAACTCATATTTCAATTAACGCTACTGAGATTGAATAGATCTGACTCAACTATTTCAACTTTACGTGGAAATTTGCAAGACCACGCAACTACGTAGTTTGGCAATGATTTTCAATCATCTCTGCAGTTTTCAAGCGCACTGCCACCAACAATCTAGATATTATGAAATTTCGAGGTCGGGATCTCTTTCAGGATGTCCTATTGTGCGATGCGCGGCTTTGGAACGCCCGTTGCGATACCAGCTCATTTTCTGGATCCTCGCAGAGTGTTTTCACTGATAGGCCGTTCCCGTTTCCCAGAGAAACGGAGCTCTGCATTATTGCCAAATTAGGATTTTGTTGCAGATGCCATTATAGATTTCCTAGTGAGAAAAAGGTAGAATGACAACGATGACTCGATTTTCTCAGCGTAGTCGCCTTCGTGTAGATGCAAATATTGAAACCTGGTTAACAGTACCATTATACTGTAGGATCTTTTCCCCTTTACATCTATTATAAACTGAAAAATTTAAAAATAACACGAGCTGAAAACGGCAGATTGAATGTCTTACAAACTAACAAATGACACAAAAGTTAGCGGCATTTTATACGATATTCAACGGCATAACGCTGTAAATTTGAGATATTCATCGGAAATAAAAATGCACGCAGGATCCTACAAGTGGATTTTACGAATGAAAGGTGCAAATATTTGGAGAGAGAATTCATAGACGCGGGTATATTTAAACGGTGAAATCGAAGTTATGGGACGTTTTTAAGTAGCAAGATGTTGCGTCATGGTGTTTCCATTTCACAGTAAAATCTGATTACTTAAGACACCTGAAAGAATAAAAACATTTTGTTTTGGAATTGGACTATGTTTGCTCTTTTGCTCTACAGATCGATAAGAGGGTTGATGCAATAGCCTCGACGGAAGAAAACTTTTTTTTCCAGACATGAAAGTTTTTTGATGAAATGCAAAGTTGAACATTTTAGATTTAATTTTTCTGCATTTCAAAAACTCTATTCGGGTTGATTTTAAATTTAATTCACTTTTAACTTAGAACTATTAAGCTATTATCGCTTCACCATAAACACCTCAAATAAGCACACAATTTCTTAATTAAAAACCGTATTTTTCTTGATTTCTACAGAGGCCCCTTGTTATCGTCTGTTTTTAATTAGAAGACTGCATCGATTACACACGAAAAGCCGTCGTTCATAAATATAGTGATTATAGTTACGTGTTCATTACTGGTGGTTCAGTAGCGGAGATTCCAAGGAGTGCGAAAACCAAAATACGCCTCAAGTTCACAACTTTCCCAACACGGGTTTCGTAAACTCAAGTCGGCAAACAGCTATCTTCATTTAATTGCCGGTTGCACTTTAATTCGAGCGGCTCTAATCTGACCGAGAAAACACGCTTGCCGCGTTGCCTGCAGTTGTGAGACTTTTGCTGCAGGATTTTAAACCGAGAATTTAGTCTTACCCAGTAATTCAGTTGATATTTTAATTTCTGGCTCGCCATGAGAGGGTTGAGAAATTTCAGGTCATGTTAGACAAAACTCATTCTAAAAGCTGATGAAACTAAAGTCACTTAACAGGACGCGATGTCGAAAATTCTTGCTGTCCATATAAGTTTTCTTTTCTTCTGTTTTTGGGGACAGGGCTCAATAAACAGTGGGATCGCCATTTCTGTGGTCTAGATATTACCTTCTTGACACTCAAAGTCCCTTACAATGATGAAATGACTTATTTGGAATATGCAACTCCATCTATGCATAAGGAATTTATATGGAACTGGACTCTAAACCTGACGTTCATCACAGCCTATGCTGTAAAAGTTTTTCATAAATTTGAGAGCAGTTTTGTTGTTCTATTTTAAAGACTAAGCATGTGGCAAATCTCAAAATCTTGGCTAATCTCTCGCAAAATGTAACCTACTATTGCTGGGCTGAAGAAGACATCCCCCCAACTTCCTCCTCCATGCCGAATTTAAATCCTCCATTTTCCTACGCCAGCGTTTAAGTCTCCGGTAAACTCCCTCGACCCCAAGAGCTCTACATTTCGATAAGTCCATACTCTTTAGTATCTCGCCGGCGTAAGTCCGTAATCACATATCTCGTTTGCGGTGTTTGAAAATCTCCACCCCTATGGTATTCTTTAGAACAAATTGGCATCATTCCTTGAAGTTTTTGCAGAATTTTCTTGGCACAGAGAAAAAAAAAATCACGGCAGTTTTAAAGAATTGCCGTTGAGTAGTTTTCCGTTTAAAAAATAGAGGATGACAGGAAGTCTGCGACGTCGCAAACCGAGTTATGTGATTGCCCACTGACACCGTTGATCTAGGTATTCCACGTAGATTATCCCAGTTTTCCTCATGCCATCTACTTTCGTTTACCTATTGTAAAAAAAATCGATCGACAAAATTTTAAGATATCACGGTTTGTGTTTCAGCACGAGCACCACCATGAGCCCGGCATGCCATTCGACTTCAACTACGCCGTGAAAGACGACTACTACGGCACGGACTTCGCCCACAACGCCATCAGCGACGGCGACGTGGTCCGCGGCGAGTACCGCGTCCAGCTCCCCGACGGCCGGCTCCAGATCGTCAAGTACACCGCCGACTGGAAGAACGGCTTCAACGCTGACGTCTCCTACCAGGGCGAGGCCTCCTACCCCGACCAGCAGCCAGGCGGCTACCCCTCCGGCGGCGCCCCCGGCGGTGGCTACCCCGCGGCCGGAGCCCCCGGCGGCTACCCCGCGGCCAAACCCGCACCTTCCTACGGACCCCCCACGAGCGGAGGATACTAATTGTGATCTAGAGGCGATGCACTCATCCCAGTCGCGATTCCTCCAAGTTCGCAATTCTGTTTTTCATCCATTTGAACCTATTAGAAATATGGATTCCTAGTCTCACCTGCGGGATGATTATTGAAATCGGTAGACGAAGCGATCGACAAAGTCCTTTTGGTTGAAACGGGTGGATGTTACAAACTAAACACTGGAAAAAAACACATTGGATTTAGAGTCTAGACTCTTGAAAACATCGACAAGAAAAAAATACTCTTGATTCAATCAGATTTAAGCTTAAATCAAAAGGAAATCCGCTCAATTTAAGAGGCTGGGTTCTTGATTTAAGCTTAAATCTGATTGAATTAAGAGGATTTTTTCTTGTCGATGTTTTTAAGAGTCTGGACTCTAGATCCAATGTGTTTTTTTTTTTCAAGTGAAGGAGAAAATAATGGGCTAGCTGGACTGCATTTTACAACAAGGAACTATACTTTCTGGTTCATGCATAAAAACACCTGTATGCATAAAAAAACTAATGGTACATGTGTTTTTTCTAAAATGAGTCCGAAATTTTAGTTCCTAATTGCAAAAATGTCGAACTAGATGGTCCCTCGTGATTTGTCGTTATTTAGTCTATTAATTGCCTCTTTCGTTTATGAAAACCACCCATTTACTCTGACAGGGCTCCTCCATTTTCTCTTTGTCTCCTTCGTCTATGTCTTTGTCTATGAATTTCAATACTCAGCTCGCTGAAATCGATGTTTTAAACGAATTCAAATGGAGGAAACACATTACTGCCAATTGACGAGAATCGCTACTGTATTACTGCCATGTTCCCTGATGATCGTCCGACCCCTTCTCCCCCTTTTGCGTGGAAAACGTTTGGTCGAGTCGGCAAGTCGTTCACGAATGGTGAATAAGTATAGTAAGTTTCGCAATACATCGACTCTGTTTAGACGGATGAAAGCCCGTTAAAGTAAAAAGATACTTGGTTCAGGCATGACGATTTTTAAAACTGAGCGCCATTTAATTTTGTTTTTTGCTGTTTAATTTCAGCTAATTTCTTACAAAAACTAAGCTTATTTTTAGCATTCTTGTAAAAGTCAGCTTAAAACAAGAAACACAAATTCTAGGCAGCCAATTCAAAAAGCATCATTCTTGTCCCGAGCACTATTTTTTATCAATGATGCCAGTGGTATCAGGTGGTATCAATGCAAGTGGTTCAAAATCAGGTAGAAACATAAGCGAAACTTACCATAGTTTTTTTCATGCTCGAATCTCAAAGACTTGCATCGTAAAATTTGCTATATACGTCAGAAAGACCATCTTGTAGCTCAATTTAAGGAAGAGAGAAAATTTATTTTCTCTTTTGTTCCTATTTTTTCCTGCAACCCTGATAGTTAAGATTCCTAAAGAGCATTCAGGTCAACATTTTTCAATAATCCTCTCTGAATTTTGGCACAACGAAGACATCATTGATCAAATGAAATTCTTTCTTTTTTCTTATATATAGCGTTTATAGTAAATTTTACGATGGAATTATTTTTTCTGGCCAAACGACGGTTGAAATCCCTCCCTTTAACACGCAAGGTATTTTATAAATAATCCAGCTATAGACTTGAGGCACACTTCGAGTGAATCGGTTTAAATTAAGTGTAAGTTCTCCTGTTCGGGCACCCACGTTTGATCTTAGGGGGTTTAACGGTCGATCATGCCAAAAAATAGGTCAAGACAATGAAGTCACTGCTCAATCGCTCAATTCACTAAGCCGTGCGATGAACTGATATAATTTTGATGGCATTTTAGCTGAAACTAATTCGCTTCAAAATTGTTTGAATTTGAACATCGTGACTATCGCATGATTTTCAAAGGAAAAAAATGTGAAGAGTGTCATACACGCATCGGTTTGATTGTCCTTCCAGAGCATATGATTCTAAGTTGAAATCATTAGTTTTCCACAGAAGATCACCAAAATACATTTAAGCTCTAATTATGGCATCTATGTGATAATATTCCTGATAAAAGAGGGAACGTGCAATTTTTTGTAAATGGAGGAAAAGGAAGATACCCCTCCAGTTTTGGAATCAAAAATCAAAATTCTACATATTTAATTTAAAATATTTTTCAAATTTGTAACTATAGCGGTAAAAATTTAGGAGTCTCTCGGTCCTAAAAAAAACCAAGATATCCAAAGCGAGAGGCTATAAAGCCATTACGAGCAAATAACTTCCTTTGTCTCACAGTAATGCGCTCAGGTGCATTGACTCTTTGCATACCTGCACACTAAGACTGTGTCCTTATCATTCTAGCCAGTTAGGTAACATTCTCAGAAAGGAGGGTGGAATACGGAAAATCGTGAATGAGCAGCCTCTAGTCAAACCATAGAGCTATTATAATGTACTGCTAAAACACTACACTCATCATGCCATAAAATTTTACAAGAAGCTGAAAAATGATATTTTTCTTTCAAAAGCTGAGTGCCATGTGTCTTTATCCCCTATGATTGAGAAAATTCTCCACCAAATAATGGCCATGAATATTTTCCGTTTACGGGCAACATTCGAAATCATCGCCCAAGACTATAAATAAACGATTTTAGAGGGTATATTTTCGAAGATGTTAAGCTGCTCAGTCATCGATTTTTCTTTTCTGTACTTGCATCATTAGAAACATTCATTCAATGTCCATTCATCTCATTTATGATTGAAACTGATGCTGATATTTAACCCTTGTCATTTTTCTCTGATTAAGAGGCGCAGGTCCTTTGAAAAGAAAAAAGAGGTCAATTGCACTGAGCGTCATTGTTTATTTTCCAAATATTGTAAATACTACGTCCAAGATACCTTTGTACAAACTTAACAATAATTCATTTGCATTTAAGAGCTTATGTAACCGGCTTTTGAAAATATATTACACATCTAAACTGGAAACCTCCATTGTACACACATGTTGCGTGAAACTACTATTTGCTATAAGTTGAATTTTCGCTCTCACAAAAATCGTAAACATTTTTTGTTCCCCTTCCACTCCTCTAGTTTACATTCGACTTAATTTTTTTAAAAAAAATCAATGTGCAATTTTTTACGAGGTTAACATTCAGAATCTGTTACCAGGAAAACCAATATTCGTTTAGCTGTTACCGATCGAATCATTTTGGTCTCATCACCAAACTTTTACTCACACTCGTGATACTTAAACAAGTATTGGAGAGTGAGCATCTACCAATCCGTTAAGGAACATGCACTTTAAGCAACCAATTACACTTTTTAAGTATATTAAGTTTGTTTTTACATATCATTAGAACTGCCAATTTCTGAGAAATTTGTCAACACCACTGATGAGCCTCATTACCAGTTTATTTCCTAGTCTGTAGAGTAATAATATATGAATTACATTTTGTAGGAAGGAACCACTATCTCTGGCTCTTCCATAAAAGCACGTGTCTGCATAGAGAAATCAATGGCATGTGTAAGTTGTTTCTCAAATGAGCCAGAAACAGTGGGTCCTAATTGCAAGATGTAATTCATTTGTATGAGTCAATTATAAGGCTCTAACCCACGTGGTTGCAATAGAACCACTTTTGCTTCTTGCGTATTAAACTTATACCAAGGCTTACGGTACTCTTGATTAATAACAATAATGTGCAATAAATATGACAAATTTAAATTTTTTTAAAAGAAAATGATGATAATAGGTCATCTATCTCAAATAACGTGCATTATTTTAAAACTAACGAAATTTGTCTAATCATTCCTGGCTCTTCAAGAAATTCTTCTTTATTTTACAAAAACAAACGTGCATTTTAATGTACATTTGAGGTCCCAAATTTAGCTGTAGAAGATGTAAATTCGATTCCTTTTTGGTGAATTTATTATATTCAAGCCAACACAGCCTAGCGTTAAGTACCTACTTGTAAAGTTCAAAATAATTAAAATATAATTTTTATTTATTTTTTATGACTTGTTTTATATGCTTTTTCAAATATTCCCCTCTGCTTACGCAAAAATAGAAAGAAAGAAAGTAATCCATGGAAAAACTTTTATTAAAGTATGATAGAAAAATTAAAGGATGTTAAAAATTGAACAAAATTATTAAGAATCGATCAAAATTGCTGTTGTCTCTCGGACATACAATTCTACGTAATCCACACATAGAAATCATTCTAAAACATATGGGTTATTCACAAAAATGTTCTATTTAGGTTGTATCTTAAACAACTTAAATGTGGCTGTCTCAAAAACGCCACGTATGTTAGTCATTATGGCGTAATTAATTAACTATCTTGTTAGTAAGTTAATTGATTACGACGAACAGCAACTAAGCTACCTATTCACGTAAGTTACGCATCATATAAATCCATACGTATACGACAAAAATACAAAAATCACAGGGAAACAAGGCTAAAATCAAAAAACAATATGCAGGACGTTTTGGCTGGTCACCCGAGCCTTTAGTGACCGCTAAAACACAAATAAAAAATTAAAACCAAGACTAAGAAAACCACTACATTAAAATGCGTGTGATCAGCCAATACAAAAATTAGGACTGATCTGCATATACGATCCATGCATATATCGATAGCAAAAAGCGAAACAACGTATCTTCATTCACAGCGTTGAAGACTTCCTATCAAGTTTTATTTTTTCGTAGGAAACTCGGTCAACGTAATTTATTGAAAAATTCGATGATTTTCCCTCTCTGTGAGCAGAATATACTCCGAGTAAAAATCATACCTCAAAGTTGGTTTGTTTTTCATAAAAAGATAAAACAAGAGCGGAAAGTTTGAAACACCACAAAGCTGCCGTGCTGGGGAAGAACGCCGTATGAACATTCGGGAGTTGACAAATTTCCTTCGATAAAATGCTTATTTTTAAGGAAAGTTGAGAATATTTTTCTTTGAAATTTTTAGGGGCTCTAGGTGAAATTGCATTCAAAATCATCTGAAAGATTGGGAGAAAAATATTCATTAGTTTACCAGGAAATTTGTGTTTTATCAAAGGAAATTGGGCAACACCTGAAGGCTCATACCGCGTTTTACCTTAGCACGGCAGAAAGGAAATACGTGGTTTTGCACCTTAACAGGATGCACAGTATTTTAAAGAGTAAATGGTCTGTACAAGGTTCGAGAGTTTGCACCGCGCAATCTTCTTGTCTATTAAAAGTTCAAAATTTTCGCACTTTTTGCTATCCTCGCGTTTAAGTCTCCGATGAGGTTGTCAGTCACAAGGTCTACAGACATAATGTCTACTGCAAAAATGTCTACGTTTTATCGTCTACTACACAAATGTCTACAGTTAGTATGTCTACTATTAAAAAGTTTTTTTTAAAAGAAAGTCTATTTACTACATGTCTGCAGTTATAAATGTCTACATAATTAGATGTCCGGTGATTAATAATTTCCCGCAAAATTCTGAAAAATCATAACCTATAAATAATAAATCATAATTTTCCCTGCAAAATTGGCGGCTTGGTAATACCTCATACGCGTTACTATGGAGGCGCAAGCAGATATGAATCTCACTTTTTCATCCTTCCAGTTAAAATGAGTTTCCTGTAGTTCAATATTTTTTTCATGTTAAACTTTATTTTGTATGTTACATTATTTCGTCATACTTTCTCGATTCTTTTTCGGTTACAGTGTAATTTTGTTCCTTTTCTTATCTCCGAATGAACGTCAAACCTATTGCACCACTATACTGCCGTGCTAAGGAAGAACGCCGTGTGAACATTCGAGCGTTGCCAAATTACCTCCGATAAAAAGTTTATTTTTGAGAAAAGTTAAATATTTTTCCTTAAAATTTTCAGAAGCTTTGGGTGAAATTGGAAACAAAATCATCTGAAAAATTGGGAGAAAAATATTCATTAGTTTACAAGAAAATGTGTGTTTTATCAAAGGAAATTGGGCAACACCTGAAGGCTCATGCGGCGTTTTTCCTTAGCACGCCAGAAAGGAAATACGTGGTTTTGCACCTTCAGTGGAAAAAAAACACATTGGATCTAGAGTCCAGACTCTTGAAAACATTGACAAGAAGAAATACTCTTCATTCAATCAGATTTAAGCTTAATCAAATGGATCTCCGCTCAAATTAGGAGGCTTGTTTCTTAATTTAAGCTTCAATCTGATTGAATGAAGAGTATTTTTTCTTGTCGATGTTTTTAAGAGTCTGGACGCTAGATCCAATGTGTTTTTTTTTCCCAGTGTTGGCCATTAGTATAACACTTGCTCGGTCCCTCCGCAACAGTTTCCTACGTCTGTAGGAGCGTTGCGTCAGAACGAAGGGCAGAATTTCACTAATTTTAGCGCGGAAAGTGTAATTAATCTGGAAATCAATGGTTGCGGCGCGGCGGCGAGTGAGAATAAGTCCAAGCCGCGCACAATTAATCCTACGCGAGGTGTGATTAAAACAGACACAAAGAAAACAATACCCGCAAACGTAGGTGGGCCGCAGAAGACTGTGCCAATGACTGCGCCTGCGCCTTTAAGTCTCCGAGGGCAGCACTGACTCACAGACTGATCAGCTCAATCCTAATCAAGCTCAAAGGTCTGTTTCAAGACTAAAATTAGCTAATAAAGTATCTATTCTAGCAGTTGCGGGGCGTGCTTTGCGATGTATCGATTGATCTGCACTGGAAAGAAAACACATTGTATCTAGAGTCCAGACTCTTGAAAACATTAACAAGAAAAAAGACTCTTGAAAACATTAACAAGAAAAAATACTCTTGATTCAATCAGATTTTTGCTTACAGCAAAAGGAAATCCGCTAAAATTAAGAGGCTTGGTTCTTGATTTAAGCAAAAATCCGATTGAATCAAGAGTATTTTTTCTTGTCGATGTTTTTAAGAGTCTGGACTCTAGATCCAATGTGTTTCTTTTTCCAGTGTGCCATTTAAACCACTGAAAAAGGATCGATAAACAGGATGCTTGCAACGAACACCTGCAGCCTGATTGTTGAAATTTTGTGTTTGTCAAGTCGACATAGATGACATATGTTAAAAGGTGGAGCGTGATTGGTTGACTATACTGCCGTGCTAAGGAAAAACGCCGTATGAACATTCGAGAATTGCCAAATTACCCCGGATAAAACATGTATTTTTGAGAGAGATTATGCATATTTTTCCTTAAAATTTGCAGACATTTCAGACAAAATTGCGAGCGAACTTTTCTGACAAAATTTAAGAAAAACATTCAAAATTATATCAGTAGATTAAGTTTTTAATTGAAAGAAATATGGCAACGTCTGAAGTTTCATACGGTGTGCTTCCTTAGCACGGCAGAATATGTCTTATCACTGCTTTATCTTGCCTTTGTCAAGTGGAATGGACGACATACTGTCGGAAACTTAAGAGGTGCCTTTAGCTGTCGTGAGTTTCACCCGACATAGGCACGACAAAGCAGCGATAAGACATAGCCGACCAATCACCCTCCGCCTTGTAACCTAGTCATCTATTTCTATCCGACAAACCCACAATTTCAATAATCAGGCTCCAGAATCATCGATCTCTACCGTGAGTTCAATAATGGGGAAACATCGATAATAATCGCCGTCCCACTGTTTATTAGCTGTTATATGTTTGAGCGGTGGCTGGCACCTGTTGATGCGTGTACTTTTCGTCGCTTCTCGGAAGAAGAAACGTAACTGCATTCCAAGGTTGCAAAATTGACTCAAACATTTTAATTTTTTCCAAGATAGTACCTGTGCAATTTTTGCTGATAATTTTTGTGCTTTTGCATGAGATCAGAAAAAAAATCTGTGAAATTTTCAGTCAGACACGGAGAAAAAACAGTCGGCGTACATTACCACACCGGTTTACCATTTACCTGTCCAGTAAATCCCATTTTGGCGATGAACACCAGGAATTTATTCATCAAACGACGGTGTAAGTCGGCAATCACATAACTCGGAAAACGCGATTTTTCAGGAGAGGGAAAAAACTCTCTACATTCCTCATCTTTGAAGGTAGAGGGGAAATAATTCTTAGAGACAGCAAGGATAAGATTCTTCATAAGACTCTATCATCATTTTGAATAATATTCGCGTCTGTCAGGAGAAATGACCGAAAAACCGCGTTATGTGTTTGTGGAACTAAGGTCCAACACTGAATTCCGAGGTACGTGGTTGGCGAATTACTGATTCAAACCTATTCTTTGCCAATGTTTACTGAATAAAGGCCGAATAAGACTCCTCTCACTTTAAAAGTAACCTAAAGTTCCTTTTAACAAACCTTAATTGGTAGCGAATCTTTAGAATGACACCGGAAAACAATTCGACGGCGCGGCGTACCTAAGTCGGCAATCACATAACTCGGTTTACGACGTCGCAGAGGCAGACTTCCTGTCATATCTCATTTTTTAAACGGAGAACTACTCAACGACAATTCTTTAAAACTGCCGTGAGTTTTCTTCTCTATGCGAAGAAAAGTCTGTATAAACTGCAAGGAATGATGTCAAATGTGTCGAGGTTCTCCTTTAAATTTTCAGACACCGTGAACGAGATAATTATGTGATTGCGGACTTACGCCGTCGAATTACGAATTAAAATGAAATAGAGATAAAAATAAGCGGACAAGTACTCAGTTTTCTGTCGGATTAGATGTTTGATGTTAAAACAATAACAACGCTTTTGTTGTTTGAAGATTCCGTGACGTACTAACTTTTAATTTTCCCTCCTAAACTGTTCACGATTCTTCCCGGGAGAGCGCGCGTTGTGTAAAAATGCGGCGCGACGGCACGAGTTATGTGTTATTGGAATTAACGCCGAGATATGTGTTTTGAGTTCTACGTTTTTAGG
Source organism: Bemisia tabaci (assembly GCF_001854935.1). Classification (NCBI taxonomy): domain Eukaryota; kingdom Metazoa; phylum Arthropoda; class Insecta; order Hemiptera; family Aleyrodidae; genus Bemisia; species Bemisia tabaci. The sequence goes on from NW_017547303.1 coordinate 622,487, forward strand.
TGACTTCCAGCCTTTTTTCGACTGCAATATTTTGACAGCAGGTAAAGGGCATCTACTACACTTCATTTCTGCAGCTAACTCAAAACCGCCAAAAATCGAGTTATGTGATTTCCGACTTACAGCGTCAATATGTTCTCCAATAATTGTTCGATTTAGAAACCAAAGATATTCTCGTACTCAATTTTCAAGATGAAAATCACAAAATTTAAGACACCTGCATATTCTCTATTGAAGCTTATTATGTGAGATAAATTTGCTGTCTTAGAATAGACAACTATTCGAGCTTCCCGGTAGGTTTCCATCCTTATGCGGAAAATTGAAGGCGAACTCTCAGGTGGACTAAGAATTGATGCGCAAGAGATTGCATACTTTCCAGCCTGTTTATAAAAACCACGCATTATGAGTGCTTCCGAGCCACTCTAAAGAAAGCAGGAATCTCCGGGTTTTCCGGACCTGTAGACACCCTGATCTAGGGAGAGCGGGTTCAGCTGGAGAATATCTCTCATCGATAGCCGGAAAAATTAATCGGCAGAAAAAATGTTTGAGGTCGATACTCAAATCCCGTCAGACCGACCTCTGTCTTGCGAGAGAACGTCTTATGAGCCCTCGAACGTTGCCAAAATTCGTGTGATAAAACGGAAATTTCATGGGAAATTCGTGATTTTTCCCCCTAATGGAGAATTTGCAAGCAAGTTTTTTATTGCTTCATCTGAAAGTGCTTAAAAAGCTGATTTTGCAGTATTTCTTACAAAAATTTTCTACGATGGGAAATAGTATAAAAATAAATTTAAAAATGAGAAAATGCACCACCTAGTGACGTCATCTGGCGGCATTTCCCATTTAAACACATGTATTTTAGCGGATTGGGTTATTTTGTCATATCTTTGCCAATATTTGTTCAATTTATGAACCAAGGGCATCCTCGTGTTCAGTTCACTCAGTAGTTTCCACTTAAACACGAAATTCATAAAATATCAGACACCTGCGAACTCTCCATTTGCCTATGAATTTTAATCGCGATTTCATCAAAACTATCTAAATATTTCAAGGAAAAATATTCATACCATACATTACCAAAAAATAATATTAATATTAGCGTGATACGCACCGCTTTTGTTTGTGGAAGTACGCACTGCGCAGTTCACTTAGAGACTTTTTCTGTTCTTTGCCCCCCCCCCCTCTCTTTTTTTGTACTTCAGTATTTTTTGCTGTTTCACTATAACGGACGTCTCCGAAATAATTTATTTCCGTGTTCTTTTTCCTGTTTACAAAAGTTAACCCTCTTTCATTGTTTCGCAGCCCGGAGGTTCCCTGATCGGACCGCCAAATAAACAAAACAGGGGATTTCCATGTCCTGATTACAATGATGCACGTGAGGTCCATCATCCACCTCGCAATGGAACAAAGGACCCCTCCCTACGCACCAACTGACTAATGATGTTTACGATGGGATGCTGCACCCCTTCCTAAAATCCGTAAAGTTCGGGTTTCCCGCCACTGGAAAACAGGAAGAAGTTTCTGGAATACACCCTAATTGCGAGAGGCGTCATCAAGGGAGGGGGGAGGGGATGGGATCGTTTGTGGTGGATACAGACAAACAGGATACGATCTTATAAATGGGAAACCCCAACCCCTACTTTCAATCAGTTTGGGTTCAGCAAGTGAAGTAGTTCAATGGGTGAGCAGGCCAGTGGGTCAGTGATGTTGTGTTGTAGTGGTGTAGTGGTGTAGTGGTGTAGTGGTGTAGTGGAGTAGTGCAGTCGGATACTGGAATTGCAACACTTATACTGCAGGTTCTAATCCTTGAGTACACCGTATGATATCTTATTCATAACTTCAACTGCCACAAAATTTAATGTTTAAAATTTATATCCTCTACAATTTAAAAACCTATTTTTTAATTTTTTTTCATTTCAAAATTGTTATCTTTCGAATTTTAGATTTAAATTTTTACTTTATAAATTTTAAGATTTTAACTTTTCAATTTGATTTTTATTTTAATGTTTCCCATCATTTTTCAAATCTATTCATACTCAATAGGTCAATAGTACACATATATTACTACTACCACAACTATGTACTTACTTACTACTTATACTATACTTATTTACTTACTGTACTTACCATACTGATTTACTTACTATACTACTCACTATATACTCACTACTACTATGTTTATAGTATATATATACACTATTGATCTATTGAGTCTGAAAAAATTGTTAAAAATGATGTAAAACATTAACATAAAAATCAAACTGAAAAATAAAAATTTTAAAATTTAAAAGGTAAAAATTTTATTCCTAAAATTTAAAAGATAAAATTTTTGAAATTAAAAAAAAAATTAAATTTTAAAAATCGAAAATAAAGTTTTTAAGCTGTAGAGACTGTTAACTGTTAAACTCTTCCTAAGGTCATTCGATGGACGTCATATTTCGTGTCAGAAAGGCATGCGATATATCGCATCAATTGGTTCTATTTTTTCAGCTACTCGTCATTTTTCTCCTTTGAGATCGCAATTCTGTTGTCAGGAGACTAATAAAGCACTCGCTTACCAATTTTAACAAAGAAATTCAACGTATTAAAGGCGTGGTTTTTTCAGAGAGAAAACATCGTATTCGATACTGATATCGAAACTGCACTCGAATGCGATATTTTCCCTCTGAAAAAACCACGCCTTCATTACGTTGAATTTCTTTGTTAAAATTGGTAAATGAGTGCTTCAGTCTCCTGACAACAGAATTGCGATCTCAATTTTTTTAAGTTTTACTCAAGATTTCGCCTACTACAAAAGTATTAAGAAATATGATCTCAAAATTTGAGAAAAATGACGAGCTAGTAGCTGAAAAAATGGAACCAATTGATGCGATATATCGCATGCCGTTCTGACACAAAATATCGACGGTGAAACTACCAAACCACTTATCTCGGTTTGCGACGTCGCAGACTTCCTGTCATACTTTATTTTTTAAATGAAAAACTACTTAACATCCAGTCTTGAAAATTTCTGTGATTTTTCCTCTTTGTGCGGAGAAAATTCCGTGAAAATTTCAAGAAATGATATTGATTTGGTCTACTTCAAAAAAATAAGATGTGAGCGTAGATTTTTAAACACCGCAAACGAGATACGTGGTTTGGTAGTTTCACCGTCGATATGCCGTCCATCGAACCACCTTAAGCCGTATATTTCCCCTCTTCAAAAGCTTCACAGTTACTTTTCTTTCTCATTTGTATGAACCGTTTCAGAATTTACGAGAGATGCGGTTAGATGATTTTCAGCATTTTAATCTCAAGGAAAATTGGACTGCATTTTGTAATTTGCAACTTTAATTTCTGGCCCGGTTTAAAAACAACGTAAAATCCATTAGTTTCCCTATGCACGTACGTGTTTTTTCAGAATTTATAGCTCCAAATTATTAATCTCTCGATTGAAAAACTAGTCTTACTCTGTGTGTGTGTGTGTGTGTTTTTTTCTTTATTCAAAATATAGAGAACTACAAAATATTAACTCTGGTCTCTGTGTTTTACTTTCATTTATTTTTTATCAGATTAGTGTGAAACAAACACAGTAAAAAGACCTTGTTTTATTTAGTGATTTTCTTGTATACTTTAAACTACTTTTCCTCTTTTCCCATAGCTTAACAAAAACAGTTTTTCAAACTGTTCAGCTTAGTTCAGCTTAGTTTCATTTTCCGTTTTATATTCTGTAAACCTCAAACTACCTAATTTTCTTTTGTTTATCTTTTTTTTCAGATCGGCAAGAAACGAAGCGCTCACAGTGAAAGCTGTTTTACTCGCATTTTGATTATTGAATTTCACATTCATTATTTTTAGTGTTGCAAATATAAACCTAGATTTTCGCATAATTTAGCACGCTCACAGTGAGAGCAACTTACACGCATTTTGATCATTGAATTTCACACTCATTATTTTTAGTGTTGCAAATATTAAGGTGATTCGATGAACGCAATATTTTGTGTCAGAACGGCATGCGATATATCGTATCAATTGGTTCCATTTTTTCAGCTACTCGTCATTCAGCTCCAATTTTGAGATCGCAATTTTGTTGTCAGGAGACTAAAGCACTCACCAATTTTTACAAAGAAATTCAACGTAATACAGGCGTGGTTTTTTTAGAGAGAAAATATCGCATTCGAGTGCAGTTTCGATATCAGTATCGAATGCGATGTTTTCTCTTCGAAAAAACCACGCCTTTATCACGTTGAATTCCTTTGTTAAAATTGGTAAGTGAGTGCTTTAGTCTCCTGACAACAAAATTTCGATCTCAAAGTTGGAGAAAAATGACGAGTAGCAGAAAAAATGGAACCAATTGATGCAATATATTGCATGCCGATCTGACACAAAATATGGCGTCCATCGATTCGCCTTAACATAGATTTTCGCATAATTTAGCAAGAAATACTGAGACATTTTTAATCACTATCACTTTTTTATCATTTATAATCACTTTAAAATGACTTTTATTAGTCGCTCACATCATCGCCTACCTGACAAAAGGGCGTAACTACACTCTGCAGTGAACCCTGACACAATTCAATGCTTTTCCGGGATCATCTCAATGTGTAGTTACGCCCTCCTGTGAGCCAAGTGACGAATTATCGTATAGCGAGAGGAAAGACAAAAGTAAAAATTAGCTTCATTTCTTTCCAAATAAATTATTAATTTTGCATTAGAATAAGAGATGGCTATCAGCTTTATTTTATTTATTTTATTTATTTATTTATTATATTTACGTAAATGAGAACCCAATTATTGGAGCTATGGCACAAGTCAAAAAACACTAGCTGATTTTACATGAACAAAACTAATTCTCTAATAAATTTTTTATTTTCATGTTAGGTTACGCTCCAACTAATCATTCTTTTTTTTTATTCTTAGTTTGTTTCAGGCCTGCAAAAAACGAAGAAAATGCTCCGAGTGATGAGCCATTGAAGACGGAAGTAGTGCCCTCCAAAATGTGCACCTATTTGTTCTATCGTATCCTTAATTTGAATGCCCTCAGTTGTTGAAAGAGACGAAAAGTATTTGCAATTCCTTTCAGTTCTGCATGGCTCTCTTGTGATACTATCGAACAATACTGCATTAAACTGAAAGTAATTAGACGGAATCATGTAGAAAGGAGTTAGCTTTTTCGGTTTATTGTAGCAAAGACATAAATGCCATAAATTTTTCTAAGTGAGCCAGAAAAATTAGTTTCTTTTCGCGTGATACAGTTCACTTACTCTACAGATGAATGCGAACTTGAAATTATCGAGAAAAATAAAACCGCAAAGAAACGTAGCCCGGACGCATTGTCGCTCCTTTGGCGTAAGGGCGTATTTCGATTTCCGCATGAGCCTCAAAAAACATGGTTTTATATGCGAAATAGAGCTCACGTGGAAATTGAGATATGCCTTTAAGTCAAAAGGGCGACAGTATGTAAGAAGGTGGTACAATAGTAATGTACAATAGTAAAATAGGCCAAATGGTACAATAGTGCTGCGTCCACACGATTTTGCTAGGAAAACAAGGCCAAAAAGTTCGAAAAAAAAGAAATCGAAAAGTTCTCTTTGACCTCGTTTTCTCCGCAAAATAGTGTGGATGCAGCACTATTTCACCACCTTTCTGCAATTATCGCTGCATGGTATAGTCAAAAAGCAACACGGAACGGCAATTTTGATTTGAAAAAGTAATACTTAAAATTTGATACATTTTGGCATGGTGCCTTGACTAGAATTTTGACAAGAGATAAATGGACAAATGGACAAATGGATATCGGACCTATGAAGGCTAAAAGGAAGTATGTTGCACGCAAATAGTTCTCTTTAGCATCCATAAGTCCAGCTTAATAATCAGTGGCATGGCATGAATTGCGACTTATCGATTGACATGCCATTCAAACCTATGGTAAAGAATCGATTATGAAGGTGTTCGCTACGAACACCCTGTTTATCGATCCTATCCATAGGTTTAAGTGGCATAACAATCAATACATCGCAAAGCACGCCAAGCCACTGATGATCATAGAACAGAACTTTTAACAACGTGGATGAGGGATTAAATAGAAACGTAGAAGCCAGTTTTGTCACCTGTTGCTAATCATGCTAATAATTCTTGATTTGCCTTGTTTGTTTCAGATGCGGCTGAAGAAACGGGCTTGGGGGGAGGAATCGCTGAGGGGGGAGGTTCCCAGGGAAGGGGGGTTCGTAGGGTTGGGAAGTATCGCGGATTGAGGATTCCCAGGGGGGAGAGTCCCGGGGAAAGGGGGGTACGTGGGGTTGGTGCGGCATCGCGGGTTAGGGTTTCCTAGGGGGGCTCCCGGGGAGAGGGGGGG